>CM053789.1:326971754-327571754 GCA_028749045.1 Cupressus sempervirens
ATTGGTATCAACCTAAGGTACAAGTTCTTCCCTTGTTATACTAGTCTTAGTAGAGATAGGTTAAATACCATTTAATACTTAATGCCACAAATGTAAGATATGTTGCAGGTCAACTACAATTTGATACTTATTGCCTTGGATCTTAGTTCTTTCAATAAGGCACTTTTGGACGGTGCTTCAATACCTACTAGTGTGCATGATGAGGCATGTTGATGGATAAGAATTAATATGTAATATCCTTATAAAGAATATTTACAAGGTTATTTCAATTTTACATTTTGACTATAAGTCTCAAGTCTTTAGTTGTTTCTAGAAGTTTGTTTAGGGTGAAGGTTGACAACAATTCTTCACATATTTATTAGGAAAATTAAAAATCCAAGAATAAGTACCGAAGGGCATAGAATCTAATTAGCACGACATGCTCATTCTAGAATTGATAAAAGAGTTAATTACTATCCCTATTGGTCTCATTCGAGTATTACAATCCTGAGTAGGGGGTGTATCTAGTGGAACCTAAAATTCGTTAATTCTCTACATTAGACCTAAAAAACAATTACCATCCCTCTTGGCCTCATGTGGATCTTGTCATATAGGTGAGGGGGTACATCTAATAAGAGACCCATTTAAGTGTTGATGACTGCTAATTTGATCTTCTCATATGAGCCCTGATGCTGATTGGACCGATTTTCATTTTCCTTCCTCTTTCGTGGTCTTCTTGCCTTTATATATTCATGTTGAGTTCAAATTATATGATATAAAATTAATTTCTTGGGGATTGATGATCTTCCTCAAATGGACTTGTTCTATTTTATTTTTGTGATGCCTTCTGTTTTCATTTTTAAAGTCTTCTTTTAAAATCAGTGTAATATTCTTTTGTTATTGCTCCTCATTTTCTAACTTCTCTTCTATAGCCTCAATTTTTCTTAAATAAATAGTCCCCTACACCTTTTCATGAAGAGATATAATTTTACCAAATCAAAAAGTATATCCTCATTTGGTTTCTTATTTAGTGGCTTTGTGTTCCACATGATCAAATTAATTATTATAAAATGATAGTCTTAGTGTATCACTTAAATAGAGGCCATAAGATGGGAAGAAGTAATTTCCTACCATATTATTCATTCTAGTGAATAAGAGCACTTGCAAGATATCTTGAAAGTGTATTGTTCCTCAATCATAAAAGATTTCCTAATGCTAGTGAATAAGAACACTTACAGTCATAAAGAACTCCATGAAAAGTGAAGAATGGCATAAGAAACAAGTCCAATACTATCACCCCCCAAGAAACCTTAGTTTCCAATCCACAACTTTAGCATTCCACATAACCTCCTCAGTAATGTAACTAGCTAGTGACTTTTTTGTTAGGAAATGATACCCCACATAATCACCAAGAATACTATTAAGGATCACATAGAGAGTATAAAATAGCTATAATAATCCACTAAGTTGTATCTTTAGAAAGAGCAAGAAAGGAAAGGATTGTTCAAAAATTCCACCCTATTATTTCACTAAATAACACAATCAATGATTCTCTTATTGGCACATCAAGACAAACATATGAGAGTATTAGCACTATTAAGTTTCACTAATATTTCCACATTATAAATCTTTTTCTAGGATAGTGAGAAATGTCTATACTTCCTCCAAATCCTTCTTACTAGAAATATGACTCCATGGAAGATGGCTCAACTTTTAACAACACCCATGGAACTTCCCAACACAACAAGTAGCTAGTCGATCCTTTGTGTGATACATAAATGTTACCCCAAGATGGTTTTAGACACAATATTAATGTTTTTCTTTGAAAGTTTTTATACTCCCAATACTATAGCCTCAACCTAAAAGAATCATAGCCACATCAATCTTCCACCTAACACGTTCTCTTTGGAAATCACAGTTAGCTCTTTCCTTCATACCGCACACCAAAACTCTTCATAAATGTTAGCCAAGAATATTCTTGTCTATTGAGATGTCTACATGAACTTGATGGTAATTTTTGGCACATTCATTGTAGTTGAAGATCACTAGCTATAGCCTAGTAGTGCTAAAACACATATAAAGTGTTAAAACCTTACTAATCTCGCTCTAGTACCAAGCTCAAGATCTCAAAAAAATCCAGAGTATGAAACACTACCATTAGAAGAATATTTTATAGGAGATGCACTTAAAGATAATTATTTAAATGACTCATATATTGATTTATTCCTTAATGATAACTAACATCTTCACCAAACTAAGAGAATTTATGAAACCTACAAATAGTGCCACAAATCATCAATAAAATATGCAATTGGAACCATAATAAAGTCATTAAAGTCATTTTAATACTTAAGTTAATTAGAAAATAAAAAGTTAAGACTTCAACTCAATAATTTTTAATTTAATTTAATTTCCAATGTCACAACAAAGGGACATTACACAATAACTAAACTATGTATATTAGACCTTAAGCATTGAAAAAGTAAGTTCCCAAAAGATCAAAGTAAAACAAACAATGTTAAACTTTGTTAGTTGGAGCATCAAAAATTATTTAAGTTTCACAATGGATTGAACCTTAGTTGGATGAGTAGGGTAAATAAGTGATCAAAGTGGCCAAAATAGGATATAAACACCTACTGATTAAAGTAGAGAAAAAATGATTTCATACTTGAGATCATCTTGAAAGAGGGGTACAAAGTGGATACTAACCGCACTTTTTTGGGAAACATAATGAAGTCCTCTTGGCTCAACATAATAAGAAAATCCATTAGTAAAGAACTCTGATCACAATTACAAATTCTTAGGAACTCCATCAATGAAATATCTTTTTTGCTAATTATTAAGAACACTCCATTTTTCTCTAATCCCAACGAAAAAATCAACCTTGCTACTTATCAAAATGCTAAAAGCTACTCAAGGCTCTAATTTGCCAAGGTCTCTACAATATGGTTATTTACTTAAGTAAAGCATCTAATAATTATGCATGTTATTGGAATTTCCTATTCATACATTTTTTAGAAAATACAAATAAATCTACCTATACCAATCCTTGTATTCATGAAAATATCTATTATTCTATGATTATAGATAACATCAACATAAAACTTATTGAATCTTGCTTTAATTATACACATAGATGACCTTGCCCTTATATTGGTTGAATTGCCATGTTTATACATCAAATGAGAATGGACTAAACCTAGATTGTTGTAATGTGGTATTCTATGACTTAATGGTAGATCCAATAGTCACAAAATGTGCAACATGGATGAAGTTTGAACCCATAGACTAAAGATATAGACTAAAGTATGAAAGCCCATATCTTTCAGTTGCACTCAAACCAAACCAAACCAAACTCATTACTCAAATCTACAAAAACCATTCTACTTCATATCAAATGCTAGACAACAGTCAAATATATAAGTATACTAATGAAATCTATGATTAGTCTTCCACTAACTGCAATGCATCCCTAGTATTTGTCTCTTCATAGATGCTGGAAAACCCTATCTTCACTCCAATTCAAGAATTATACGATATTTCTGAATGAATCTTTTGCCCATTTCCTCTTCTACTCTCATTCATGCCAATCTTCCATGCTCATTTTACAATTTTTTTAATATTAGATCTAAATGCCATTGATGTTTTATTGGGTTCTTATTACAGGTGTTTATCATTTTTAATTAGTTAAGAAATGTCATTCTATTTCAATTTTTAACATTTTTTCTCAAAAATATGTCTTTACATTTATTTATTATTATTCTCTATGACACTTAATCTCTAGTGATGGTTTTTATAAATAATAGATTTATTTTTTAAAATATCTTAATTTTGATTAGGGTTATTGTATGTATATAATAATTATATAAAATTCTTTGATAACAACATATGCATGTTGCAATTTTTAATATAATAACTGTGTAATTCTTTATTTGTATATATTTAATAATATATGCATGTAGTAATACTATAAAATTCTTTAATTGTGTATATGTTGTAATTTTTAATAAACTAGAGATTTAATTATGATAATTTTTGTTATCCTATTTTCATAATGAAGACATTGATAAACATGGCCCCACATTTTCTTAGGTAATATTTTTTTAATATTAAATTAAATAATACAAGACCTAGTATATGATTTCAATACCTTTGAGGATTAAAGGACTATGAGAGAACTTATCTATGTTGGTTTTACACCTAATTTTAAAGGTATGCATTCCATTGACAATTTACATTAAAGAATCAATTATAATATATTTAGTATATTATTCTACATGAAAGTTGAAGAAGTAAAGAAAAATAACATGATTCACTTTTTTTCTTTTGTTGTAAAGGTGGAATTATACTATACATGAAATATAAGCTCCATGGTTTGAACCATAGGATGTTGATAATGTTTGTTTAATGTTGGAAGTAGGGGTTGACTAAGGTGTATTGATAGAATCTCAATATTAAGGTGGAGAAGATAATGAATGTGACTATGCCCTCCATGAAAGGAAATACTTTCTTTGAGGACTAAGAATCCTCTAGTTTTGAAGTCTAATTTTTATTCATTCATTTTTGTTTGGATGAATAATCATTAATGACTAACTGTTTAGTCATTTAATTAGTAATTTTTATTTAGGTGACTAATTATTAGTAACTAAATTTTAGTCACTTATTTAGTCATTTATTTGGTAGATTATTTAGTCACTTTTAATTGGTTGATCTTGTAATTTTACCCAATAATCAAACTAGTCACTTATTTAGTCACCTATAGTTGTAAATTACAAAGAAATAGTAGAATGTGATCAATTTTAGTCACATGACTACAAAATTTAGTGGTGTAACTAAAATGTTTAGTCACATAGTCACATATTTTCCAAATGTACTAGTGCACTATGGAAAACATGGTCATGCTACAAATATCTATAGAAGCAAACATTGTATGTAAAATTCTAAACCTAAGTTTACTGGTTACTATTTCTACTATAATAAACAAGGTCATCAAATACAAGAATGTAGGTCAAGACTAAGGAATACACCTACTACACCTAGATTTGAAGGTTACTAGTATAAAAGTCAAAAATATGGGCATAGAGAATTTGAATGCAAATCATAAACAAAACCCTACTGTCTAAATTAGAGGAATAAGAATTATGCACCTAATAGTACATGTTCCAAGTGTCAAAAGTTTGGACATCAAAGCAAGAAATGCAGGACTCAAATGCATTCAAACAATTAGACAAAGAATAAAGGCAAAGGCAAAGTGGACATTGAAAAAGTGAGAAATGAAATGAACTAGAAATGGACAAAGAAAACAAAAGATGGAAATAATGGAGCTAATAGAGCTGAGGTCACCCAATCCAATGGAGAAGGTGATCATGTCATCTCTAACTAAGAAAGAAAGGTATATATGGAACTATATACTTAATTGATACATCATACATCAGTTCCTTACATGATAATGTGCCAAAAGTTCATGTCCACATATAAAAAATGCATAAGAACATAATTGTGAAAGGTTGTCAGGTATAAGGAAATTGTCTATGTTGACCAAGCATTGCAACATAGATCAAGCATTTCAAGAATGATAGAGACCAAGTGACAAGGAAGATACTGAGCTGTAGACCTAGTTGAAAGGCATCAATATCAACTGAGATAGTTGGTTTCCACTCATCTAATTATGTAACCTTAATGGAGACCCTAATTGATTAGGAAGAAGGTATATAGTGAATTTTAAAGATATTATTTCATACCTTGCATTCAAATTTTTGAGAACACATAAAAATTCAATGATTTAAGCAACCTACATAGATTTCAAGAGTGATTCAATCAAGAATTTTGAATGAGAAAAGAGTGTGAATGAGTGTTGAGTATCCAAACAAGGAAGAAATTCAAACCCTATCCATTATCATGGTAGCTTCATCAACCACTGGAATTATCCAAGAGGTTAGCAAAATTCAATTGGTGAAGAATGACACATGTCCTCCACCTAAGTTTCATGCTATTCCAGAGATTACTATAAAAGGAGACTTAGTGGGTGCATCATTCTTGATACCACCTAAAGTCATTATGATCCATGACATTATAAGTTGTTATATGTGAAAAATTGGAGAATTGGGGAATTATGAAATCAGGGAAGCTTATGAGAAGTTGTATAATGAAGGAATCTTGAAGGAAAAATTTCAAATTATTAAGAGGAAATTGTTAACTCATGCCCTATAATTACCAAAAAAATTCAAAATTGAATGGATAAAATTTGTTTTGAGAAGAATTCATGACATGAAGTATTGGTTACAAAATGGACTAGTAGAAATCATGAAGAAAATAATATACAGGGTTACAAGTTATCCAACCCTAGATAAAAAGAAGACCATACGATGTTTGAGCTAGGAAGAAATTGAGGCTAATAGTGAGGCTGAGTGGAATGGACACGGTCTATCCATTAAAAACATTTCTAATCCACTAATTTAATTTTTAGTGAGAATCATTTCTCACAAATTCTATTAATCAAGTTGATTAAATAGTGTACCTTGTATGGTTGTGGATCAAGCGTGGAAGATTGTGATGAAAGATCATGAGTATGATCTTGCCAAGCTACAAAAGTTACAACTTGTAGAGAATTTAAAATTAATAAAAGAATTCAAAGTGTAAGTTTGAACCCCTAATTGTTTGTATTTTCTTCTATATCCTAATTTTTTTTCCAAGTATTAGAAACGTTGTATGGGTGCAAGAAAAAAAAGTGGTAAGGAAAATCAATAAGTATATGACTTAATTGGGAGAAAACTTTGAAAATGCAATGAATGCTTATTTTGATGAATTCAAGCTAAGGATGTAAAGGAGAATGAGATTTCTAGAAGAATTGGTCACAAAGTATTACAATGACATGTTTTCTTATTGACATGGATAATACATTTGTACAAGTAGTTAAGATGAGGAAGGCATGGTTACAAATATTTGAATATGAGATAGATAGTGATGTTGTAAGTGCAAACATTGATGCACTACTAAAAGAAGAAATAGATATTGAGGCATAACCTTTTAGAAGATATGAAGAAGCCAAAGAAAGAATAACTATGAAAATCAAGATAGCTTCCAAGGAGAAGAAAAGAAAGAAGATGATTGAAGACCTAGAAGGTAAACTAAGTACCCTAGGTAGAGGAAAAGAATCATTACAAATAAAACAAGGTCTTAGTGAAGACATAGAACAAGACAGTGCTGATAAGGAAGATGAAGAAGATGAATGTAAGAAAGTAAAAGCCCTATTTGTTTTCATACCATCAAGAAAGAAGGCTCAAGGAACATAGAATAAGTAGGTGGTGACACCTCCGCCACAAAATAAGCCAAGGACTAGGGCAATTAATAATGTTGAGCAGTCTATAAAGAAGAAAGTAGTAGAGTTTATTGGGCCTAGTGCTTCTAAAACAAGAAGAAGTAGATTGGTTAGAGGACCACCTATAAGGTAGGCTAAGACTATTGATGAGGTATGTTTAGAAACAAAAGAGTTCCCTAGGATTATCTAGTTTTAAATTTGTAAAATATGATACACTAGATAATGATGACATGAAAAAAATTGAGGAGGCTATGATAGAAATTATGGCAAATTTCCAGCTAGCACTTAGTGAAACAAAAAGATAGGTACTCAAATATCTATATGAGAAATTGAAAGGAAAATGATATCAGCTAGAGGAAGTAGAAAGATATATAAGGATTGTCATAAGATCAAATGGAACATTTTTGGAGAAGCATAGGAACACATTTGTTCCAAAGCATACAAAATTTTTGATATTGATAAATAAGGAGGAAGCCGTAAGATAGAAAAGTGAGTTGCCATGGAAGAACATATTTGGATTAACTCCAAAGAAGGAAAAGATTATAAAACTTGATGATGAATACAATAGTGGAGAAAGCTCAAGAGTGCCAAGTCCACAAGGAAACATATCTCCTATACATGTCGACACCCTTGACACTCTAGAAGTTGAGTAGTAAAGTCTCATAAACAAAGAGGAATATAATGAAGACATAGAAATAAATGAGAATGATAAGGTTGTTTCAGCACCTCATATTGAGGAAGACAAAGGATCAAATAAAGATGAACAGAATGCAAATGTTGTTGTCTTAAGCATAGATGCACCAACAAGAATAATTGGTGACACACCCTCACCAACTCCTAAGGTAGTGCTGAGCAACACTAATCTATCACTAAAAATGAAGAGAAAAGAAATAAAATATATTCCACCAAATATTGAAGTTAGTATGGATGAAATCATTGAGATGCCACAACTTGATCTGGAAAGTATCACCTTGGAGAAAATAATTTTACTACAAGAAATTTTGGTGAAGAAGAAGAGACAAGAAGAGCTAAGGAGAGAGAAAACATAGAAATAGGTATTACATGATGTAAAGCATATTTTTGTTCATGCTTTTGACATTCAAAATTTAGATGAAGAGATACCAATCATTGAACAACTTGTAAATACAATTGATCAAGTAAATGCTGAAAATTTAGAATCCAATGAGAAGCTAATGGATTGCTCAGTGAAAATATTTGAAACAAAGGTTGTGGAAAAAGTTGCCATAACTATTACTGAGCAGAAAGTGCTATTGAAGGAGAAACAATAGGTGATGATGGATCTTATACAAAGAGTACAATATTTATACACAATTTTGTTAGATGTGCCAAGTTTTACTGATAATATTTAGACACAAATAAATAAGACTTAGGATGAGAGGAAGGCATGTAGCACTATTATTTCAAAGTTAGTAGGATCTAGTATTGATCACTATAATAATTTACTGAATTCTCAAGGAACATTGGCTGAGCTTTAGACAACTAACAACAACATGAGATCAAATTGATCTCAATTCAGGCAATGATGATACCTCATTTGGAGGTCATGTAGAGAGAATTGAAAACAACCTAGGATCTTATCACAAAAGATCATAACTTATCAGTGGCCAAGAGTTTAATTGATTTAGCTTCAAGATTATAGTTGCAAAATAATGTTTAGAGGAAACAAGAATCACATGGGCTCATGCACTATCCATGATTACCAAAGTTCACAAGGAATTCATTGAAACATATGGATTACTTCCACCCTTTCAACCCCAACAACAATGACATCTAGTGTTCAAAAAAAAGGGTGAAATGTATACAAGAGGAAAATGTATATTGAAGGGAGAGTGCATTGA
The DNA here is from genome assembly GCA_028749045.1 of Cupressus sempervirens. Lineage (NCBI taxonomy): Eukaryota > Viridiplantae > Streptophyta > Pinopsida > Cupressales > Cupressaceae > Cupressus > Cupressus sempervirens. Next base: position 326,980,911 of record CM053789.1, read on the forward strand.
AGAGAGAATTAAAGGTGAAAATGTGATGTAAACAATATGTGATGTGAACAAGATGCAAAAAAAAGGTAAAAGAAGATGTACAATGTATAGTGTACATATTTGAATAAAGGTGAAATGGTTTTGTTATTCATTTTTGTATTTTTTTTGAATTATTCATAAGTCATAAGAATTAGGGGGAGAGCTCATTATCAAATTATATTGCAATGATGTAAATATGAAAAAGTGGTTTTTCCACTAATGTAAAAGGGGGAGATTGTTGGTATCTCCAACAATTGTTGTCTATTAGTGTCAACCACTTAGTAATTTACAAGGAAGAGTTAGATGGTCATCACTATGATTGAGCTACTATATATAGGCCAAGTCATGTACATAAGTAAGTATGTACCTATCTCTATAGGAGCCAAGTAAGTTTTTGAGTCACACCATATTTTTGTATATGAATCAAGATCATCAATGACTGATGAAGTCATCAATGCCCAAGTGGATTCTAAGTATACAAGTGTCAATTTACTTAGTATGTACTAAGCACAATGAAGGATAAGAAAAAATATGTTGAGCATCAGGAAACAAAAAAGGCCAGGCTACATAGATTTCACATGAAAGTCAAGAATGGAACAAAGTTTTAGGCAAAATGATTATCAGGCTGACTTGGAAGGTTTATTTAGAGTTTACAAGAGGTTTTTATAGAACATTTACATAATGTAGATCACATATACCTATGTATATGTTCAATGATTAGGATGAAGAGGAAAAATATGGAACCATCTAGAAATATCTTTACAAAAATCTTTAAAATAGTGATGATCTTAACCTAGATCACATGCCAGGAGAGAAGGAGATGAAAAGAGTTTATGTATGAACTTGAAGCTATAGACTGAAAAGGATCAAGATCATATTAGAAGTCAAAAAAGGGTTGTGTTATCATTTAATAGACTGAGTGGCCTATTCATAAGTAGTATAGTGAAAGGGAAAGACAAGTGTTCTTAGATTAGAGGAGAGAATTAGTTAGTAAGGAGAAGGCTCAAAATAAGCTTGTAGAGAGAACTAAGAGTTAGGTATTGAATCAGTTTTAATAGACTTGAATTAGGGTAAATCTCTTAACAAAGTGGTTGTAATAGATCTTTGTAAATTTCTTAACAAAGTCCTTAATTATTTATAAGGTTTAAATCCTCTAACAAGGTGAAACTTAACAATTTCTTAGGTCTTTAGTAGGACAAAATCTTCATAGGGTAGATTATATTTTATGGTCAAACATTGTAACCTTAATTGGTTAACTTTATAATTGTAGTAGTGAATATTTGTGGGTGTTATCCCCACCTCAATTTTTCCTTCATGTTGGAGGGTATTTGGGTAACAAATAATGTGTTATGTGTTTTACTTTAATATATGTGATTGATCAGATTTAGATGTTACAACATATTTACATTACTAGTTTTACATGCACAAGTTATTGATAGGTGTGGATGAATCTATGAAAAGTTTAAGTGTTTAAGATTCTTATTCACCCCCCTCTCAGTATCATGTTTATCTTGTTTATTCCTTCATAAATTAATATAATTTCAAGAAATTAAACTATGTTGACTAGAAATCTTAACTCCTTCACAAACTGTAAAATGTTGTCACTTGACCAATATTGTGTTCCTTGACCTTGACCATCACTAGATAAATCAATCATTACTAAATTTATTTCTTGGTATATATTGACTTCTCTTGGGCCAAATTTTTTGATACTCTATCTTCACTGGTACTTGATTGACACTATATTTTCTTGGCTTCTAGTGTTCACTCAGTTGACACTAGCACAAATTGACTTCAACTATGAGTTCCTTAATATTTTTCTTTGAAGCTCAATTTAGTCTATGTATTTGGTCTTTTATTGGTAATCTCTTCTAGATTTCAACTTAACTATCTTCTCCACTTAGTTTTATGATAGAACAATACATTATCTTATCAAATTCTAACTGATCAAGTGCCCATTGTATTCCACATAACTCAACCTTTCCACTAGGTCCTCTTGTTATCTTTTCTTCTCAAATTATCTTCATCAATCATCTTGATATGACACTCTACTCAAGTAAAACTATCTCACCAATCAGGTTTGGCATCAATGACAACATAACAATTGTTCCAATTGTAGTTTACAACAATCTCCCTCTTTGACATTGATGGAAACACCTCTAGTTAACATGCAATCCAAAAAACTTGACTTGCTTGAATCAAATACATCTATGTTCACTAACATATTTTCATTAATATCCTTATTTTCATTTTGATTATCATCTCAACAACCAACAATCTCTTTGATGTCATCTTCTAGTTTCATTCTGATAGGCAACACGTTTAGACAACACTTGTTCATATTAGAACATAAACTACACATATTTGATATACATCCTATGAACTCCTTACTATCTCATTTTGGCAATGTTAATCTCATATTGGTTTTGATAAGGTAGTGAAAAAATACTTAGTCATTATCTATCAGTATTATAGTGCAAGCCAAGTGATTAGAGCAAGTTAAGTAATTTGTGGGAGCTAAGTGATCAAAGCATGCTGAGCATTAGTTTCCAGATAATACACGTTGAGTAATATACCTAGTATGTGTTGAGGCACTCATGAGCCAATAAGACTATACATGCTAAGTGATTCAAGAGCCAAGTTAATAGAGAATGCCAAGTCATTTAGGAACTAAGTTACACAACATTGTGAATATACTGATGGCTGAGCATCAGAGTCTTTAGATGCTAAGTGAATAGTTTTGGACGTAGTTGTTTGTAATGACACAAAATTCCATGTAAACCATTTTTGGGCTATCGAGAAAAATGACACTCATTATCAAGAAGAAGACACTACTAAATTGTTTGAGAATAGAAACTCAAGGGAGTTTAATGTAGTGATTGTTGTTCTAATGGAAAATAATGGTTCCCTAACTAAAGAGGTTAGAAATCTTAAGATAGAACAAGAAGTCCAATCTATATTGCTATGTGAAGTGATTGAGTAGAAAAAGAAATTTGAGGAAGACAAAGTCATGATCAAGAAGATAACAAAAGAACACTGACAAACAAACTAGAAGAGAAGACATTAGATGTAAAAAAGATTGCTAACATACAATTGGATACAAAAAATCAATTGATGATTGAAAATCATGAACTGAATGGAAAGGACATTGAGATCACAACCCTCAAGTTATAGAATGAACAACTGAGGAATACCTTGAGAGCAGAAAAGGAATTTGCTAAAAGTTTCAACAAACCTAGCGAAGCCATCAAATACTTTGAAAAATTGATGAGATCTCCAAGATCTAAAAATGATACTATTAGATTGGGATACACCAGTACCGAGGAAAGAGAATCATCAAAAAGAGGTAAAAAAAGAAGAAACAAAGGGAAGAAATAAAAACCCACTTGTCATAATTGTGATAACTTAGGTCATACAACAAATGTTTGTAGGAGCAATAATGCAAATTAGAGCCCTAAGCATAAATTCAAGGGTTAGTATTATAAGTGCAACAAGCAAGGACATTAGGCACATGAATGTAGGACCAATACCTTAAGCACTTAGAGATTTGAAGGATAGTGCCACAATTGTCAAAAGTATGGACCTAAAGCATATGAATGCAAATCTAATACCAAGTGGACATCAAACAAGAAGACAAAGGTACAATAAAATGGAAAATCCTACAATTGGGATTACAATACAAGGTACAGTTATCACTATTGTTAAGAATATGGAAATTTTCCTAAGAATTACACCAAAATGCATTTTAGAGGCAACTACAATAGATGGTTGAGTGAGACTACATGCTTTAGTTGTCTCAAGACTGGTCATATCAGTAGAAACTATCCAACAAGATTACCAACATCGAGTGATGAAAATAATAAAGGAAAAGAAAATGCCAATGTTGAGAAGGTCAAAGTGCAAATGGACAAGACATGGAAGAAGAAGGAAGATTGCAACACATCAAGTTTAGATGAGGTCACTTCATCTAATGTATAAGGTGATCACATCACCCCCAAATAGGTAATCAAGAGGTATGTATGGGAATGATATTTCAAATGTTATATTATACATCAGTTCAAAGAATCTAAGATCTAAAAGATTATATATACATTAATTAAGATGTAATGTATTGGTTAGAACGTAGAAGAAATATTTAGTTTTGTTAGTTTTCATGTTACTGCCAAGCATGAAAATTTTCATAGTTATTACTGAGTGATGGAATTCTGATTAGTATTGGCTAAGCTCACTAAATTAGTTGAGCATAATGAAAACCACATATAAGATGAGTGAGAGAGAAGTCTTATGATAGATGAGCTTATATTTGTGTAAGCACTGGGCATTTATTATTGAATATGAAGGGTTATATAGTCAATTTTTGACTCATTTGCATTCATCAATGATTAAAGAGAGCATGAAGAGCACAAATGCATATTAGAAAAGGAGATTCTGGCATTTGTGAACTAGATTCAACTACAACTTGAATCATTCATCAGATTGGAAAGGTATTTCAGTATTGTCGAGTTATGTTGTTCGAATTTTCATTAACCCAAGTTACTTGAAATGGCATCTAGCTCATCTTCAAGTATTTAGAAAGAGGGAAGTGATATTTTCAATGTATAATTAATAAGTAATGATGTAAGACAACCACCTTTAGAAGAAATACCAGAGATATCATACAAAGGAGACCCGTCTGGTGTGTTGTTGATGATATCACTGAAAGTTTTAATGATTCAAGATGCTAGGTGTTGTTACATGGGAAAGATAGGAGAAGTAGGTGATGTGGAGATAAGTGATGCCTAAAAAAAACTTTGTGATAAAAAAGTCTTTAGGGAAGCATAACAAATCATTAAACAGAAACAATTGAATTATGCCCTAGATTTTCCTCAAGTGTTAAAGAGAGAATGGATTAGAATTGTTTTCAGCTGCATACATGACAATTACATTTGGTTGGAGAATGGACTGATTAAGCTCACTAAGAGGATCATAAAATGAGTATTAGGATGCCTACTCTTGATAGACCTAAGAGCATGAAGAGAAATGCAAAGTAGGTGATTGAGAAGAACACAATTGTAGTGTGGAAAAAACAAGGGATACCTATTGACATAATCATAGATCCCCTAATTGCCTTTGTAGTGAGAGTGATAACTCACAATTTCTTCCAGTCTAGCTAACTAAACAATGTTTCTTACATGGCTATTTATTTGGGATACAAGATAGTAAAGAGAGACCATACTTATGACCTTGTTGAGTTGCAACTATAACAACTATCAAAAAACTAGGAGGCCATAAGGAAAGCAAAGAGTGCATCATGAAAATTTGGCTCTTTACTGGTCTGCATATTCTTCTATGTGCAATACACATTCTCCACATTTGGCACAATTTCTTGGAACACCAATAAGTCTATTGCAGTGTAGATTTCAAAATTCATAGAGCAACTAGGTGATAATTTTGATTCAGTGATGACAATTTATTTTAAGGATTTTAAGAAATTCATGAAACAGAGGTTAAGGATCCCTATATCCTTAGTGGAGAAAAACTATGATGATATTTGTTTCTTAGTGGACATCATCTATACATATGTTTAGGAAACTATACCTAGGGTTACATGTCTTAAACCCTTGCCATATGAAATTTTTTTAGATGGAGCCTCTACAACAATTATAGCCTTATTGGTAGAAGACATTGATAAGAGTGCCACCTCATTTAAAAACTATGAGGAAGCTAAATCAAGGATAACTATTGACTTGAAAAAAACTATAGTTCTTAGGAAGAAGAAAAAACTTGTTAAAACGATAAAGAGAGATTTGGCAAAGGGGGAGAAGAATAACAAAAAGAACATGATGATGAAGAAGAGGAAGATCAAGGCCAAGCCCTATTGACATTAACTCAAGGTCAATGAGAGGATCTAGAAGAATATGTAGACAGTACCAAGGGAAAAGAAGCCGAGGAAGCACCAAAAGACACTAAGGCCAAGAAGAGGAAAGTCAAGGGACAAATAGTGGAGAAACTAGAAAAGCCTAGGAAGAAGCCACAATAGAAGCCTATAGTACCTACTACTAGGTTTGGCATAAGAGCAGATATTATTCAAGCCAAAGAAGTTGCTAAGCCTAAAGGCAAGAGGATGCCTAGCACAACAAAGGTGAGTGAGCTTGTTAAGAAAATATAGGAGAGATTGAATAAGAAGTTAGAGCCTAAACCAAATTTAGATGAGGATAGGACAAAGTTAGATGACTTGAGCCAATCTAAGGTGGTTAGCCAAAATATCTCCTCTTATTTGGACAATTTGTGTGAAAATATTGTTACAAATGTAGATTTGTCTAGGTTCACACATGTAAATTTTGATAAGATAGGGAGTGAGGATAAGAATAAGGTTGAAAAGGCCATTTATGACAAGATGAGAACTTTCAAATCCATTCCACTAGAGTTTTCCAATTCATTTCCTAAGAGTGTATATGACCAAGTTGAAAAAAAGTGGCAATTTAGTTTGACCATAGAAAGACAATTAAGAGAGGCACAACTAGCCCAAGTTATGCCTAATTTGGACAAGTAGATGATGAATAAAGCCATGAATAAGTGTAAGGAAAGATTTGTGCATAAATCTAAAGCTTTTAGGATTTTGAGGAAAAATTTAGAAGAAGTGGTAACACAAAGCACATTACTTTGGAAGACTATCTATGGGATACCTACCACCACAGTTGAAAGGAAGAAAGTTGAAGAAACAAAGGAACCTAAGGAGGTGATGTAAATAAAAATGTTCAAGATATTAAATTTCCTGTCAAGGATGGTAGTGTGGATGGTACTAAGGAGACAACAATAGAAGAGGCCATAACTAAGGATGAGTAGCAAGATGTACCAAATGTACAAGTGCCGAGTGTTAGCCCTCCACACACAGACCAAGTGAGTCACTAGGACTTAGTAAAAATCAAGGATTTTCCTAATAATTTAGCTCAAAACATCAATACCTTGATTGAGGCATATTTGAAGAAGATATTGAAGGATTCCACCATGGAAACACAATTATGTAACAATCATGTATTGGTGAGAATAGATGAGATCGAGAAGGCAAAATTTTCATTTGTAGGGGAACAACCAAAAGAAACATCAAATGTGCCCCCTCAATCCATAGAATAAAAGAAGAAACCAAAACATGATCTCCAAGTAGATCAAAGTGTACACCCTGAACAAATAATAGTTATAGTAGAGTCCCAATCTATAATTCCCACCATTGCATTTTGGATTAGGGAGGCTAAGGCACAACAGATAGATACATCTATGCCTAGTCTACATAGTTTAGGTATGCCAATAATATTAGCAATAGTAGTAGATGGAACATAAGTTCATATAGGTTAGGAAGCAAGTCCTGCACCTTATACTCAAGCACCACAAGAAGCAACTACAGGTGTAATGACTAAAGAGTTGAAGGTGACTATTGCACTGGAGGAACAAATTTCTATATAGACCCTAGTGACCCTACCAACTTTTGTCACTCCTCCCAGTAGTTAGGCTCTTCAATGATCAAATGCACATGTGAAACCATTGAAAATATCAAGGCCCAGTGCTAGTACATCCAAAAGTCCATATGACACATCTTTTGGGGATGTCAGTTTGGATGAGGTAATTATGTTGCCCAAGTTTGATCTGGTAACAATTACTATTAAGAAGATGAGCATTTTGTAGGAGGCACTACAAAAGAATAAAATGCAAGAGATGATGAGGAGGGAGTTCAAGCAAAAGAAAGTTTTGCATGAGATAAAAGACATACTTTATGATGCTTTTAGTCTCCCAAAAGTAAATGAAGATAAGCCCATCAATAAGAAACTTGTCACCATTGTTAACAAAATAAAGGATGAAGACCTAGACACCAATGTTAAATTTTTAGAATGGTCTAAAAGGAAATTTTATTCAAAGGTACTTGAAAAGATATTTAGTGCTATTGCACTATGACAGGTTGATTTAGCAACCAAAATGGAGAGTGTGAAGAAGGTGCTAGAGAATATCTTCTCTCTCTACACCAAGCTATGTGATGTAAATATATTCACATAGGAAGTTTAGAGGTATATTGATCAACTACAAAGAGATTTACAAATTGTAGGTACTACTCTTAAGTTATCTCTTGGTCAAAGCCAAGCTCACTTTTAAAGACTGCTATACAGACAAGGTAGGCTTGCCAAGCTGTAAGCATAGGATGCTACTATTAGAGATACATTAATCAATATGTAATCCATCCTAACTCCATAAATGGAAGTTTTGCACAAGGAACTAGCCTATGCTAAGATATTGACAAAGAAAGATAACCAACTTTCTACACATGATGGCTTAGTTGACCTTGCTACCCAGCTAGAAATTTAGTATCAATCTCTAGAGGTAGCATGCAACATTTGGGATACAACCCTAAGATCATAATGGAAATCCATAAATTATTTTTAAATGAACACATTATCAATGAACCACCCATCACACAATTGTAAAAAAAGGGGGACTATGAAGTTTTTGTTGATAAAGGAAATAAAGTTTTGACTAAGGGGGAGTAATTATGTAGAAACAGGGTACAACAAATCTAGTCAACATGAGTATCAGATTTAGATATAGAAAGGAAATATTTACTCAGGGGGAGTATTGGAGAAATAAAGTATGATAGTTAGTCATCCATTTTGCAAAATTTTGAAAATTTTGAAATTTTGTATGAGAGCCAAGTCACAAATATATATTGTCTAAGTTATGCTCATAATAAGGATTGTATATGCATGACAATGTATTTTTGCCAATTGTGTCAAAGGGGGAGATTGTTAATCTCAGATTGGTTTTGACAAGGTAGTAACAAAATACTTAGTCATTATCTATTAGTATTATAGTACAAGCTAAGTAATTAGAGCAAGCCAAAAAATCAATATGAGTGGAGTGATCAAAGCATGCCAAGCCTTAGTTGCCAGAAAATACATGCTGAGTAATATACTTAGTATGTGCCAAGTTACTCACAACCTAGGAAGACTATACATGTCGAGTGATTTAGGAGCTAAGTAAACAAAGCATGCTGAGTCATTTAGGAACTAAGTTACAACATTGTGAATATAGTGATGGTTGACCATTAGAGTCTTTAGATGCTGAGTCAACAATTTCGGACATAGTTGTTTGTAATGGCATAAACTTCTATGTAAACCATTTTTGGGCTGACTTATCAATTCTAGAAGACATGTATGGAGGTATATTATGAACCCCTATGAAGTACATGAAAACAATCAAATTTAGCATTGTTCTAAGTGGCAATATGGATCAACCATAGCCATTGATTCTTACCTAACCCTAGCCCGCTTATGTTTACTTAAGAAGGAAAAACCTAAGAAGTTTGTAGAATAAGTGAATGTGCAGAAGGAGATGACTACTAAGTGTAGAAAGTGAATTTATGGTGGCTATGGAGGTTGTGATAATGTTATGAATTGCAGAATTAGTTAGAGAGAATAGAGGAAAGTAGAGAGAGGACAGAGGAGACATATCTAATCAGAAGGATCAAGGATTCATTAGGAAAGAGAAGATTTGACATCTAGCAATAGAGTGCTAATGAAAGGATCATGGTGCTAAATCAATTTATTAGGTGATACAAAGTAAATATCCTAACAAATTAGTCTTAACAGACTTGTTTAAGTCTCTTAACCGAGTGCTTGCTTTACTATAAGTTTAAGTCCTTTAACAAGGTACACTTTTAGCAAGGTGTTGAAATCATTTAATAGGGTGAGATTTGACAGTCTTTGTAAGTCTTTAACATGGAACACCCCTCATAGGGTAGATCATAGTTTATGGTCAAACTTATTGTAACCATAATTGGCTATACTTCATAGTTGCAATAGTGAAGATTTGTGGGTATCATCCCCACCCTAGTTTTACCTTCTCATTGTAGTATTTTTGGGTGACAAATTTATTGTGCTATATGTTATTTGTTTCATGCTATGGATGAACATGTGTAGTTAGCTATTTCATTTTACATGCTAAATTATGAGATGTTTGTGTGGTGAATGTTTTATGGTTAAAGTTTTGAAGTGCTGATTCACCCCCCCTCTCAAAGTTTACTTTCCCAATGTTATTTCCAAAAGGAAACACCTCATCCTCTAATTATTACATAGGTAACTACTTCATAATCTCTCCTTTTTCTTTCTTTTTCACTATTCATGGTAACTTCAAAAATTCTCCCTCTTTCATGTATGACTTTTTACATCTATAATATTTCCCTCTTTACTTTTTCATATGGAAACTATATTATCTCTCCCTCTTTGACAACAATGCCAAAGACACTTCAACAACTTCAGTTGACTGTCTAATACATCTTCAACATGTAGATACCTCTTTATCGGTTCTCCAAAATAGGTTTTTCTTCTATCATCTTGTTATGATTGATTCAAAATCTTGTGATTCTCTCTTCACAACTTTAGGTAGGTCCTAATGTGTGACCTTCTACACCAATTTTTAATGTATTTTGTTCAAAGCATTTAATGCAGAGCTCCATCTTAGGTTAGGTAGCATCAGTTAGGGGAACCCCTAGTTTGTGTCTTAGATATTCATGTGCATCCTTAGGTAAAGCTTTTGTGAAAATATCAGTTATCTTCTCGTTTGTATTCACATACTCCAATCTCACTTCTTTATCTTGTACCAAGTCTCTCATGTAATGATAATTGATAGCAATATGGTTCATCTTGGTGTGCATCACAAGATTTTTAGATATGTTTATATCACTTTTTTTTTATCATATAATATGAAAACTAGTTTCATAATCTCTTCCTTTATTCCTTTCAAAAATTTCTTGATCCATACTATTAACTACTATTGCTACATATTCAACTTCTGCTATAGATTAGGAGATGAAAATTTACTTCTTAATTGTCCATGAAACTACTCTCTTTCCTAGAAAAAAATCTCCACCGCTTGTACTCTTTCTATCATCAACATTTCCAACCCAATCAACATCATTATAAACTTTTAGTTCAAACATTTTATTCTTGTAATACAATCCATAATCCTCTCTTACTTTTAGATATCTTAGTATTCTTTTTAAAACCATCATGTGATTCTCCTTAGGATTTGTAGAAAATATAGCAACTATCCCAATTACTAGTGCAATATCTAATCTTCTATGAATAACATATTGTAGTTTTCCAATCATTGATCTATACAAGGTTTGATTTAGCTTAATAGAATCATCATTCTTTGAAAGTTTATGTCCAATAGCCATGGGTGTTCCAATTGGATTTGAGTCTTTCATACCAAAAGTTTTTAGTAACTACTTGACATACTTTGATTATGTAATGTAGAGACCTTTCTCCATTTGATACACTTTCAAGCCAACAAAGAATTTGATCTCTCAAATATAGAAATCTCAAACTCTTTCCTCATTTGGTCTTCAAATGACTTACACAATGCATCCTTTCCTCCAAATATTATATCATCCAAAAATATCTCATCTAATCATATATTTGTTTAAGATTTAGTCTTCAAATATAGATTTCCATTATCATTTGTCCTTGAAAAACCAATCTTCACCAGGTATGTGTGCAACATTTCATACCATGCTTTACAGGATTGTTTTAATCCATACAAAGCTTTGTGTAACTTACATACCATATCCCTTTTATTTTAGTCAACAAATGCTTTTGGTTGTTCAATATAGACTTCCTCTTCTAGAATTCCATTAAAAAATGCACACTTGACATCCTTTTGGTACACTTTGAATCCTTTGAAGTAGAATACACAAACAAAGTTCTCAGTCCTTCCAATCTTGCAACAAGAGAAAATGTCTCCCCGTAGTCAATACCTTCATCTTGTGCATATCCTTTAAAAAGTAGTCTTTCTTTGTTTCTTGTTACTTCATCTTTCTCATTCAACTTGATTTTGAATACCCACTTTGTTTCAATAATATTCTTGTCCTTTGGTCTAGGTACCAATGACCAAGTTTTGTTCTTCTCTATTTGATCAATCTCTTCATTCATTACTTGAATCCAATGTTCATTATCTAGAGCACCCTTCACTAATTTGAGATAAAATTCACATAGTAAGCACATATCATTCCTTAGTCTTTTCCTTGTCATAGCTCCAGAATCTTTGTCTCTAATGGTTTGATTGGGTGCGTGATGTCTTCCGATATATTTTTCTAATTGTTGAGCTATCATTTTGCACACTTAATGACATGAATCCTTTCAAACTCCTCTCTTGAAAAGCTTTTATATATATATATATATATATATATATATATATATATATATATATATATATAGGAATTGGAAACTGTGCTTTGCTAGGGCTTGTATGCTTTTTTCTAAGCCCTTGTTGGTTTTCCACTTGACATACCACATTTATTGCAGGATTAATTTTTCATTTATAATGGCCTCAGCCTTCTCTAGCTTAGTAGTTGATGCTGGAGCTGGAGTTATTGCTGTAGGAGAGAATGAAACCACTATAAAAATCTCTACACAAGTTTTTTCCCAAGGTATTCCATGACATAATTCCTCTCCTAATATTGTTTTGAATGTCAAGGATTTTCATAGTGCATGCAACTAGTTAGAGCGACAAACCCTTATTGGGTATTTTGTGGGCCACACTTATTTTGAAAGCATGTTGTATGATTGGGTTTCCAAGGTCTGGACACCTAAGGGTGTCTACCTTAAAGGTATGCAAAGCCTTATCAAATGATTTTTCCTTTTTCTCTTGGGCACTTTGGGCCAAGCTGAACATGTGTTTGTTCGAGGTCCCTAGACTGTTAGGTCCTCCCTCTTGGTTTTTCAACACTAGTCATGTGATTTTTCCATTTTTGATGATAGAAAGCTTAAGGTGTCTATTTGGTTGGAGTTCCATGGCTTGCCTATCCCATGCTGGCCATTTTTGTCAGTTATTGCACAAATAGTTGGCAAGGTTGTATGCCTTAAACCTAACAAGTTTTTTAATGCTCGGCTCTAGCATAGGGTTTGTGTTGAGGTCGACCTCTCTTAGGACCTCAAAGATTACATGTATATCTAGATTGGTGGTACCACCTTCATTCAAAAGGTGCTTTACCTTAACCTTTTGAATACTTGTTATCAATGCCAGTCTACTGAGTAGAAGATTAGTGATTACCCTTTGTTGGACCACAACCATCAACTCATCTCAGAAGCTAAGCTAGCTATGGCTACCAAAAAAGATAAATGGAAAATGGAGGTGAAAAAGGAAAAGAGTTTGGTTGTAGCTAAGGCAAGCCCTTTGTATGTGAATACGGGTCAACCTAGCTCAATCTTAGTTCAACTAAAGCCTTTAGTTCCTCTACATCCTCTGCCTCCTATTTCAAGCCCTGCTGTGTAGGGGTTAGTAGGAGGTCACATTCTTGAGCCTTAGACCTTATGGATTTGAGGTCGGCAAGTAGTGTCGATGATCTCACAACAAAATCTTCATAGGTCTTGTAGCTTAGATGATCGTGATGACTATTTTGACAATGGGGAGAAGATTCAAATAGTCATTTCTATTGATGACTCTTCATTTGTTGCTCGCACATATTTGCATAACAACTTCTCCTCTCTTGGAGACGAGGATGACATGCAACCTAGTTTACAATGAATTATCTCTCATGAAATGTACAGGGGCACACAGACCTCCCTAGAAAATATTTTTTTCATGATAACAAGCATAGGTTTGGTAATATTGATGTTCTTTGTCTTCAAGCAGTTAAAGTTATTGGGTTTCTACTTATCTCAACTTATAATGTTATATGGCTGGATAGCACAATATTTGCTTCCCAACATGAGGCTAGCTGAGGTGGAGTTTTTACTCTTCTCTCTCCTCATTTACTTTCTTCTATTATTTCACATGAATTTGACCCATTACATAGAGTGGTTTGGATTTTGTTGTCTTTTTAGAATCATTCTTTTGGTATTATTAATGTTTATGCTCCTAATGATATTGTGAAGCGATCACACCTGTGGTGCTGGTTGGTAGATAATTTATCTCTTGTGACTTGGGTCTTTTGTGGGGATTTCAACATGGTAGAGCTGGCCATTGACAAGGAGGGACTTTTTCCTTTTAGATGTGTAGATGGCGAATGTGAGGCCTAGTTTTACATGTAGAACAACCTAGGTCTTTTTGACCCCAATGCTAGTCATGGTTGCCCAAATGGGGTTTGGCATACATGGTCCAATTTTTGAGCTGGGTCTGATAGAGTGTTAAAGAGACTTGACAGGGCTATGATTTTTGTGTAGTCCTTTTTCTCTTTTTCCCACAAGTATACCCTACTTTTCACCCCTGTTCCAGATGTGACACTGTAAGATCACTCCCCCATTATGTTTTCTATCACTTGGAAAAATGCTAAGCTTCATCCTTATAAAACCCAGTTTTACCTTAACATCTCATTATTATCCCATCCTTCCACTATTGCCCACATTTTTGAGTGTGAAATCTTGAGCCTTGAACCCACACCCATGTTGGGTGGATTTAATGGTGGAATGATGCCATTCTCCATACTAGGAGGTTTCTTCAAATTTGTGGTAGATAGTTGGTCAAGTACTATAGAAGATCTTATGAAGCCACTACCAAAGATCTGTGTATAGATTTAGAACTCTTGCCATGAATTTGTTTGACAAAAATCTCCAAATTAGGCTTGCCTACCTTTAGCATGAAAAGTAAGTTGCAAAGTACTATGCTACTAGAGGAGCTCTCGACAATTAGGCTTCCAAGGAATTTTTTAATGCTGTATAGGCTCGCCACTCTATAGTTGGCATCAAGCACACCCATGAAGACCATTAGGTCTTTACTAATTATCCAAATATTCTTTAGGCTTTTGCGCACCATTATGAGTGGGTCTTCATGGCTCAAGGACCTTCTATTGTACATCATCAAGGTCTTCAAGAATGCCTTGCAGTTACTCCCAATTGAATTTCTCCTAAGCAATATGCCTTTTGTGAGAAAAAATTAATGTTTGCAAACTTGAAGGAAGCTATTATTTCTGTGGCTACTGATAAGGCCATTGGTTGTGATGGCTTTCCTTGTGAATTCTACAAAATCTTGTGGGATGATATTGGACCTAATTTGTGTCAAGTTTATCGTCAAGGTTATAATTCTAATTCCCTAGGTAGCGTTATCAATAAGGGTAATATTAAATCCATAACTAAAGCTGGTGATCTAGAGGAAATTTGCAATTGGAGACTCATCACATTGTTGAATTTCTCCTACAAGATCATTGCCAAAGTCCTCTCTCTCAAAATTTGGCATTTTCTTCCTTAGATTATTCAGCCTAAACAAACTAGTTTCATCAAATCCCACTATATTTTGGACAAAATCATTTCTATTTGGGAAGGCATGGAATGGGCTAGGCAATCTAAGCAGTAGGCCTTATTTCTCAAAATCAACTTTGCTAAAGCCTACAATTGGATTGAGTGGCCCTTTATCGTGGCTATGTTAGAAGCTCTAGGTTTGGGTTAGTTTTTCTTCAGTCTATGCAGATGCTATTTGGGGATGCCTCTGCTTGAATCACCATTAATGGGAGGAAATTTGAAGCTTGTGGGCTTAATAGATCTATTCATCAAGGTTTCCCTCTTGCACCTTCACTCTATGTGCTAGCAGCTAAAGGCTTTGGCTATCTTCTTGCCAATGCCATTTCTTAGGGTATGGTTCATGGGATTTCTCTTCCAAAGTCCTCTAGACAACTTGTGAATGACCATTTACTGATGACTCCTTCCTTACTTTGATTGAAGAGGAAGACAATATAGCCAATGCCTTACAGTGCCTAGATACTTTTTGCCTTGCTTTTGGATTTTCTATTCAATGAAACATAACCCTTTTCTATTGACAATCCTTCCTGCTAGGTCCTAAGTGGCTTCAACAATATGGGTGGAAATGGGTATAGTATGGAGAAATCTTTAAATTCTTGGACATTCCTTTTGCTTTTCAAGCATCCCCTATGGAGTTGTGGAATGGTGTCCTTGCTAGGATTGAAAAGAAGTTGGAATATTGGATAAAAAAACCACTTTCCCTTGTAGGAAAGATTCAATTTTTTTTTAAAGGGCTTGTTCCCATCCATGTGTACTATTCTTCCTATTGGGCTCCTTCTAAAGCTTCTGATCTCAAGCTAGAGTGTCTCCTCTAGGACTTCCTTTGGACCACTAATGCTATGCATCATGGCTTTCATAGAGTTTCCTAGGATTATTGCTATTTTCCCAAAGCCTCAGGAGGGCTTGGGCTACTCTCCACTTGAAAATAGGGGTTCTCTTTGTGCCAAGTGGGTCATTCAAGTCCTTAGTAGAGATGAGGCCTAGAAAATTATATTAACACACTACATCTTCAAGCTTTCTTGTTAACCGACCTGGCTAGAAGGGGATTGGTTGTTAGACCCTTCTTGTGAGTCCTAAACCTATTTAGATTTAGGGTACTTTTGTTGTAAAGAGTATTTGGAAAGCTTGGGAAGCCCTCAAACCATGGCTTCACTAGGCTGGTAATGGGTTCAGAGATGCGCTCTCAATGAACCAACAAAACCTTTGGTGGTCTACTTTATTTACCACTCAAGTTGCTCCTTTAGCTAAGATTTAGGGATCTAGCACTCTACATTTATTATATAGGGGTATTAAAACTCCCAAGGATTTATTTTCTAGAGTTACTATGAGTCTTCACTCTTGGGAGGATCTATAGGTTCAATTAAAGCTCATCTGTTTGGCAGACAGTTAATGTTCTTATTTCTACAGTGCCTCCCAATCTACTAGAAAATCTTGGTATTTACTCATCTTTCCCATGGTGGAAGGATTTGAAGTGGTATCCTACTACTCCTATGGCTAACTACAAGCCCAAGCTAGGATATCGGTGGCTGGTGCCCCATCTACCAATGATCGATGCCCTTAATCAACATTGACATTTGCATTCTTTCATAAGACTTAGAGTCTTAGATTTACTATTATCTAGAATGCCATTATGGAGCCAAATATTGCTCACTTTTCTTGGTGCCTCCTCATCCATGGCTTTCCTTTGGGCCCTTGGCTCTAACATTTGGGAGTTCCAGATCCTAGATGCCCCTTTTGTGGCCAACTTGGAAGTTTCTTACATATTTTTGGGTATTGCAGGCAAGACCAAAGATATTGGCTTTAGATTCATGAGTTATTATAGCCTTTCCATCCAAAGGAGTTTGCCTGTCATATGGTGATTTTGGGAGATCTGCCCAAACTTCCTTTTAGATATGCCCAGATTTGGCATACTTTTAGAATGGAAATTTTGTTTACTATTTTTAGGGATTGAAATGTTGTTTTATTCTCTCACAAATTTCTTGATATTCATATTGCTATGTACTCTAAAGTACATATTTTTAATAATTTCATTATGTAGATTCGAGTCTAGACTAACAAAGTCATGTAGGAGGTGGCTCACTTGCAAGAGCTACTTAGTCATTGGGGAAATGTGCCATGTACAGTTGCCCGTGTGTCTCTATATGCAATTTTTGGTGATCGCACTTCTCCTCATGGTCATTAGCAAGGTCAAAGTAGATCAACATGCTACACACTCCCTAGTCATAGCAACATTTTCACTCTCCCAATGGTGGTTTTGATGGTTGTCACTACTTGGGCTCACCTCCATAGAGGTTAGGCTTAGGCTAGTCCCCAATGGCCCGCTTGCTGCCCCTATTGTGGGTTGATCATCTATGCAATCTGATCTCAAGCGGACATTCAATAGGTTGGACTTAGCTATCTCTCCATCTAGGCCTGAGGGAGATAAAGATGATGATGTTGATGTTGCTACTACTACTATTGATGGTTGGGCTCCCCTTGAGCCAACCACTAACAAAAAAAAACTTTTGGGGTTTTGATGATAAAGACCCTCCTTTGGCTAACACTGCTCTTCCTGCCTAAGGCTTTATGCTTTTCTTTAAATGATCTTTTTTTTGATGAATAGTTGTTAATCTGATCATGTGCAATTTGAACTTGTGGGGTGATCCTGTATCCCCCAACCCCTTTTTTTGTGAATATGTATCTTTACATTATAATTAATGGAAAAGGTCTATTCATTAAAAAAAGATAATATAGGATCAAATCCAAGGTTTCGAGTGATCTTACAACCTATTGTATTTCGTTCAATTGAAGACAAATGTGTATGTTCACGAGGAGGCCTTTGCTAGCTCAAACAATTTTAGATAAGATGTTTGATCTGCTATTTGAAAAGTAATGACAAAAGAGATATATATTTTGGTATTTTCTATTTTATGATGAATGTAATTTATTGATGCAACTATATGAATTCCTATTTAACCAAGTGTTAGAAAATAAAATAACAAAGATAAAGTAATGAGAGATTAAAGAAATTAACTTGAAAGGGAAA
The DNA here is from genome assembly GCA_028749045.1 of Cupressus sempervirens. Lineage (NCBI taxonomy): Eukaryota > Viridiplantae > Streptophyta > Pinopsida > Cupressales > Cupressaceae > Cupressus > Cupressus sempervirens. The sequence goes on from CM053789.1 coordinate 326,999,208, forward strand.
TTTGCAATGAAAATAAACAATAGTAACAACACCTCTGCGAGTTAAATCATCAAAAAGATTCGGTAAGAAACCAATGAAATTAGGAGCAATGCTTCCTCAATTCCATTGATGCAATTGTTGATGGGAACTCAATAATAACCAAAAGATTTTTTACATCTTATCAAATTGCAAGGGAACAAAAAGTGCACTCACATGAGACAAGATGCTATGCAAGAACAATAGGTAATCTGTTCTCCAATTTTTTACATCAACAAATTTTTTTAATACGAGGCAAACACTAGAACTAAAAGCTCCCACAATCATAAAACTAAAATAAAATCATTAGCTCCATTATTATTCATGAACATGCATTCAAAAAAAATAACACACTCTGACAAGAATAACTACACTTAGAATGAAAGCACCAATAGTATATATTATTGCATCAAAATAATGACTTGGAGTACATATTAGATGCATGTATTTAAAATAAATCCACTCCTTTTGTGTTAAGAGTGAGAGCTCTTCCAATGCAAACTCATGCTAAAATACTAATAAAATAAATTTAATTACATACAAACTAACTCTCGCTAAGTAGGTCTCCACCATTGTTTATGTCAATTAATGGGTGCATGAGCCTTTACATGAAAAAGAAAAAGAAAAAAGAATGTGAAGATATGAAGATAGAAGCCATGAAATGATCTAAAAGTCTTTGGGAGCTCTAAAAATAGAAGCTCAGCCTTCTCTAGGCATTTCTAGGAGTTGAACAAGTATCAAATGCATTTCTGGTGCATGGAATGCTCTAAAATAACAATTGAAGTTAATTGTTAATGCACTCCTTCTTCTTCAAAACTTTCGCTGCATATCTAAGAAAAGTGCACTTGTGCACCTACGCACATGCACACCTTGATGACAAGATCCAAAAATCCAATTTTTTTCTAAGTGTCAAAACTCAATTTCCAACATCTGGGTTTTTTTCCACTTTATACCAAAATTATGTGTAGATGTTTCCCTTTGAAATTTTGGATAATAGAGATGATTTTTTGAGGAGCTAATAAGTCTAAAGCTTCATACTTTACCCTCATTTCCCTATGGAAATCATGAAGTGCTATCTTAGGTGCTGTAGAAGACAAGGAAGCCATGGTAATGTTCAGGACCTTAGGGGGCCTCTAGATGTTTTAGATATGTGCACCTATGCACCTTACGAGATAATTAATTCACCAAATCTTCAAATTGCACACCTATGCACATGCCCACCTACTCACCTTTAGGGAACTGTGCAAGATGCTCAATTCAACAAAAATTTAAAGTTCTTAGTTTTGAAAATGGTTTCTAGATTTTTTTTCAAATGGGGTTTTAGATCACTCTTGTGCACCTATTTTTATCTATTTGATGTTTTAGGTATATTTGTGCACCTATGTACTTTTCTCTTCAAAACTTGTAAAATTGTGCACCTTCACACACGCGCACCTTCTAGAGGTCCTTCAACTTGTACATATCTCAAAATTACAATGTATACCTACACACCATTTGGAGACAATTCATTCACCAAATCTTCAAATTGCGCACCTGCACACAAGCACACCTTGAGGGAATTGTGCAAGGTGCTCATTCAACAAAAAATATCAAAGTTCTCAATTTTAAAAATAATTTTTGGGTTTTTCTCGAATGAGGTTTGGGAGCACTGTAGTGTACTTATTTTATCCTTTTTGATGATTTAGGCCTATTTTCACACCTTATGTACCTACATACTTTGCTCTTGAAAACTTGTAAAATTGTGCACTTATGCACCTTCACACATGTGCAACTTATAGTGTCCTTCAACTTATGCATATCTCAAAATTATAATGTGCACCTTCACACTTTTGGAGACAATTCATTCACCAAACCTTCAAATTGCACCTACACACATGTGCACCTATGCACCTTCAAGGAATTGTACAAGGTGCTCAATTCACCAAAAAATCAAAGTTCTCAAATTTGAAAATGGTTTTTGAGTTTTTCACAAACAAGGTCTAGGAGCACTATAGTGTACTTATTTTACCCTTTTTTATGATTTATACCCTCTTTATAGCCCAACATTTTCATAGACTTGAAGTCCTACTTCTATCTGAATATCCCAAGATGCTTGTTTTGAAAATGCACATGTAATACCATGGATATCTTTTGTTCTATGGATAATGAGGATGCCATTTTATCTACACAAAGAAGAAAACATTAGTCATCTTATGCTAAAAGACATAAAAGAGGACTCTACAAGACTTAGATTGATAAAAAATTGTGTCAAAACTAGTTAGACTACCCAAAAAGTGAAATCCCCCCTAATACCTAGTTTTGCACACTAGCGCACCTATTGCCCCTATGCAGGGTTTGTTAGTGTGCACCTTGTTTTCCTCTTATGTGGCTAAGTGTATAGTCATGCACTAGTTCACCTAGTGCACCTACATAGGGTGTGCTAGTGTACACCTTGTTTTCCTCTTAAGTGGCTAATTGCATAGATGCACACTAGCACACATGTGCACCTTGAATAGGTGTACATGGTGTGCAATTGCACACATGTGCACCTTGAATAGGTGTACATGGTGTGTATGTGTGCAACTGCACACATGTACATCAATGCATTTGTGTAAAGAGGAGGGTTATGTCTTGTATGGCTATGCATGTCCAAGGGTGGACACATGTGCATGTACGCATCCCCAAACTAGGGTGAAGTGTGAAGTCTATCCTTGATTTTTGGTTCTCTCTGACTACTTGATCCTTCTTGGTCAGAGACCTAGGTTTGACCTAGACCATGACAAGGGTCCAAAATGATTGAGGCTTCAGACTAGATGCCTCATAGGGAATTTTTAAACTAGAGGGTTCCCATTTTGTGACTCAAAATGGGGCGTGCATTGTGAGGCCACAACAAATAGGCCCAACAAAAGGGAAGAAATGACAAAGGCATTTCTTCATCAACAAACATTCTTGTAACATTGTCAAGTGATGATTGGATTTCAAATATTTCAAGCAATTTTCAAGTCCTTTGGAAGTCAAACCCTCAAAATCTCAATTTTTTTTGGCTTAGTGTGTGTTTAGTGTATCAATTTCCTTTGACATCTTAAGGTGTAGTCTATCATGAGTATCTAGCAACTTGGAGAGTTTTTTTAGCTCGACCAATCCATTCATCAGGAATCCTCATAAATTTGTTTGTTGATTACTATGTGGCCAGATGAGAGAATCCATTCTAAGGGCTCTTGGCGAGTTATCAATTCTTTTCATTTTGAGTCTTTGATAATCTTCTTTAGTTTGCTTCATGGAGATTGTGTGTTTCCAATTGATTCTTCCTTGGAGAATTTTCATAGAATAGGATAGCCATTTTGGAGTACACATCCCTATATATTTGATTACCTTTTACAATCATTTAGCATCTTTAGATATATCACCTTTGTGATTATTCTTTTCTTTCTTTTCTACTTTGACCATGCTTAGATTATGTGGCCAAGGTATTGGTGTTATTTTCTAGATCTGTACTTGAGTTGATAACTCTTTTGTTCCTCTTTCAATGAATTTTTTGGAAACTCTCATGCCAAATTTAGCAATTCTTTGAAGAGACCCTTTGTTTGAACTGACAAGCTTTCAATTATCCCTTGCTACTGTCAACCTAGATTCAAAAATCACCTAGATAATTAATTCTTAAGTTTATAAAGTGTTGAGATCTATTAATCTATGATTCTTATTTTAAGACTAGAAGTTCTCTACAACTACAAGAAATGCCTTTTTTTTAGTTGGTACAAGAAAAAAAATCATTTGAATGCTTTGACAAAGAAATACCTCTTCCCTAAAGTTGAGACTAGTTGGGGTGGACCACATGTTGGGAACAATTTCAAAAAAGCACACTAACTCCCTAACTCAAAGACTAAAAAAGAAAAAGAAAGCAAAAAGATTAAAAAACAAAACCCAAACAAAAAGACTCAACTCAAAGAAAACTAACACCTAACTAAAGAGACAAAAAAACAAAAAAAAACAAAAAAACATATACATATAAAACTATGAATAAAAATAATGTGAAGATGTTGCTAGTAGATTTCTCATTATGTGCAATAGTAATGAACCACCCCATATAGTTCTTAAAAATGTTGACTTGTCTTTGTACTTAGGAAAATAAAATTTGTACAATCTTGGTTCAAACTTTGGGTACAAATCACACAAAATTAGAAGTTGTGGTAACTATCCATGGCCATGATTAATCCACAAACAAGTTCTCTTACCTTCAATATTATATTCAAATTAAAAATCATCGAATTGAGAGGGATAATCGGAAGATATCACTTGATCTAGTGAGTCCCCCACCATAGGAGTGCACTTACACATTGTAATTTCTCCTTTTGGTGGTCTTATCTCATGGTACACAACTCACATGGACATGGAAACACTAGCATCCATGATGTAATATAGCTATCAAAACAAGACCCAAAAGATAGAACATAATTTTTATGGTCCTTATTATCACCATAATTAGCCTTAAGCCATGAATCTTCACCTTTAGGCTCCTTGGTACTAGAAAACCCAATCATATGTCTTCCTCTTGAATTATAGGATTCATTAATATTATTGATCAAGATGTTTTCTACCTCATATCCCAAACTCATACTTACCCTCCATTTTGATCTCCTTAGCTAATAAGAAATCAGGACAACTTACTTTTGAATGGAACCCAAATGGATGGATTCTACATTTGCATGGTTTGATATATGTGTAGAATACCCACAAATAAAGATTTCCTTGGTCAATCTTGAGACCAAATTAAGCACTCTATCCATCTCTTCTAATGACATATGTTATTTTGAGGGAGGTATCTTATCATTATCCAATGAGGGATCAATATCACAATATGAAGCATTGGTATCTTCTTCTTGATGACTTTCTAATTTAAAAATCTCATCAACCTTAGGATCTTCTGCATTTCCATCATTTTTTGCAACTTTGAGAATTTTTTGTAACTCCATGGAGTTTTGGAAATTCAAAATTTTCTACATCCTCAAAATTTCTTAGGATATCCACACTTATTACAACATCAAAACTTAAAAAAGCTTCATTACTAATGAAGAGGCTGATTTTTCTGTGCTAACACATTAGATATTGCATCTTGGCAACTAGCACATTCCAACTCAGAATGAATCCTTTGATGGAGGTGACAATAGTTAGGAAGAAAAAGGATGTTTGGATTCTTATCTTCTCCAAGATATATCAAATTTCTTGTTATGTTATCCATAAAACCTTTCAAAACCTCATCCTTTACATGTAATTCCTTCTGAACTATCAGGGTAATGTTGGTTGGAGCCTCATAATGAATTGGAGTATTATCAACCTACATGTCTGGAGGATTAGGATATAAACATAGAGAGACATCATCCATTAGAAACTCTTCTCTACTTTGAAAAATTTGTGTGTTCATGTTATTTCTGTGATAAACATGTATCCTAGAGTGTCCATGCTTATTCTCATTATTGAATGGGAACACAACTAATCTTGATCATCTTCATCATTTTGTCCTCCTATAGATTTATCATATGGTTCAAACACCATTACACTAAACTACAAAGGTTGTTCCTCCATGATTTAAGGAGGTTGATCTAAAACATAATTGTAGCCATATCCATTTTCACTTGAACCCATACCTATAATACCATTATTCTCATTGTTGATGTTATCATAGGGGCCATAAGTTCTGCCTTGATTTTGAGAATAATTGTTTTGGGCAACAAGTTGTCTTGGATAATTGCCTTGGTTTCTTGAGTGTAAGAATTTGGCTTAGGCTAGAATTCACCCAAGAACTAAAGAACTCAACACAAGCACACAGTAGACCAAAATAGAAAGAGTATGATCAGAATGATGATATTCATTCAATAACTGCTTAAGAGTACACTAGGAGTTCCTAAATATAAAGGCCTCAGGAGAGCTTTGAGAATGCATAGAAGTCAGCATCATGATATGTCATATAACCAGGCATATGTCCACCAGATATGGGTTATCCTCCATTGAGCACAAGATTAAGTGCAATGATGTGAGGATAAGCCTACAATGGTGTAGTACACAAATTAGTGGTGTAGACAATGTTGGGTGATGCGATGCACTCCCTTGCCCACAGGTGGTTAATTATGTGGTGTTCCATGTTCACTAATAGTCATGGCTTTTGGTGCAATGGAAAATGAGCCCTACAATTGGTATCAAAGCCATAGGTGGTTAATTATGTGGTGTTCCATGTTTACTAATAGTCATGGCTTTTGGTGCAACGACAATTGGGCTCTACAGACAACATGTGCTAAATGAGGAGTGCAGATAACTGTGTTGTCAATATGACAACTTAGTGAATGATGCATACTCCTATGTTGTAGACACCATGTGCATAATTAGAGTTGCATAACTCAATGAGAGTACACAAACTCCTAAGTGTCTCACCTAAAATAATAATAAAATAATGCATTAACCTAAGTAAACTTAGGTAAGTGTAATATGTAAATACTTATTTACACCAACACCCCCCCTTAAGTGCAACTTAGGGGAATGCCCTTAAGCTTACAAAATCTAGGATGATATGCAAGATGGGTCTCGACTACTAGGCCATGTTAGGTACCCATGTACATAATGATATGCAATCTCCCATAAAGTGGGGAAAGAGGGAAAACCTCATAGGAAAAACCTTCCCCCAAAAAGAGAGATAAAGGGGATGCATGGATGGATGGAGTAATCAAGACCCCCCCAGTATGAAATACATCCATTATATACATAAGAGAATGATGAGAAGACGAAGAGAGATAGGATAGGCTCCCCCCCCCAAAGAAGAATGCCGAACAGTGACTGCCCTAATGAAGAAGTTGATCCAAGATTGTAGAATGGTATTCCTCCCCTTAGGAAGAAATAATGCCAAGGGTACAAATGAGATGCTTCCACTGTGTGTGGAAAGAATCCCATGGATGAGTGATGTCTCTAAAACCTACTCAACTGGCTAAAGAACGTGTCCCAAAGAACTGTCTGTCTTTGTAACTGATGAATAACCCTGCTGCAACTACTGATAATAAGTATCCACAATCACTTCAACCTGTAAGGATCGATCATGTAGAGAATGAGCAAGAGAGTCTGATGGAACCCTTGTTACAACTAAAGAAGGTAATTCTACATCAAGAAGAAGAGGTAGAGCATGAATACTGCCCCCCAATCTGTTACTAAACTTGTATCTGGAAGACAGGATGTACCCTGCTATTCTAGACCTATCACTGTGGCAATGTATGCATGTGAACTAAACTAATGAAGTGACCTCTCATCGAAACTATCGATAGAACCCCACATGTCTAAATCTATTGAAGCACTATCACTAAAATCACTATCAATTTCCACACTGTATGATGTGTGAAGAGGAGTAAAGGATAAGCTTGGAGAACTTTCCTCAAAATGTACATCCTTCTCCACAAAGATCTTATGTGTCTCAGGATCTAGAATTTTGTATGCCTTCACACTGTCTTCATAACCAATTAAGGTATAAGGCCGAGGTGACTGTGCCTTGCATCCCCTGGAAGATTTCTTTGCCCATGTAGGACAACCAAAGACTTTGAAGTGTGTCACAATAGGTTTTCTACCACACCATGCCTCAAAAGGAGTTTTTCCATCTAAGGCTAGATGAGGAGAATGATTAAGAGTGTGAGTGGGACTTGAGATTGCTTTGACTTCTAATGATGGATTGAGAGACTTGGCATGACTCATGCAACTTTCCATAGACTTAAGAGTTCATATCCTCAAAGCTGCAACATTTGTCTTATGTAGACTGAATGCTGGTAGAGTCTGAAGATCAATTCCCTCATGTCTACAAAAGTCCATAAGTCTTTTGTTCACATCCATGTTTCCATTGTCCATGTAGAGTACTTTGATGGCCTTTCTGGATTTCCATTCTACATGAGCCTTGAAGTCTAGAAACTTGTCCAAGACTTCATTCTTGTTATGTAGAAAGTAGACCCAACTGAACCTTGAAAAGTCATCAATAAAGGTGAGTATATAGCAACCCTGGCTGAATGAAAAAGGACCTGCTAATACCATGTGAACCATCTGAAGAACACCTATTGCTCTAGAAGACTTCCCTCTTTGTAACTTCCCCTTTGAATGCATATCCACTGAATCTATTGAACATTCACCCTTAGAAAAGATGAGTTGAGGTAGACCTTTCACCATTTGCTATGTGCTAAGCTACTGAAGGTAGTGGTAGTCAAGATGACCATACCACTCATGCCATAATTACATGTTTGAATTGAATTGAGATAACAAGGCCTTTGAAGAAGACTTGGGTACAAAATGAGAGAAAGATTACAACATCTTGTGATCATTCACTTTCCCCACTGCAACCAAGGAATCATCTTTAAGACTGTACACTTTTACCGAGTCTATAAGGAACTCAACTCTATGTCCATATCCAAGGTGAGTGATTTGGTAGATTGATAGGAGATTTGAACTTAGGTTTGGGACATAGAGAACCTATTGAAACTCTCCATTTTCCATTTCCATGTTACCTTTTCCTTCAACTTCCATTTTACTATCATTCCCCATGAAGATGTGTGGTACCTTGGACTACTTCATTGGAGAAAAACCATCCTTTGAAGAACCCATATGATATGAGGCACATTAGTCAAATATCCATTCTTTTGAAGAGTTTGCATTTTCCATTAGTGCTTGCCCTTTGCCCTTGGAATCTGAAGATGATCCTTTATCCTTGTAAGCATTAGGCAATGGAACATTATGTTTCTTCATGATGCTAGTTAAAACATCAATCTTTTTAAGATAACACTCATGCTCTTCATGACTCGATTTCTTGCAATAAGAACACTTCTTCTTCTCCTTATTGTTGTCCCCTTTCTTGTTGGAATTCAAGGACTTGCCTTGTTGATTGGATTGTGGTGTTGTCTTTTCTGCATCCTCAAATTTGTCTTTATTCCACTTCTTCTTACCCTTTCTTTTACTTGAAGAATGTCTAGCTAAATTTTGAGAACCCTCATTGTTGGCCACCAATGCTTTGGACTGAGGTGATTTGAGAATCCCCATTGATTTCAACTTTTTTCCTTCATCATCCAACAGTTTAGCATATTCATCAAAAGTGACTTTCTTGTAGGCAGACCCTAAGGTAGTCTTAGAGGTGTTAAAAGAAGATACAAATGTGGAATATTCTGATGGTAGCTTGTTATGGATGAGATAGATCAATCTATCATCTTTTATAGAACTCCCACAACCAATAAGCTTTGTCTTTAGTTCATTCACCTTGATGATGAAATCTTGGATTGAGTCATATGACTTAGGATCTAAAGATACAAGCTCATCTTCGATTTTGAACACATCCTCTTTAGACACTTTACCATAAAGGCTTTCGAGGCTATCCCAAGCTTCCTTGGATGTAGTACATTTCTTGATTTGATACATGATCTTATCATCTACCCCCAAAAAAATATCACCTAGGGCTTTCCTATCCATTACTACCCAAGCTAAAATTTCACTTGTTGATACATTATCAGTTGCTGGTTTAGAAAGAGTACCATCTACATATTGTGAAACTCTATTATGCATTAAGTGATACAACATTTTGATTGACCATGAAGCATAGTTATGAGGAGTTAATTTAGGAAACTTAAAGTTGCCCATAATTTAGAAAATGAAAGAAAAGTGTAGAAAGAGAGAACACAACACCAAGAACACCCCCCCTTTTCACTAAATCAAGAAACCCCTCCAAAATAGATGCTTTAGGCACTTTATCTATAGTGCAATTACAATGGGCCACTTGATAATTTTGGCCTTTGTGGACTTCTAATTTTACTTGTTACAACCTCTTAATAGAGTATAGATCTGAAATTTTACAATGTGCTACAATTCTGAAGCATTACAAAGCAAAGAAAGGTCCTATTTTTGAAAGTGACAATTTTGTCCATAAAATCCTATAATTTTATAGAAAATATAGAAAGTAGATGAAAAAATATGCACTTTCAAAAAAAACAAAACTTGTTTTCGACTCCAGATGTGCCCGTACAAAGCTTTTGAAGTTGTAAAATGTAGGATTATCCAGTACAGTCACCCAAAAATGCAATTTTTGAACAATTCATACACCAAAACCAGAAAATAGCTGCACCACTAAAAAATTTAGAAAATTCTACCTAATTTCAAAAAAAATTGCACCTAATTTGGAGTCTAAATGTCCGAGTTATGGCCTCTTGAAGTTAGACAACAAAAACCAAAATGAATCTAGAGAGGGGTTGCATCAGCAAATGAGAGGTCTGGATTTGATGGTCATATGGTCATTACAGCAGTCAATTTGGCCCTAAAATGATGTCCAAATAGGTTTCAAATTTAGACTATTATATTGATGACATCAGCAAAAATCAAGCCCATTGGATGATGTCAGCGCCTATGTGGTAGTACAATACTATACGGATGGTACGAAAAAATCTGCATGGCAGCAAACATGATAGATGAGTCAATGCCTATGTGGCTCTTTTCGGTGATGAGTAGGAAAGGACATGTGTTTAGTCAACTTGATGCTAACTATGCACTATGTCAGATGCTGATTGGGTATGCCCACGTGGCGATCGACTGACCGCGTGGGCGGCTCGGAGCAGGCCGCGTGGCGTAGGCTTGCACTGTCACTATCATGGCAATGGGTATTGTATCAAAGGATGTGTGTCTTTGCAGATAGGATGCATGGAGGCGGTCTAGTGATGCCACATGTCTATGGGTCACGCGACTTTCACGGTTGTCAGAACTACTTTTTGCATTGCCTAAAGTCAAATAACTGATGCCAAAATTTGCTTTGTAGCTACCGAGAGTACATAAATCATCACCGAATTGTTGCACTATTTCCAGAGTTCACTATTTATCCCACATTCGTGGGTCAGGTGAGCTATATGTGGTTTTTAAACCCTCGTTCGTAGCCTGTAAGCAAAGCGAATACATGGGAGGATGGAGTGTTTTGCTGTTGATTGGGGTAGATCAATGAAGGGTTCTGGTGGGTATTTATTAGCCATCGATTATATAATATAACCCAAAATGATGGGTATATCTTACAAAATCAACAATTAAATAAACCTGTGAAATTATAAAATGATATGTAGGCTGGGGTGTGATGACCCCGTGCTGCAAACAAAATTTTCTTCGACCAGACAAGTTTTCTTCGATCAAGCAAGTAAATTCAAAAAATAATTCCAACAAATACCTAGAAATCATAAAGAATAAATTTAATTCATATCTAAAAATCCAATCAAATAGATCTGAAAATGACTCTAAATCGATGTCTTCGAGTGCCAGTTTGCAAATTTTTTTTTACCTCATGATCAACTTTCATCGAATATAGGCAAATTCATAGTCAATCTTCACTGAATCGACACTCCAGACATAATGGTGAGGTTAGATTTGGCTCTAGACTCTCTCAATTTCTGTGGATCCTCTGGATTCATGTCAAGGTGCTAAATCATGAACGATCTCGAATGACTACATGATTAGAATCTCCCTCAACTCTGATACCATGTAAGAATTTGGCTTAGGCTAGAATTCACCCAAGAACTAAAGAACTCAACACAAGCACATAGTAGACCAAAATAGACAGAGTATGATTAGAATGACGATATTCATTCAATAACTGCTTAAGAGTACACTAGGAGTGCCTGAATATAAAGGCCTCAAGAGAGCTTCGAGAATGCATAGAAGTTAGCATCATGATATGTCATACAACTAGGCATATGTACACTAGATATGGGTTATCCTCCATTGAGCATGGGATTAAGTGCAATGATGTGAGGATAAGCCTACAATGGTGTAGCATGCAAATCAGTGGTGTAGACAACATGTGCTAAATGAGGAGTGCAGATAACTATGTTGTCAATATGAAAACTCAATGAATGATGCATACTCCTATGTTGTAGACACCATGTGCATAGTTAGAGTTGCATAACTCAATGAGAGTACACAAACTCCTAAGTGTCTCACCTAAAATAATAATAAAATAATGCATTAACCTAAGTAAACTTAAGTAAGTCTAATAATTAAATACTTATTTACACCAACAAAATTCAACTTTATTCTTATAATTTTATTAGATAAATGAGACATCATGTTCTTCATGGCCTTAACTTCACTAGCCATGTTGTTCTTGAGTTTAGTGGGTGGAGGTGTCTTTTTCTCAAAGAATAGAATTTTTTGGGGCTCATACCCTGGATATGTAATTGTTGGCATTGAAGCAGCAATAATCTACTTCATGAATGTAATAGCCTCTTTGAAGACCTTTTCAATGGTATGAATGTCTCTAGGTTGAAGCCTTAGAAAAATAGAAGTTAATGAATTCATTATTCCCAAATAGATTTGGATGACAACATCTTATGGTAGAATGTTGTTGTGGTTTCACAATGCATGCCCCATTTATCTTAGAAATGGGGACCACCTACTATTTTTTTTGTATCCTAGACCCCTAGTCTAGGGCTTAGGTCATTTTGGAACTCTTCACGAGTCTGGGTCAAGTCTTAGTCTCTAACTGAGAAAGTCTGGGGTGCTAGAGATGGGGAGGAATTGAAGATTTTTAAGTGAATTAGTGCATAAATGTGCACTAGCACACATGCACACCTTGTCTAGGTGCATAGGTGCACTTAGCGTGCAAGTGCACAATTATTTCCCTTTAGAGATGCCCATATATGCATGTGTACACCTATAAATTGTGTGCACCTATAGAGGTGTGCACCCTAGGGTCTATGTATATATAAACCCAGGAAACCTCCCCCTCCACTCACTTGTCTCCTCAGGCTTCCGAGTAACCACACCTTCACACATCATCCATTGTACTCACTCCCTGCAAAACAAAAATAATAAAGATAATGAAAGACAATAAAGGTGCACACATGTGCACCTCTTCAAGGTGTGCACATGTGCACCTTTATTCACCTTTGAAATCCTATAAAACATAATAAAACCTAAGGCAAAGAACACACTAGAAGGTGTGCACATGTGCACCTCCTCAAGGTGTGCATTTGTACACCTTCTACATAACTAACTAAAGAAAAAATAATCTAGGGAAAGTTGTGCATGTGTGCACCTCCCCAAGTTTCATGCTTTGCAAGGTATATAAGGTTGCACACATGCGCACCCTATTAAGGTGTGCATGTGCCCAACCTTTGTGCATAATCAAAAGCATAAAACTTAGTTTTTTTTTTTACAAGTGCATGTGTGAACCTCACCTAGGTGCACATGTGTACAACTACACCAAAATGGTCATAAGGGGACCATTTAAGTGCACCTAGTGCACTTATAAGGGTGCAGTAGGTGTGCTTTTTTGCATATCAAGGCTTGTGGGGAAAATTTTAGTGTTTCTAACTATTTTGGGGCATTTTCTAGGTTTTTTTTTGTTAGGGTTTATGTTTAGATTTTATTTTTAGCATTCTAGACTAATGTCTCCTCTTTTGTGTAGATAAAATGGCATCATCTTCATCTTCAATGGCTGAAAAGATTTCTCCCAAACTTGTAGTTTTCAAATACCAAGGTGCACGTAGAAAATCCCATTTCCAAGATGGACATGCTATAATTAGAGACACCGAGCTTGGACACATTGATTGGAACACTTTCCTCATTATGTGTAGCAAGTCTAAGGAAAGGTCCACTATGGTATCTACACTCATGCATTCTAGCCTAGTGAAAAAGCCTCACATCTAGATTTAGTACAATCTTTAGAGTTGATCATGACCTTGGTAGAATAGTATGTCTTTGAAGAAAAGGTTTTCAAGAGTGTCACTGGAGAAATAGTTCTCAACCTCCAATCTCAAAATATTGAGAAGGTTTTCCATCTCCCAAGGGTAGATCCATACCTATAGATCATATAAGAAGTAGCTGAGAGGTGGTACTAGGAGAATGAGAAGGAAGAAAAATAGATAATTCAATCATCCTTCTTGATTGATTAAACACTAGTAGGCCATAGAGTTGGTAAAGTGGACTTGACATAAGGGTGCATGAAGGATGACATTGGCTATGTGATTGTGCTTTTGACCAGAGCAATCAGACTCCCAGTTGCTGGACATCTTCAAACTTGGATGGTCCACTTTATAGAGACAATCAAAATGACAAGAATAGAAATTGACATGGCTACAATTATGAGTGATAACTTAGATGAACTATTGGTAGCTATCAAGGCTAACCCCAAATTCTATATGACATCTTTTTTGGTGTACTTATTGGTGGCCCGAATGATAGACTACCTAAGACTATACAAGAATGGAAGCATGAAAGATGCTAATGCATGGCCTTATGTGGTGTATCCTCAACTAGTCAAGAAGAAGCTCTCAGAGAAGAGTGCAAAGTACAGGATAGTGAATGGTGGTTTAATATTTGCAATTATCTAATTCATAAAGGATTATTATGCCAAAAGAATGTTAGTAGAAGCAATAACTTGAATCATAAAGTTTGGCACATACTACATTTAATTTAAAAAATTCACATACCTCAGGGTTGTAGGCACACAAGTGAACCCAAAGAAACTCTCGAGGTATTCATTGGATAGGTTCATTCTGCTGGAGATTTCTAGGAAGCTTACATCTGCATATGATAGAGTAAGGAAACAACATAAAATTGTTGGATAAAATTGTCTAATTATGTGTTGTCTTTGATGTTACACAAATGTCATAGTAGTTGGCTAACAGTGCTTACTAAGCTCACTTGGTCAGTAAGGCAATTTTCTATGTCTACGAGGAATTGTTGGAAATTACTCTACAAAGACAGTGTCTACCAAGTTCACTTAGGCATCAAAGGAAATTGTGGTAGAAAGTAGCATTAACCAAGTTGTCATGGTTAATGAAGGCAAGTTGGTTAGAGCTTAGTGTTTACCGAGTTCACTTGGTTTCCAAAGGATTTTGTAGGTTTGCAGTGTTAACCAAGCTTCTATTGGTCAACACAAGAAATCATTTTAGGATCAGTGTTTATTGAGCAGGGTTAGCCAATGAAGGATTTTATTGATTTGAGAAATGAAGTTTAATTATTTCAAGTATTGATTCTAGCCAACTGAGGTAATGATTATTGGTAATTGTAAGTTATATTTGGGCCAACTTGATAATCACAATGGTATATATGAAAGGTCAAGTTTTGATTCTAGTGTGTATGAGCGAGTATGTAAGTGTATTGATTGTTTGGAGAGGAAAGTGTGAGAAAATTTGAAGGATGGTAAGATATCCTCGAGGAGTAGCAAAGTTAGATTTGATCAGGAAGGATCTAGTGTGAAGCAAAATAGAGATCTGTAATTAGAAATTTAGTTACATCTCATTCAGGTCATTTCATTGTTAATTTCTTACCATTGTAGTAGTGATTCCAAAATCTCTTAGTAGAGCTAGTTTTATAGCTAGTTGTAAATCATCTAACTAGATGATAGTTCTATTGAATTGTTCTAAAGACCTCTTGTAAGGTTGCTCCTAATAGGGTGATTAAACCTCTAACAAGGTCACACCTAACAGTGTGTTTTGTAACCTTTAACTAGGTTGGCTCCTACCAAGGCTCACTTTAGAAGATTGAAAATCAGTAGCTAGTTACTTGATGGATTTTCCCATATTGGGTTTCCACGTTAAATCTGGTGTATCATGTGTTCATGTTATTTCTTTTATGCTTGCATGTTAATCACTATGAATGTTTAAGATCTATTAAAATTAACATACACTACATTTACTGAGTTACAACATTTTAAGTATGTTTACCGAGTGACAATAGTAAATAGTTTTATCAGACATCTAAGGGATCTATGGATTTGTTTTTGTGGTAATTGATTCACCCCCCTCTCAGTTACTCCATCTATATTTCTAGCAAAAATGACATGGGTGTGGCCAATCACTATCGGTACTTTCAAGGTCAAATAGAAACAAGACATCATGACCTTTGATTCAGAATGGGATCAATATCCCTTAGAAGAATACAACTCCCCTTGCCCATACTTTGACAATATTGGGATTATGAAACATCTGGCAAGGAAGTAATTTGTACATGAGGATACATTGGAGGATCACTAGATGAATGCAATAGATGACTATGATATCTAAATAAGGGATTATTATAGGATGAATCTATATCTAGAAGACAGGGCCTTGAAAATAAAGATCCCATTAAAGCCTATCAAGAAAGACACAAAAGATGTCTTAGATCTACTATACAATAGGGAATTTTTTTATGACAAATCAATAATGAATATAGAAATAAAAAGGGATGAGAACTCTAACATCAATCATAGAGCTTTCCATATAGTCCAACTAACAAGGGAATAGATAAAGAAGCCTTTCAAACTTGATTGAGTTCCATAGGCTATTCCTCTACAAGCCACAACATGCCCAGTGAAGGGTAAAGATGCCAAAGTCACAATGCCAACCTTCCTAGCTTAATTCCCAATGAGGCTAGAGATAGTGCATCAGCACAATCAAGAAGTTGAGTACTTCAAAGAAGATAGTGGAGTAAGGAGGAAAAGAGCTCCAACTAAGGGGAAGAAGTAGACAACTACTACACAAGCATCTCAGGAAGAAAAAGTACAACTTGAAGAAGAAGAGGAGCCTTGAGATGACCCAACAAAGCAAGATCAAGAAACTGAGAAAGTGCCCCTTCAGTAAGATGAAGAGCAAAGGAATAGGTAGATGAAGAACAACAAGTTCCACCTATAGTTACAAAGTAAGAAGCCTCACCTTCAACACCCAAAAGAGCAAGAGTTGAAACTTAGGTGGCTAGCACAAAAAGGAGGAATTTGAAGAAGAAAACTACTCCTATTCCTTAGGTTCCCAAGACCATCCCTGAAGTTGATGTAGAAGATGAAAAGGATGAATAGATGGACTATGTTCCCTTAAGTCAGAGGACTCATTTAGCTAGGACTAAAAATTAGGAAAGAAGAAAAATGTAATGTCCCTTGCTATAATATTTATAAGTTTGAGATAATTACCTTGTATAGATACTTTAAGGGACTTCCTTCTTAGAAATAAATGATGACTTCAATTCACTTAAACTTGATAAGTTGTTTACTAATATTATCCAAGGAGAAACATATATTATAATCAAATATATTCCAACTCAATCCATATAATAGCTCAATAACAGGGCCACCTTGGTTATGTTTGATATAGTAATCTGTACATAAGAAATGCATATTGTGTTGATAGAATATGTTGACAAGATTGACCAAAGTAGAAGGTGTATCTCCAAGTTACATAGACCGTGGAAATTATCTATGGTCTGTACAAGTCACTTGTTTGTGACAAGTTTCTATGCTCCCTTGTCAAATGATGATATTATATATATTTTTAATCCTTCCTTGATACAAACCTTCAATCTATACAATGGATGTGTTGATAATAGCACAACATAGTATTTAAATGTAGTATTATTTAGAATAATGCCCATGCCAAATTATTGATTTAAGATCTCCTTCTGATAATAGAAATAATGCTATATAATGTTTTGCCTGATATATTGATGTGACTTGAACTAAGAATAGGCAGCTATGTTTGATATATGCCAATATGAATGTCTGACTATGAACATACAAATTTTAACGATGGGTTGTTGTTTTTGATCTCAATATATAATCTTACAAGAATAATTGATGATTTTGATTTTGAATTGACAATATGAGAGGATCCTTGGATTTATGCAACCACCTCCATAACTTGCTCAATTTGCTCAATCGAGTTTCCAATTAGGATGTAATCAAAGATCAAAGGTTTTCTGCCTCCCAAAAATGAATGGATTTAATTGCCATCTTATATCTTGTAAATCAAAGGAATTGCACTGCATCATGTTGACGAGACACATTTCTTCCCAATTGGAGTCCATAATAAATCATGTTATTCAAAGCATAGCAATTAGTCTATTTGCATAGTTGCTATCTATTCTAGTCTAACACTTATCATTAATGATGAATATTGATCTCAATCACTGCCATCAATTACTCTTGTCAAACTACTTTGTTAACTATTTACTTTGGGGTGTAGACATCATTGGAGTCATTCCTCTCATTTCTAGTGGTCATCGATCTTTGTTGTGACTAGAAAATATACGAATAAATTCTACTTAATGGTGATTTCAATTCATAAGAATTATATGGTTTATTTATCGCTTTTAGATAGTTACATTTTTAAGAATTTGTATTATATCTCTTGCTTATTATTATTATATTTATAGGATACTACACTTTTAATATATATTGCTATTATATATTATATGGATAATATATTATTGTCAATTAGTGCTTTTATTATTATTTTTCTAATATATTATAAATATATAATATTTTGATTTTATTTATTGAATTCTTCTTAGAAGTGGGAATATTATAAAAAAGCTCTACCACAACTCCTCTAACCATTAGAAAAGAGCCTATTAAGGTTTCCACTTTGAAGGATGAGCAAAAATAGGGGATTACTGACATTGAGGGGCAAGAAATAGATGTACATGACCTCTCTAGTTTCAACATTATGCTAGTGGGCACTAAGATGGTGGGTGAGAAGATAAGAGACACACCTACCAATGAATCCTTAGGAGAGGATTGGAATCAATTACCATATCTACCTCAAGGACCATTGGGTATACCATTGCCACCATCTTAGGATTGTCATTTTTGGAAAAAGGCTCAATCACTCCACTTCCTTCCACCACAGAAACATAAGAACATAAAGCAAAGGAGGAAGATCCCAAAAAATTGCAAGCCAATGAAGTATCAGAGGATGGTCAAATACCTGAAGAACCCCAATAAAATCCTCATGAAATAGAGAATATGACCTTGGCCATAATAGATACAAAGACTCCAAATGTAGATATTTCTCAAAAGGAGAAGACTCTAGAGAGGAGTGATAAGGGGAAGGGGCCTAGAATTAAGACCACCTCTTCAATGAAATGTATGTCTCCAATGGGCACCACACCAGCATGGCTAAAGAGGGAGGTAAGGTTCCAACAAAAGAAGTAGTTGGACCTAACCATTGATGAGGGAATGATAGAGCTAATTAAAGTTATCAAGAAGCCTGAGCCACCTACGAGTGATGCATGACAATTGGCCTTCACTATGAAGAATCAAGACTAGGACTTGCTTGCACGCATAGCTATCCCTCCTCCACATGTGAACACCAAGGAACTGACTCCTAAGGCTGAAAAAATCAAGGAGATCATGTTAGGAAGGCCCACAATAGATACTATGAAAGTAATTATTACTACATGCATGAAGGAGGTGTTCAAACATATGGATAGAGATGAGTCTGAACTACTAATGCTAAAAAAATAGAACAAACTCCTAAGTGGTTATTTGCATGGAGTTGTGTACCCAATAGACATGGATCATCTAGAGATCACTCTTGCTATGGTACTAGAGAGAAGAGAAAAGGGTAGTTTCCAAGTGGATTCATTTTTTGGAGCATGTTAGCAATGACATGACAATTTTGAGGAAAAGGGTGCACAAATAATACATGGCAATTTGAACCTATTACATCATAGTCAATTGAGCACAGATAAGTTGGTGTCCATAGCGAACTTGGATTTTGGGTTGATGGATGAGGTACATACCTGAGAAAAAGACCTTCAAGCTTTGACATCAATTAAAGGTCAAATAGAAGAGCTAGACAAGCTCAATGACTGGATAGAGAAAATATTTGCTAGGAATAAATTTATGCAAGAACTACATGAGGATATACAAAGATTGAGGGATCATACTCAAGAATAGATTTTGAAAGCAGAGAGGTATTACAATACTGCTGGCCTTGATATTTTTGAAAATGAGTCAAAAACCAAGCTGAATTCAGTGCAATTAATAGTTCAACAATTCTTAAGAACTTTCAAGGATGCTTTGTCAGATGAAGATATTAGGTAAGCATTTAAGGCTGAAGAGGTGTTATTGGAACTAGCCACTAAACTTGAGGATTTTGTGGAAACTCATATAGAGGTTAGCAATTACTGACAAGTAGTAAAGAATAAGTATGGGGCTTTGGATTTTCCTAAAGTTTCCCAAATAATAAAGATCATAGATAAATTCAAGAATAAGCATCTAGACATCACTTTGGGATAAAGAAGGAAAAAACCTAGATGCTGGAAATTCAGTTTTGACACTTGGGGGAAAATTTTGGATTTTTGGAACATGTCATCAAGGTGTGCAATTTTTGGAGGTGCATCGACAATTTTGAAGAAGTAGCAAACCAACAATTAACCACCAATTGCTATTTTAAGAGTATTCCATGCACTGGAAACACATTTTGAAAGTAGTTCAACTCCTAGAAACTTTCAAAGAAGGCCAAACTTCCATTTCTAGAGCTTCGCAACTTCCTTCTTCCTATCTACTTCTTCTTTCATTGTTTTAAGTCATGTAAAGGCTCATGCACCCACTAATTGATATAAACAAGGGTGGAGACCTACTTAGCACCATTTAGAGAATCAGTTTGTATATAATTAGATTTTTTTTATTAGTTTTTAGTATGAGTTACATTTTAAGAGCTCTCACTCCTAACACAAAGGGAGGAGATGATTTTTTATAAATACATGGATGTAATATGTACTCCATGTTGTTATTTTGATGCAATAATGTATGTTATTGGTGCTCTTATTTTGAGTGTAGTTATTCTTGCTAGAGTGTGTTATTTTTGTGAATGTACATTCATGAATAATAATGGAGCCAATGGTTTTATTGTGTTGTTATGATTGCATGACCTTTTAGTTCTAGTGTTTGCCTCATGTTAAAAAATTTCATTGACATACCAAGTTAGAGAAAAGATCACCTACTATTTCTTCATAGCTTCTTGTCTCACATGAGTGCACTTTTCATGGCCTTGTGATTTGATAAGAAGTGAAACATATTTCATTTATTATTGAGTCCCCATTGACGATTGCATCAATGGTATTGAGGAAGCATTGTTCCTATTTTCATTGGTTTCCTACCTGATCTTTTCAATAATTTAACTCTCAAACATGTTGTTACCATGGTTTATGCCTGTTGGGAATTTTCCTTTCAAGTTATTTGTTTTAATATCTCGTTACCTTGTCTTTGTTATTTTCTTTTCTAGCACTTGGTTAAAATAGGAATTCATATAGTTGAATTGATAAATTGCATTCATCATAAAACAAAAAATACCAAAATTATCTCTTTTGTGGTTACTTTTCAAAATAGTAGATTAAAAATATTGTTTGAAATTGGCTGGAACCAACAAGGGCCTCCTCATGAACATACACATTTATCTTCAATTGAGAAGATTCTAATAGGTCGCAAGATCACCAAAAACCTCAGAGTTGATCCTAGATTATCTTTTCAAGAGGGGAGTTCAAAAGGATTCTTTCCATTAAGCATTGCACAAAATGACAGCTCAACAAGTGTAAGGAACCTCCATTATTTGATAAATCCTATAGAAGTAATGATTAAACTATAAATATTTAGTCTCATGGGGATCCCTCTTAATTGAGATGAACTGATGATGTAGGATAGATAGATCAATATAGACCTTGAATTGTACCAAAAACTTGCTCTCAAAAGAGATCTAATCCCTTATTCATGCTGGTGGAAGATTGAGGTACTAGTTGAATGCTGTTTCCCCCAAAGTATAAGGGAAAATGCAATAGAACATGTCCATATGCTGAATCTGGTTTTGATTAAAAATTTCCTTGAAAAATTTAATATGATCTTCTACTCTTTGTGATTCTCCATAGATGAATTGTGGGAAAAACTTTTTAGGATTTTTGGGCAAGTTGTGTAATGGACCAGTTATGTTCAAAGGTGAACTTTTGGCATTTAAGAAAGCTATGTTGCATATTGATGGGAATGTGTAAAGTAGAATGTAGAGTGGATGACGATGATGGAATTTGTAAAGTAAATGGGTGGAGCCTAAGTAACCCTTTATCATTACGAGTCTTGCAAAAATGATTAAGTTCTAGGAACTCATGTGCACTGGGTGAAGACCTTTAAGTTTGCTAAAATGGAGATGGTGGATCAGGATCTTCTAGTTTGTGTTTATTCTAAAAATTGCACCTCTAAAAAACACACCTCTTCAAAAAGTACACGTGCACCTATGCACTTATGCATAGTGACAGACTTGAAAAATTTTAAACTTCCAAAAATTGCAGAATTTTCAAACAACAACTTGGGTTTTTGAGCCAAATGAATTTTAGGCCCTCCTTCTAGCGCCACTTCTATTGAGCTATCATTTTGCATGATGTTTAATGACAAAAATCCTTTCAAACCCCTCTCTTGAAAAGATAATCTAGGATCAACTCTAGGGTTCTAGGTGATCTTGCAACCTACTGGAATCCACTCAATTGAAGATAAGTGTATATGTTCATGAGGAGGCCTTTGTTGGTTTGAATGATTTTGGATAAGATGTCTAATCTCTTGTTTGAAAAGTAACCAAAAAAGGGATATATTTTTGGTATTTTTTTTTTAATGATGAAAGCAATTTATCAATGCAACTATATGAATTCCTATTTTAACCAAGTGCTAGTAAAGAAAATAACAAATATAAAGTAATGAGAGATTAAAGAAAATAACTTTAAAGGGAAATTCCTAATGGACATAAACAATGGTAACAACATGTCTGTGAGTTAAATCATTCAAAAGATTGGGTAGGAAACCAATGAAATTAGGAACAATGCTTCCTCAACTCCATTGATGCAATTGTTGATGGGAACTCAACAATAACCAAAAGATGTTTTACATCTCATTAAATCACAAGGCCACAAAAAGTGTGCTCATGCGAGACAAGACACTATGTAAGAACAATAGGTGATCTTTCTTCAATTTGTTACATCAGCAAAATTTGTTAACAGGAGGCAAACACTAGAACTAAAAGGTTGCACAATCATAACAACAGATAACATAGATGATTCCTTGAGGAGTTAATAAGTCTAAAGCTTCATAATTTACCCTCACTTCCCTGTGGAAATCATAAAGTGTGATCTTAGCTATTGCAAAAGATAAGGAAGCCATGGTAATGTTTAGGACCTCAGGGGGCCTCTAGATGTTTTAGATATGTGCACTCACACACCTTAAGAGATAATTCATTTACCAAATCTTCAAATTACACACCTATGCACTTGCGCACCTTTAGGGAATTGTGCAAGGTGCTCAATTCACCAAAAAATCAAAGTTCTCAATTTTGAAAATGGTTTATGGGTTTTGCTCAAATGGGGTTTTAGATCACTCTTGGGCACCTATTTGATCCTTTTGATGATTTATGTGTACTTGTGCACCTATGTACTTTTCTCTTCAAAACTTGTAAAATTGTGCACCTTCACACATGCACACCTTCTAGAGTCCTTCAACTTATGCATATCTCAAAATTATAATGTGCACCTATACACCTTCTAGAGACAATTCATTCACCAAATCTTCAAATTGGGCACTTGCACACCTTCAAGGAATTGCACAAGGTGCTTATTTCATCAAAAAATCAAAGTTCTTAGTTCTAAAAACTATTTCTAGATTTTTCTTAGACAAGGCCTAGGAGCACTCTAGTGTACTTATTTTTTTCCATTTTTGATGATTTAGGCCTATTTGATCATGTTTTACACTTATGTACTTTACTCTTCAAAACTTGTAAGATTGTGCACCTCATGTGCACCTTCTAGAGTCCTTCAACTTATGCATATCTCAAAATTATTATGTGCACCTATACACCTTGTGTAGTTGCTAACCTTCACATCTTCTAGAGAGAATTCATTCACCAAATATTTAAATTGTTCACTTGTGTACTTGCACACCTTTAGACAATTTGACAAGGTGCTCAATTCACTAAAAAATCAAAGTTCTCAATTTTGAAAATAGTTTCTAGGTTTTTCTTAGACAAGCTCTAGGAGCACTCTAGTGTACTTATTCTACCATTTTAATGATTTATACCCTCTTTATAGCCCAACATTTTCATAGACTTGAAGTCCTTTTACTTCTTCTATTTGAAATCCTAAGGCACTTATTTTAAAAATGCACATGCAATACCATTATATTTTTTGTGCTATGGATAATGAGAATGGCATTTTATCTACAGAAAGAAGAAAATATTAGTCATCTTATGCTGAAAAACCAAAAAGAGGATTCCATAAGACTCAGATTGACTAAAATTATGTCAAAACTAGTTAGACTGCCCAAAAAGTGAAATTCCCCCCCTCAATAATGTAGATCTTGTTTGCCTCTTAAGTGGCTAAGTGTGCAATCGTACACTAGGAAACATGTGTACCTTGAATAGTTGTGCATGGTGTACATGTGTGAAACTACACACATGTGCATCAACATGTTTGTGCAAAGATGGGGGGGAGTCCTGTATGGCCCTCTGTGTGTGTGCACTTCCAAGGGTCCGCACATGTGCATGTGTGCATCCTAAGAGCAGGGTGAAGTGTGAAGTATATCCTTGATTTTTTCTTCTCTCTAATTACTTAATCCTTCCTAATCAGAGACCTAGGCTTGACCTAAACCCTGAGGAGGGTCCAAAATGACCGAGGCTTCAGACTAGATGCCCCATAGGGAATTTTAAAGCTAGGGGGTCCCCATTTTGTCACTCAAAATGGGGCATGAGTTTTGAGGCCACAACACTAATGTAGGCTTAGGTATTCTCAATTCTTCTTCAGGTTCATTTTCTAGATTGCTTGAGGTATCACTTCATGTATCTTAGCTTTTTCTTCTAGTTATTTGACAATCACTTGCTGATGCTCAACAAGCCCAATGTGATGCTCAACAAAAATTTCTTGATGCTTGACACATTATTGCAATAACTTGACATGCACTAGTTGCTAATGTTCACCAACTTTCTTCTTAGGTTCAGCTAAAGTATTGGGCTCACCTTCATCAATGTATGTAAAACTTATGCAATCTTCAAGTTTCTTCTTACATTCAATTTCATTCTTTTCTACATATTCATCAACTTTCACATTTTCACTTTCCAAAACTTTGTTAGTGTTAGAATTCAAACACTTATATGCTTTGTTCTTAATGGAATATCCTAAAAATATGCCTTCATCACTTTTGGCATCAAGTTTTCCATGTCTATTGTCTTTCAGTCTATAACATTTTCTTCCAATCACTTTGAAATATTTCACATTAGGTGCATATTCATACTATAATTTAGAAGGTGTAATTCTTGTACCTTTCTTGACTCATACTCTAGTCAAGGTATAAATAGCTATACTTACAACTTATCTCTAGTATTTTGGTGCAATGTTCTTCTCCATCATCCATATCCTAGCACAATCCATGATTGATCTATTCCTCTTTTAGCTATACCATTCTCTAGAGGGGTCCTCGGTGAAGACATTTGCCTCTTGATTCCTTTATCATTGAAGAATGTGTTGAATTCACAAGATATGAATTCACCTCCTCTATCAAATCTCAAACACTTCAAGATTTTACCTATTTCCTTTTCAACTCTAGCTAAGCACCACTTAAACATTTGAAATGCATCCAAATTTTCTTTAAGAAACATCACAATCATCATTCTAGAGTAGTAATCAATAAATAGAATAAAATATTTGTCACCATAGTATCTTTTTACACCAATAGGTCCAAAAAGGTCAGTATGAACCAACTCTAATATAACATCAGAAGTATAGGTCATTCTCTTGAAACTAGACCTTTCCATGTTTCCTAATTGACATTGTTTATACATCACATTATTAGGTTTCTTCAATCCTGGTAACCCTCTTACTCTCTTCATATTGATAATTCTTACCAAATTTTCAAAGTTCACATGACATAGCCTCTTATGAAATAACTATATATTATCACATTGTGCAAACAAGCATGTATCATCAAATAGGACTAGATAGAACAAGTTACCTCTTGTTTGGTCTCCACTTCCAATAAATTCACCAAAACTATTGTAGATCTTAGCCTTCTTGTGTTGAAATTCAACTTTGTACCCTGAATTGTTCAAGTGTGCCACACTTAAAAAATTGTAGTTAAGTCCTTCAACCCAATAGGCATTATCACATTTGATCTAATTAGTTAACCTTATTAATCCTTTACCTTTTACAAGACATGGTAAATCATTACCAAAATTAACACTATCTCCTTTGTAATGTTCTAAGTTTTAAAACTTACTGTTATCATTAGTTATGTGATGTGATCAACCATTATCAATAATCTATCTATCACATTTATTCGCATATGAAATAACTCTAGTTTTCTCATCTTCATTAGAATCATCTTTCATAGAAACATAAACAACTTCTTCATCATTACTATCAAAATCATCATCAATGTCTTTTTCAACAATCTAGCAAGACTTCTTACCTTTGCCTTTGTAGTCTTTGTATCCTTTGTTGTCTCTTCCATCTTTTCTGATAAGTAACATGGATCATTTTTGCAAATGTAATTATGTTTCCATTTTTGTAGATGTGTTCCAATTTTACATCCAAATCTCTTATAAATGTAAGAGTAACATTGCATCTTAAGATTAAATCAATTTGACTATAGCTATAATCTTAACACTCCCTCTTAGCTAGGGAGGATTTGTTATGGAACACAATATGCTCTTAAGCATATGGAGATATATCATCTCAATATTATATTCTTGGAATAGAATATTTATGGATATCAACACATACACACATATATTAACTTATATTACATATGGAATTTTCTTCAAGTCACTATGAGGCTAAATTTCTCAACACTCCTTCTTTAACAAAGAGAAAATCAAAGCAATTAGAATATAAGATTTGAACACTACCTTAAGTGTGATCTAAGATAGATTTAGGTTATGGTGTCTGGCAAGATTTGGCCTGAAGAACCATAACAAATTAATTTTCATGGTGTCTGAAAAAATCCAGCCCGATGAACCATGATGAGCAAATTATTAAGGTGTTTGGCAAAATTTGACCTGAAGAACCATGATAAATTGGTTATCAGGGTGGCTGAAAAAATCCATCCTGAATAACCATGATAACACTTGCTCCAACACATTCTGGTGTTAGGAGATAGATCAACTATTGATAAAGTTTTCACCCTCCAATAATTACCTTCTATTCATTATCATGACTTCCAACACTTTAGGACAACAACTTAATGAAGTTTTTCATGATAAAAAGTCTACCATTTATAAGATGGCCACCTTACCATGGCTACCTTCTATTTATATGTCAAAAAAACATCGTTGCCTTTCATTTACATATCATATGTGAAATAGTAACCACCATGAACTAGGTCAAAGGGTGGCTCAAAGGCTTTCACCTTAGTTCTATCTCATAGAGAAGAATTCATTACAACAAATTTTACTTAGAACTTCTCCTCATAGAGATGATATCATTTAAAAAAGATTGTACCTCAAAATTATCCCTCTATACATTGATCATGGGAAGTCAGGTCCTTTAGTTACTTCCTCAGAAGCTCTCTTCACCCTAGGATGCCTATCAAACTCACTCTAAATTTGATATTAATCTTTTGATTTTCTAGTAATAATTCAATACTTCCTAATGATAAACTCAAGATTAGGCCCATTAAGATCATGCTGTCACACACATGTATTTCTAGACTCCCTTTGAGTATCAATCTTCTAAACTCCTACATTTCCTTCGAAGAAGTGTCATACTCCCTCTTAATGTGGAAGAATTTCATAATCTTAATTATCAAAGATGTTTGCTTCAAGAGCCTCATTTTATCCATCTTGATCATCAGGGTCTTTGAAGCTACTATCATTAGGTTGTGTCTACACATTATTTGGTAGCATGTGTAAAGTAGAAATTTTATTTTCCTATAAGAATATCCTCAAACATAAAGTAAAAGATAAAGGAAAATAACCTTTATAAAATGTATATAAATACTTATTTTCACATGAAGACTCCAAATTTTCTTCCTAGATTATTTGAGAATGGAACATCTCACCTCTAAAAGTGGGAATGAAACATTGACTATTATTCCCCCCACAATGTGAAGTTCCCATTCTTATATTTTCCATCTATTCTATACTCCCACCAAACTGAATTGATCTTAGAAGGAATACATCCTCCAATATTCCAATATTAGTAATTTTATTTGTCATCATTTTTTTTTTGTTCTCTAGAATCATGAGATGTTATCTCTAATTTTTTAATATGCATTCATGTTTTATATTTCATATAAATTTTTTCCAATAGGCATGTCTATTCCTACTTACATCTCTTCTCAAAGGGTCACATCCTTTTATAATATAATATTGGCTATTTAAGAAATATATCTTATATTAAGATGAGTTAGCTTTAAGAGACTTCATCGACATCCCAAAGTAATCAATCTTCTTAGTTATAAAGAAGCATGAGAGTATTCTTTATAGACATATTTCTTAGTATTCCTTATGCCAATATTAACTATGAGTTTGTGTTGACCCTCTCCTTAGTCATGTTCCCTTTATTAATTATTACTAATCCCACACTCATAATATTCTATCCATGACTAAAAGAATGTACAATAGCCTTCTAGTCTACAATTTATTTAATATTGTGTGTTGTCATCTTAAGAATGCTCAGATGATTTCCTAAAGAATATTTAAATCTAGTGGTTTCAAACATCTTTCTTTATAGTGGATGACCCTCGAGAGCATGAAGGAAGAAATAAATTAATAAAGAGGGTTTGAATGTATAAAATATATTATGAAAGTCTCCTTCCTTGTATCACCCTTGGGACATCCTTCTCCATTATTTTCTTTCATAAGGAATTGTAATTAGTTTATCATAACTCCTTACTGGATTTAAGAGTGTTATTGATTCTCTCTTATCACCTCTCTTTTGAGAATTGACTCCTCATTATCTTTTCTTGATTCTAACTCCTCGTATGAGTCTGTTGTCTAAGTTTATGAAGGATATTGATTGGTTTGTTTTTCTAAAATCATGCCGAATATTTATATTCATCGAAGCTTGTGATATTGTGTGCAATTCCTCCTTATTTATGTTTTTTTATGAAGCGACTTCCCTCTTCCTTAATAGCCCCTTGCTATTCACATGGTTCCCTCTTGGAAAAAATGATGTAGCTACTACTCAAATATGAGATCTCATCTAATGTTGAATTATATGATGGTGTCTCCATGTGGTGTTCAATGTCTCATCCACTTATAATTTTATCTATTTCTTATGGTGACATTTCTGGTAGGTGTGAGGTGATAATAGAAATCCTTATCCGAGTTTCTTCCTTTCTCCAATGTCATCCACTCCTTCCTATCTAATTGACAGTAAGCTATAATGATTTACTTCAAGAACCTAGTACATCTCCTTTCTTTTAACATGATGTCCATCTTTTCATCAATGAGGTTTTATTGATTTGTATCTATGTTGTCCATGTGAATAGTTGGCACCTTGAACACTAAAAATTTTCATTGAATGTGTTTGTAATTGATGGTATTGAGCAAGTTTTATGGAGCTAATGTATATTTGATCTTTGTGATTAAATATTAATGTTAATCCTCTCCATAAATATTTTATTTTTTTGTATATGGCCATTCTTGTCTTGATCAAAATTCACTTAATTTTGCATAAAATCTGTCAGTCTCTTTCTAATTTTGAATCTTAATTGTTCTTACAAACTATGATTTATGGTCAACACCTATTCAGGGCTTGCTGATATTTTATAGATGATATTGACCATACAACTCCAATGAAGTGTCTATGGAAGACTTTCTACCATTTCACCAACTTTCTAATTTTAGACGTGACTCTTTTCAAATGTACTATCATTAGTTGTAGCTCTTCACTATCAAAAAAGTTGGTGAATATTATTTAGCAAATCTCATATCCCGTCATTCAATTTTGATGATCCTAGGAACATTTGATGCCATCATTGGATTGACATACAATAATATTTGAACAACCTTATCATGGACATTTCTTTAATAGATTTGACAATATAGTCTACATGTAACCATACTCATATTGATCACCACTAAAAAAAGACTTATCACAAAGATGTTGTATACACTAGATATAGAATCCTATTATAAATCTTCAATATTTCTCCTATATTATATAAAAATGAAGTTGCATATATTTGAGTTGATGTCATGTCTCATTGATGTCATAGTCAAAGTAGCCCTAAAAAGTGCTTGCACAATCATACAATTTTACACAAGACTTGTAAGTCCCTTTTTTGTACTCTAAATTCTATAGCATACCAACACCACTAAAAAATAATAATTTCAAGTTAGAAGCTTTGGCAAACATAGACTATGTTGGGATTGAAGACTATAATCAATGATAGCAAAAATAGTTTGTTATGGGTGATAGATGAAGTCAATAGTCTCCAAAGACTATCATTTTCTTTACATAAATAGATGTCTCCCTAATGGAGATTGATAAGCCACATTGAAGGTAGGTTCGATTATAGTTGTTAGTTGACAACCAATTATATTAAGTTATCATGAAGAGACTCCTAATCCATTTTCTATGGATGAACAAAGGAGTATCCACACTAGGAGGAAATTGTTATCTCTCTCATTCTCATTTCCTTTTCTATATTTGTAGCCTTGCTTAGATACCATGATAAGTAACATTGGTCGTTAATGCAAATGCAATTATATTTCGATTTTTATAGATATGTTCCAAATGCAGATCCTAATCTCTTATAGATATAAGAGTAGGAGACATGTCTCTATGATTAGTCATTATTAGTTTATATATATACAATATAAATCACAATATAACAAATACATTATATATAAAATAATATAATATATGTAATATATATATATATATATATATATATATATATATATATATATATATATATATATATCAACATTGTATCTTTAGATTAAATAAATCTAACTGTAGCTATAATCTTAACACTCCCTCTTAGCTAGGCAGGATTTGCGATAGAACATAATATGCTCTCAAGCATATGGAGATATATCATCTCAATGTGATATTCCTAGAATGACATATTTATGGATATCAACACAAATACATTAACATACAAAAATATATATTAACATATATTACATATGGAACTTGCTTCAATTCACTATGAGGCTAAATTTATCAACATCTTCTTCCTTTGAACTTGTTGTCTTTCTTTCATCTTTGTGATCCCTATCAGGACATTTTGCAACAATATGACCAACTTTATTGCATGTAAAATACATTATAGGAAGATTACCTTTGGATTTTCCTTTACCTCTTGGTAGTCTCCTAGCCATAAATGCTTCAAGATCCTCAAGATCATCATTAAAAGATCCACTCTTAGTGTCCTCATACTATTCTTTCTTCTTCTTAGACTTATGGAAAACCAATTGTGACTTGAAAGTAGATTCAATAGCAAGGGTAATAAAATTATCAAAATTTGACAATTGAAAAGTAGCAAGTTTACCAACTAGACTATCCAAGGTTAAGTCATTAGGAGGAGTACATGTCAGTTCTTGTATTATAGAAAATCTAATAGCATAAATAAGAAGTAAGGTTCTCAATACCTTTCTGGTCACATTCTCATCACCAATCTTTCCTTCATCTCCTTTGATAGCATTCACAACTTCTTTGATTCTTCCAACATATTGAGAAATGTTCTCACCTTCTTCCATCCTCATGTCATCAAAATTTCCTCTCAAGATTTTTGACTTGGCTCTTAGTACATCTTATCTCCTCCATGGCTCTTTTCCAACTTTTCCCATAATTTCTTTGCAGTGTTACATTCCTTTATGTTAGCAAAGTCTAAGTAACTTAGGACAGATGCAATCTCCAACATTGCATGATTGTGTTCTTGTTTCTCCTTTATCTGTTAGGCTATCATAGGTGAAGGTAATGTTATGTATTCATTTTCCAAGTAGAATACAACTAAGTCTCCAGTTTCAATAATGTGTAGTTTCATCAAATTTTTCTATATAGGGAGGTTCTCCTTATTTAACTTAGG
Organism: Cupressus sempervirens; assembly: GCA_028749045.1. Taxonomy (NCBI): domain Eukaryota; kingdom Viridiplantae; phylum Streptophyta; class Pinopsida; order Cupressales; family Cupressaceae; genus Cupressus; species Cupressus sempervirens. Next base: position 327,030,994 of record CM053789.1, read on the forward strand.
TACCTTCTTTCTATACATCTTTATCTTTAGCTTCAAGTACCTTCAAAATTTTCATTACAAGAAACACAATTGTTATACTAATTGTTAGAATGATTTAGAATGACCAGGGTGTGGCGGGGGGGGGGTGGTGTGAATTAGCTATCCTTAGGTCTAGATGTAGCAATACAACTTTTGTACTCTTCAAACAACTTAGACCTAATTATTAATTAGCTTGGTCTCTATAGTAACTTATTAGTAACACAAACTTGTAGTCCACTGTCCCAATAATAACTTAAATTGAAAAATATTAAATATTAAATAGTAAAACATCTCAGATAACATCCACACAAGTATAACACCATGATTTAACATGGAAACCCAATTTGGAGAAAACCACCAGTAACATTTCACCTATTCTTCACTCTTCTGAATTGAGCTTTGTTAGGAGCCAACCCTATTCAAGGTGACAATATACACTGTTAGGTGTGACCCTATTAAAGGATTTAATCACCCTATTAGGAGTGGCCTTGTTAGAGGACTTAAGAATATTCCATTATAATGTGAACTTGATTAAAGGATTTACAAATGACTATTAGATCAAACTTGATTAAATTATTTCAATTGATACAATGGTTAAAAAGTAACATATTGATTCAATAAATACAACTCACTTTGCAAATACAAATCACAATGTAGTTCAACTTTGAACTCATTAATTGAACTCCATTTGTGTCTCCATCACTACCTCTGATCTGCTTAGAAAATCCTTCAAGAAATCATTCTTTACCTCAACCTTTCTCCTTCTTCACAATTTTCTGCTCAAGTTCTCTAGTCAACAAAATTAGCAACTGCTAACCCTATTAGGTTAAACCTTATGCCTCCTTAAATATGTAGCTTTGATCTTTTTCCTCTTAAACATCACAATTGATCTTACGTTTAGGTCAGATTCATCAAATCCTTCCATCATTTTATTTTCTCCTTCTCCTTCTAGAAACTTCTCAAAACTTCTCTTTGAATCCATGACTAGAAAAATTCAAACATAGTTTTTCTTACATTAAATGCTCTAGCTCATCAATACTTATCTTCAACACACTTTACATATTTCAAGAATTCAAATTGTGTTGGCTAGGAATCTTAATTCCTTTACAAACTATAAAATTATGTCACTTAGTGATTACTATATTCCTCAGCCTCAGTCATTGCTAGATAACTCAGTCATCACTAATTTTCTTTCTTGGCTTACACTAACTTTTCTCATTCAAACTTTTTGGATACCCTATCTTTAGTGGTTCTCGACTGACACTATATTTTCTTAGCTTCTACCATTCACTCAGTCAACACTAGCCCAACTCAACTTCAACTATAAGTTCCTTAATCTTCTCCTTTGAAGCTTAGTTTAGTCTATGTATTTGGTATTTTATTAGTCATCTCTTCTAAAATTCAACATAACTATCTTCTCCACTTAGTGTCATGATTGAACATCATATTATCTTACCAAAGTCTAGCTGTTCAAGTTCCAATTGTAATTCTACATACCTTTCCACTAGGTCCTCTTGTTATCTCTTCTTCTAATATCCTCTTCATCAATCATCTTGATATGGCACTCTACTCAGGTAGCAAGTATCCCACTAATAATATTTGACATCAATGACAACATAATAATTGTTCCAATTGTAGTTTCCAACACCCATTTTCTTTCCACATCATTCTTATCTACAAACTCATTAATCCTTATATTTGCACTTTCAGTCATTTTGTCAATAGTTTTATTAACAAAAATTATAAGCTTTGATCTTAGATGGATAGAAAAGGAATACACCTTCATCTTCTTTTGAGTCAAATTTATAATTCCTTGCATCCTTTTGAATATAACACCTACTTCCAAATATCTTGAAATAACATACATTAGGTTTATGAGTATACCAGAGTTCATATGGTGTCTTGTTTGTTCCTTTATTCAAATGAGCTTGGTTGAGAGTATAAAAACAATGCTAATAACTTGTCTTTATAACATCCATGCAACACCTTTTTTAATCAAGAATGTCCTTTCACAATCCACAATTGGTCTATTTCTTCTCTCAACAATTCCATTTTGTTGTGGTGTCCTTGGCAGCATATAACTCTCTCTTAATACCATGCTTCTACACAAAAGTTAGTGAATTTAGTAGACATAAACTCACCACCTCTATTAGATATTAAACATTTCAATGATTTACTATTTTCTTTCTCAACTCTAGCTTTATACCATTTGAACATATCAAAAGCAAGTGATTTCAACTTCATAAACATGGAAACCATCATTCTAGAATAGTCATAGACAAACAAGATGAAATATTTGTCACGATAATAACTTTCCATACCCATTGGTTGGCATAGGTCATTATACACTAGTTCTAGAATATCACTAGAATTTTGTGTCTTTCTTGAAAAGATTGACTTTTTCATCTTATCGAGATGACATTCTTTGCATAGAACATTCTTAATTTTTTGTGAATTTAGTAAGCCTCTATCTCCAAATCTACAAGACACAACCTCTTATTCCACAACCATACATCCTCAACTTTAGAAAATAAATACATCTCAATAGTAGAATCAAGATAAAATAGATTACATTTTGTTTACATCCCAGTTCCAATCAGATTTCCTTCATCATCAAATATTTTAACTTTTCTATTCCGAAACTAACCTGGAAGCTAATCAGATAAACCTAGTAAATGATGATTTCAGAACTGATTTATGCGACATGGACCAGTGTGACTGGTACATTAATGTTATACATTATTTGCAACACATGGAAGTTCCTCCCCGTCTGCCTGATAATGAAAAAAGGAATATTAAATTGCAAGCCATCAGGTATGTAATTGTTCAAAATAACTTATGGTGGAGAAATTTTGAAGGAGTTCTGTTGAAATGTGTTGACAGAGAAAGGGCAAAAGAGATTTTGAAAGAAATGCATGCTGGAGTATGTGGAGGACATTACATGGCCAAAACTACTGCGCATAAGATAATGAGAGCTAGTTTCTGGTGGCCCACTTTGTTCAAAGATGCTCAAGTTATGGTTAAAAAATGTGATCCTTGTCAAAGATTTGCTGGGAAGCTGAAATTCTCAGGAAATACTCCACTGAAGCCAGTTGAAACTAAAGCACCTTTTCAACAATGGGCTCTGGACTTCATAGAAGAAATTTTTCCCAAGTCCAGTACTGGCTATTCCTGGATTCTGGTTGCTACTGACTACTTTACAAAATGGGTAGAGGCTATCCCTACCAGAAATGCAACGAGTAAAGTAGTAAATAATTTCTTATTGAATAATATCATTTCCAGATTTGGATGTCCACAGAAAATTGTCACAGATAATGCTATGTGTTTTAGGTCTGAGGAATTCATAAATTTTTGTGATAAATATGGAATGACGAGAACAATGTCTGCCCCATATCATCCACAAGGGAATGGACAAGCTGAGTCCACAAATAAAAGTCTGTTGAAAATCATTAAGAGAACCTTGGACGATAATAAAAGGGCATGGGATTCCAAGTTACAGTTGGCAATATGGGCTGACAGAGTAACTGTAAAGAAGGCAATTGGGGTGGCTCCATTTGATTTAGTGTATGGAATTCAAGCTAGAATGTCCCAGAACAATTTGATGGGATTATACAATTACATCCAGTCATATGATGAAGATACTACTGATGAAATGAAAGAAAGAATGAATGAACTGGTAGGATTGACCGAAGCCAGAAGAGAAGCATCTCTGAGAAATCAAAAATTGCAGTTACAAGTCAAAACACTCTATGATAAAAGAACTGTAAACAAGAAATTTGAAAATGGAGACCTAGTCTTAATGTGGAACGCCAGAATTGAAGATAAAGGAAAACATGGCAAATTTGACCCCATTTGGTTAGGCCCATATCTCATTGAGAATACTTGGGGTGAAGATTCCTACATAATCAAAGATGTATTTGATAATATTCTTGAATTGCCAGTTCATGGACAGTTCTTGAAGAGGTATTTTTCTTGAAAAAGTACTTAGTTTCTTCCATGAACATTAGTTTTAGGTTTTCCTGGCGTCCTGTTTTCTGTAAATCCTTGTACAGTCTGAGTTTTTGTTTTTGTGTGTTGCTCTGTGCTCTCTGAAGAAGTTGTCATTTCTCGGATGTGTGGTCTGCTCTCCCATAGATTCTGAATCCTTGCATAGACTCAAGTAGTCTATCATCCCCAGACAGAGCCACTGTTGGTCTGACTTTTTCTGCAGTAAAAAATTTTCAGTTAAACCATAGAAAAGTCAGATGTTCTATGTCTAAGTGAAGTATAAGGTTTGGATAAACCATCTATAAGAAATATTCGCCATGTAAGCCTTACATTCATCCCTATTCATAAATGGTCGGGTGCGAAATTTTCAAATTTTAAAAGGAAGCGAATATGCTTTCGTATTCCTTTTCCTCTCTCCCGGGTTACCTTTTTCCTCTTTGTCCCAACCGTCAGATCCGATTAGATCTACTGCTGGCGTTACCTCGCTATTGAAAGTTGCATGCTCATTAAGTATAGCGAGATAGCAAGTGTTGAGTTTTTAAGCGGTGGGACCATGAAGTGAAGGTGCGGCGATCGGAGATTTGCTATTTAATTGCTTTATTGTGCAGGTACACTTAGCAATTTGCCATAAAAAGGGGGAGAAGGACCCACTAGAATATCTGACATCAGAGCCGAAATGTTGATTTTTCCAAAAGTTCTGCCACCTCGCTATCGGAAAATTCAGGCACTTCACCGTTAGCGAAGTAGCGAGGCCACGTGAAAATCTGAAAATGATGACATTGCATCTTGCTTGTATCATAATTACACCAGGTGGCATGACCTGTCATAAATACCGTTGTCAGAATCAATTTTAATTAACAGAAGTAATTACTGGGTACCCCCTTGCTTTTTCCGGCACGGAATCCTTTAAAGTGCCGGAGCTCGCTACCTCGCTATCGGAAAATTGAGGTGCTTCACCGTTAGCGAGTTAGTGAGGCCCCGTAAAATGGTAAAAGATCAGCAAGATCTATGATGACGTGTAATGACAGGTGACTTTGATAAATTTTGACATGTGCTAGCTATGCAGAGATCCGATTCTCATTAATGCCTACCTGACTAAATGTACAAGAAATCTGGAACGTCAGCTTGAAGTGAATCAACGGAGCTCGCTATCTCGTTATGAAGAGTTGCAAGGAAGATAATTACAGCGACATAGCGAGATGGGCCCACTGCCTTCTTTCTTAAGAAGTCCTGTAGCGTATCTTTCGATCATTTCTTGGTCCGATCAACGGTTGTCGCCGCCTCGTTATGGCAAGGTGCTAGTTCTTTATGCATAACGAAGTAGCGACATGCTGACACGTGTTCTCCGTCGTCAGTGGGTCTAAAGGTAAGCGCCATCAAAAGAAAGAATTATGTACGTGGCAGGCTCTCATTGGGTAATATAACTGACATGGCAAGTATAACTCCTAGTTGTTCCCTTTGTACCGCATGATCGTAGGATCTTTGAAGATCAACGGCGCAGTTTTAAATAAAAAATGTAGTGCCACTCTCTGTATTAATTAGACAAGAAAGCTTCGTCCGTGAGAAAAAACAGAGTATAATACAGAGAGATTGCATCAGTTTCATTTCACGCGAGAAAAGATTTGAAGCCATTCTTGTGCAGAAGCTATTACTGAAAGAAAAGCGTGCCAAGGTTGATAAGAATTGTCAAGTTATCTGTTCGCTGAAATTTTGCAGGAATTCAAAGGAGATTTGAGACAGAATTCAAGTAAGTAAAACTGCCATCATCTCTGTGAGCTTTTAAGTTTTAAAGAGGACAGCCCAAGATGCCTCCTAAGAAGGGATTTACAGGAGCAGCAAACTACCTGGATAGAAATGTGCATGATGATTTGCTTGAGTTACTTCCTGAGTCCACTGTAGAAACGGTGCAAGTTAAGAGGTTAACCTCACTCAATCCTAGGCTTAGGGTAGCTGATGGATTGTATGATAAGGGTAATTGGGTCCGGGATGCTCAAACTGCTCAAACTGGTTTGAGTTTATTCAAGAAATGGTTTGCAGAGAGAAAGTTATATGCCCCTCATGCCAACATTTGGAATTTTGATCTTGGGAAGCTTGTTGTTCCCAGCGTGTTTATGGATTTTGACCTGCTTGAAGCCATAGCAAAAAACTATGACCAAGCCACTAAGGTAGTGAGGAGAATAGATGGTGAGGCTTTAGTTACCATCAGTCCCGAGGAGATTAGGAAGGTATTCAGTCTGGGACCCCTCACCATGTATCATGTGCCCATTAATCTGATAGATTTAGAAAAAGAATATATATCCAAGAGGGATGTAGTTAGACAGGGTGCATTGAAAGCCCACATAGGCCGAATTGGAGGCCTCCCAACCATAACATCATCTTCTAAAGAGCCCTTTAAGAAATCATGTTTTAATGCCAGGGCAGTGGAGATATATAGGACCCTGTGTAGAGTCTTCGGAGAGGGCGAAGAAGACTTTATTCCGGTGAGCTTCATGTATATGATAACCCAAATCTCTTCTTTTGGTGTGGAAATAATTTTTGATTTTGCATCTTACTTGGCAAATGAGATCCATCATGGATTGGTGGGGATTGCACAGGGCAAGGTGGAAAAGGTTTGGGGTCAGTATTCCTTACTGATACATATGTTTCTTTTTAAAGGGGCCACTTATTTTGGTAAAGAAATGGTTTTAAATAGAGAACAAGAAGGGGAAGCACTACCAGTCCAATTATGGAGTGCAGACATGACCTGGGAAGCAGAAAATGCTAGCTTCGTTAGATTTGATAGGCACTTTGCCTCCAAACTAAGGTGCCTCTTATTGAGTGACAATCCCAGAATCCCTAAGGCATTAATGCACCTTATCAGGCCTATGGACAAAACCCACAATCTAAAAGTGTCACATAATTGGGGAGATATTATCCCATATTCAGTCTCAACGGTCATCAGGGTCTATGGTTTCAAAGGAACACCCCATGTGTTACCCTATCAGGTACCTTTAAAGGTAGGGGTAGCTGAGTTTTTGTGGCAGTTGGGAGGAGTGGAGGAGGCCTTTTTGCACAAAAGGGGGACAGGATCAATTTTTCCTACTTGTACTATAGCCCACCAATTTGTGATAACTAAAGAAGGGTGGGCCTTTCTCCATAAATTTTTGGATCAATACAAAATGGCAGTGTCTCATTCTCATTTTTGTGATACAGAAGGTTTCTTTAACTCTGCCCTTAGATTGAGAATCAAGCTGCGTCCAGTTCAGCATGAATTCTATTTTCCAGAAGATGTAATAAGAAATGAATATTCTCTCCATGAGCAAGAAATAAAGAAAGAAAAATGGAGAGTCTATTCAAAAGTTTTGGAATTCATTAATTGTTTTGATAAAAATTTCAGTCCTCTTAGTAATGCTGCAAACAATGCAGATAAAGTACATAAGCTCATGAGTAATTTCTCTGAGATAATGGAGGTAATGAATGAGAAGAAACAACATTTTATTAATTCTTTTCCAGATAAAGCTAGAGAAATTATGAGAAAATTGGGTTTCACTCCCAACATTGGAATAGGTCCACTGGTGGTACGGAAGAAAACAGGATATACTATTGTCCGACAGCAGGTGCCCGTTGTGCACAAAGAAAAATAGATTGCTGGATCTTCCAGCACTGTCCTAGAAGAAAGACCCCCTGAACCTTCCCCCAAAAGAAGGAGAATAATAAGGGAGGAAGAATCCCCTGATGAAAGTGGCTCACCTTCTCAAACCCCAATAAGAGTTGAGGAAGAACAACTCACCAATGAGCAATTTGAACAAATGGGGTCACAAGGAGAAATTTTTGTTACACAAGCAGAGATTGATGAAGGGAACCCTTAGGAAACCCCTGTACCAAGTTTTGAATTAACTACAGACGATTTCAGAGGAAGGGAATTGGACCCTGTTTTGGAACAAGCCAGTCAGCATTTTTTGTCTAATAACAATTTTGTAAGATCTAGGGCTTTCCATCAGTTTGCGTGGAGAGTAAACATGCACATTTTTGAGCAAAGGTGCAATAATATGAGAGCAGAACATCCAGAAATGGATGAGACCTCCATTCAAAATCTAATAAAGGAACAAATGGTTCAAGAGTTCCAAAATATAACCCCTGATGAGGGAAGACAGATGGTAAAAAATGCTAATGTTTTATTATCGCCCAATTGGGACATTGCTGACGCATTAGTTTTTAATTCTGTTTCAAATAATTTAGGACTCCAGGATCCAAATAAAGAGGAATTCTTGGGTACAACATTCAGCAATGATCAAGCTGCCCTTGTTATGTGGTCCCTGAGAAGAGGATCCAGAGTTACTTCATCACAGCCTGATGACTCAGGATTGACAGGGAGTATCATTGTAAGAAGAGTTGCTGACACTTCAAATGTACAGGCAGCCCACATGAATGTGGATTATTCTAAATTTGCCCTGGCTACTGCGGAAAGAGAAGAGAGGGAAATGATGGATATGCATAATAAATATGAAGTAGTGGTGGAAGCCTATAATCAAGAGGTAAAGAGGAGAATTGAGTTAGAAAATAGGATATCTCAATTGGAAAAGGTACTTGGAAAGAGAAAAGTGGGAGAATCCAGTACATTAAGAATTGCATATCCCCCACAGTCATCTGTGGGATTAACCCCTATTATTGAGATACCTGACACCCCTGAAAGACCCCAATTCTATACTGCAGAGGAGTTTGAAGCAGAGAAAACCAAATTACATGAGTGGCAGATAGAATTTAGAAATCAGCAGGAAGAGAAATGGAAGCAGGGTGTGACATACTTGAGGGATAAAATAAAATGGTCAGATTTTTATGACCAGTTGACCAGGATTGTAACCCTCATAGATGAGTTAAATAAAGAAAAGAATGGACTAGACTCTCTTGCACAGAAGTGGAGATAGAGGAATAATGATGTTACAATTGTTTGTATATCTGCAGTTCAAATGCCTTATCATCAGGTTGAAAGAATTTTTGATTTATTGAATCAATTAGATAATTTTGAAAATAAAAGAGATTCTTTACAGAGGAAATTGACACTCTGTTTTTCAAGATATCTTGCTAAAAAATTCACCCTATTTCCTTGTGCCTTAGAATCTGTTGATACAGTAAAGGAAAAGGACAAATGGAAAAAGGAAATGGATGAATTATTTGATAACAGAATAAAAAACATCATCAGTGAGACTGGCTGTTGGTTTTGGGCAAAGACAAATGAAGAGCTGGTAAAAATACAACTGTATTATGCTGATATAAGAAAAGAATTCGATGATTTAGAAGAAAATGCCAATTCTTTAATAAAGATACAAAGAGAAACCCTAAGTTTTGATTGGCCAGATGATGATACTTTCAACAGATGGAAAGATCAGTTTAGTGAACAGATGTCAGGAGAAGATGACGAGGAAGATATAAGAGTAATAGTTACTCTTGTAGTCAGCAATGATGACATAGAAAATCCCCAGGTTAAAGTGATTTTGCATGTAATAGAAGATGATACATCACTTGCAGACCTTATGGATATGTACTCTGAAGATGAGGAATGATTGCGAGATTAGATCATAACAACCAAGAAGCATAACAGAAAGGGACCCGCCAAGAAGTGCTGTTGTAATCAACCTTTCTGTTATTCTTGTTTTTTTGTTTTTCAAAAGAAGGACACCTGTCACCTACTGTAGCCTGAAGCTTGTTGCATCTCACATTATTTAAGTGAGATCCCAAGGCTAAAGAGGGGCCCGAATTTGGTTTTCACTAAGTGTTGTGCTTAGTTCTTTTTTGGTCCAAACATTTTTGGAAAGAAATTTATAGTATGCTTTTTCTGTCAAAATTTCTGAGATATGGATGAATGTAGAAAGAACTGTGCTTCTTCTCCGAAGGTTTTTCTGGGTCTTTTGTAAAGGATATATCATTTTCAAAGGAAATGAATACAAGTTATGAACTGTCCCCATATCTGTTCTTCTCTGAATTTTGTCTCCTTTTTAATACTGAGCTACCTTGATGTTGTGTGAGTAAAAGCTTATGCAATTGATTGCAATTTAGTAAGACTGTACATCCATTTGTTATTGCTGTTAATTCAATGGATTAAGTAAAGGCTTTGATGAATGTGATGAGGTTGCTCAGGTGTTAATAAGGATTTTTGAATGATAAATTCTAGTAAGAATTGCTGATGAAAATTCGTTGCAAGGCAACAAATTAGATCTAAGAATTTACTTGACTCTGAATTCCCAATAGATTAGGCACTGATCGAAAGTATTTCAGCCAAAAGAGAAGTATATTATAACTAGCTTTTTCAAAATACATCATAAAATCAATTTTCATTTATCTTTCCTGTAAGATTTTCAAAGTTGGCCAGCACTTGCCTGCCTAGATTGTTTTAGCTTCATTTAGCCATTGTTGTTGGAAACATCTGCAGAGCTATAGAAGATTTCTTGGCCATATCTGTTCAAGGGATGTGTTTATCAGTTATTTACCTATATGTTTAAGGATTTAGAGATGAGAATCAAAATGAAACTAAGGATAATTCTCATACAATTATTCCATCTTTGAACCATCCCCGGGTGCACCCGCCCTGGTTTTACAGAGCCAAAAGAGTAGAAAACCGTCTAAGGTTTTATTGAAGTTGGGTCCTAATACTTTGCATATGCAAGTGATAATGAGAATTGGCTATTCTTTAGGTTGTGTATGTACTGATATCTAGGTACTAAGCCTTTTGTCGCTTAGTAGTTTTAGTACTGTTAACATCAAAATAAAACACCAACAGATTACACTTTATTCCTTGTACCTAATATGCATCATCACATCTAATTCTATCATTCAACATTTATGATCCTTTATTTTGCGTTGTATATGGAACATCATTTCCTAACTTAACTATTCCAACATCATTAATTTCTTTAAATTTTTTGAACTTAGTTATGTCTCCAGTCATGTGATGTGAGAATCCATTATCCATGATCCATGCATCATTCTTGCTAACATGTGAAATAAGGGAAGTTTTAATCTCATGCCTTTCTCAATTAGGTTCTTCCTTGATAGAAATATAAACCATCTCAACTACTTCCTTCTCATCATTGGTTCTAAATTTAGTGTGCTCCTCTTCAACAATGTAGCATGATTTATTTCCTTTGTCTTTATAGTCTTTTTTCTTCCTATACTTGTGAACTTTCTTTTCATTTTTGTCACTCTTACATTTGCTAGGAAATTTAGCTACAAAATGACCAACTTCATTGCACTCATCTTCAGATTTAGACTTACTTTCAACTTTACTTTTCTTCTCTTTCTTTGAATTACTAATGTTTACTAGAGATTTAAAAGTATTTACAAGTGTAACCATACTATTATCATGATTTCTCAATTCAAATGTAGTCAACTAACCAACTAAACCATCAAGTATAAAAAAATATTTCTAGGAATAACTCTTATTTCTTAAATTGTAAAAACTTTAATAGCATAGACAATTATGAGAGTTCTAAGAACTTACAATTTCAATGTCATTAATAATACCATCAACAAGTTTGATTTCATTTGCAACTTTTTTTATTTGGTTCACATACCATGCAACATTATCACCTTCTTTTGTTCTCATGTCATCACACTTGCCTCCCAAACTTTCTGGTTTAGCTCTTAGCACATTTGGATCTCCATTGGATGTATATGAGCCAATTTATCCCACATCTATTTAGCATTAATGCAGTTCTTGATTTTTGAAAATATAAGAGGAGTAAATGAGAGGGGATAGGTGAATCAGTTACTACTAAAATAAATCCCAGATCTCTTAGATGTTAGTCCAAAATGCAAACTGAAAACCGAATATTGCTGAAGCTCGGTAAACACAAATAGAATGCTGTAACTTGGTAAAAGCTTGACATATAAACTTTAGATGTTATCTATAATTACCATTACTTTAACTTAGCTGTAAACACATAAAAGAAAATAGCTTGAACACATTTGAAACCAAGATTTAACATGGAAACACAATTTTGGAAAAACCACCAATTGCAACTAGTTATTGTTTTCTCTCTTTTGAAGTGAGCCCTATTAGGAGCTAACCTTGTTAAAGGTTACAAAACACACCATTAAGTGTGACCCTATTAAAGGATTTAATCACCCTATTCAGAGTGGCCTTGTTAGAGATCTTTAGATAATTCAATAGAACTGCCACCTTGTTAGAAGATTTTCAAATAGCTATTAAACCAACTCTGTTAGGAGATTTAGATCACAACTACAATAGTTAGAGAGTAACAATGAGATGACCTAACTTGAATGCAAATGAATTGCTGATTATAGATCTCTATTGTAACTTGTACTTTATCTTTCCTAATTGAATCTATCTTTTCTACTTCACAAGGATATTATGCTTATCCTTCAAATTTGCTTCCTCTTCTTATCATTAGATCTTCAATGACATCTTTATGCATTACATCCACACCATTGAAATCACAACTTGACCTTATACTTATATCTTCCACTTTGTTAAGTCAGTTCAAATACAACTTAGAATAATTAATATTCATCATCTTAGTCAACTAGAATCAATAGATAAACCAATTAAGCTTACTATGCCAAAATAAGAAAATCCTTCATTAGCCAATCCAACTTAGTAGAAACTAACTTAGAAATTATTTCTTTTGTTAACTAGTAGAAGCTCGGTTAACACTGCAAACTTCACAAAAATCCTTTGGAAATTGAGTGAGCTCGATTAGCACTGGTTCCATCCAACTTTCCTTCATTAATCGAGTGAGTTCGGTTAACATTCACTTTCTGTATGCTTTTCTTTGATGCCCGAGTGAACTAGGTAGACACTGCCTTCTAAACTAGGCAATCTCAAGAATGCTTAGTAGACACAAAAAATTGTCTTTTGTACCTGAGTGAGCTCAACATACACTAGCTAATAATGATATAAATTTTTTGTAACATCAAAGACAACACAGAATCAATCAATTTTTCCAACAATCTCCCTCTTTGGCATTGATGGCAACACAACATGTCATAACATAGTGAAAATTTGAATTTAGACTTGAGAACTCCTTGTATCAGTATGAGCTCTTTCTTTTAATGGATTCATTCTTTGTCTACAAAAATTGCTACCAAGTTCATTCAAAACTTTCTCCCTCTTTTAGTAAACTTCTTATTTGGAAAAATTCTCCCTCTTTGGTTCCTTACTTTATTCTGGTTCCAAAAATTTCTCAGAGATATCATAGTAAACTTCTCCCTCTTTGACAACACATGCCAAAGATAACAATTATGTTAATACCAATGTACCTTAAGTACTGATTCATTTGCAATATGCCCTTGCTAATTTTGCACCATCTAATTGATCTTCAACAAGTTCAGGTTGATGCATCACTAAGTTTCATTTAATGAACTTTAGATAGGGTAATGACCCCTAGCTTACCTCTTAGATACAAAAATTCATCCTTAGGTAATGGCTTGGTAAATATGTCTACAATCTATTCCTTTGTATTAACATATCCCAATATGACTTCTTTTTCTTGTACCAATTCTCTTAAGAAGTGATATTTTATTGCAATGTGCTTTGTTTTGGTATGCATCACTTGATTTTTTGATATGTTGATTGCACTGGTGTTATCATAGTATATGACTATTAGATCTTTGATCTCTATCTTCATTCCTTCCAACAATTGTTTGAACCAAACAATGTTAGAACAATTAACTACTGCTGCTGTAGACACCTAAAAATCCTTTAGAAAATAAAGTATTTTTATTTTTTGAAAAAGTCCTAATGACATCATCATTTATGAATTAATTATTTATTTAATCAATTTATTTATTTTTATGCCATTAAATCCCTTTATCTTAATTAAAAATATTTAATTAAGGAATCCCTCCCAAAAATGTTTAAATCTTATTTAAACATTATTTCCTTATTTATTAATTATTTAATTAATAAATTGACCAAAAATCCCAAAATAAATAATTTATTTATTTTTTTCCAAAAGTTGGCCAATTTCCTTAAGACCAATAACCTCTTCCAAAATCTTCTAATCCTTCTTTAATTTCGATTAAAGGCTAATCTCATCATTTCCTACCCCTAATCCCAACTCAAAATATTTAATTAAGATTAAATATTAATCCTCATGTTTATTAAAAAAGTTTTAATAAATATCTCTTCAACCCAAACCCTTGAAATAAATAAAACTTTATTTATTTCTTAAAAATCTAATTTATCCTCATCCTAAGAAGTTCTAGACTCTTCTAGAAAGTCTTCATCCTCATCCTAGGAAATTCTAGACTATTCTAGAAAGTCTTTATCCTCATCCAAAGTCTAGACTCTTCTAGAAGATGTCTTTAAACCTAATCCTAATCCCCTCCTAACCTTGTCACATTCCCTAAACATGGGTTAAGACTTACTAACCCAAGCCAAAGTTAACAAATATCTCCTCCTTCACCCACCCTCATTAAATGCCATCCACTTGCCTATCCCTAAGCTAATCCTAAACCATCCTAATCCATCCTCTAATCATTTGTACAACCCTAAGCAAGCTTAAAACCTTCCTAATCAAGTCCAAGTCAAAATTGCTCTCATCACCCTCAAAATATCTCAACCATAAAACTTTATGAAGTCCACTAGGTCATAAATGACTCTTACAAGCCCTTTTATTGCTCTTACAAGTCATTATGAGGGCCTTTATGAAGATTTTATCCCTTGAGCCTCCTTTTTTGACTCATCCTTCCCCTTTCCTCCATCCTCTCACCATGTGACATGTGTCACTTCTTGATTGGCTATAAGGAAGCACAATCCATGTGCTCTCTTCTCATGCAATCTGAGCCTTCCATGAGCTTTTTTCCATCCTTGCATCTTAGCCCTCAATCCCTCAAGCCTCTTGCCTATAAATTGGATCCTTCCCCTTTGCAAAATAACACAATCCATGAAGTAAAGTTATAATGCTATTTTGAGAGCCAAATCCATACTAAAGCCATCTATCCACACCAAAAATCCACAATCATCCATTGAAGCCTTTGGAAGCATATTGAGCATACATCCTATCCATTTAGATAAAGCCACTCAACAAGAGAGCTTCTCATTGAGAGAGTCCATTAATGGCTCATATTCTCAATTGAGAGCTCATCTTAGTCTATCTTGAAGTTTATGAATTTTGTTTAGTTTCTAGAAGCTTTATTTAAATTTGGTTTCTATTAGCATACTAACATTGCTCATATACATTTTGGCACACCCGGTGGGACCCTGCATGGGTCATCTTCATTAGCTTTTTTAGTCAAGTTTTGTATGTCATTTGCTGATTTTGGCTAATTTTGCTTGTTTTTGTGATTGAAAGGATTGTATAAATTGGTTTTGTAGGTCCACATGAGCATGAAGAAGACAAAGGAACTCATAGTCTATCTCATAGTATTTGCATATTTTTCAAGCTTATAGGTGGACAAAGCACTTGGAATTCTTCTTCCTCTTCTTGTCTATATTCTTCTTATTCCATCTACTTCTTCTTCTTCTTGTGGGAGATCTTGGCCATTTTTTTTTTTTAAAGAAGAAAAATCATACACACTTCTTTTTAGTGCTTAAAATGAACCCCCAAATCATACTTAAATCCATTAAAAAATTAAAAATTTGCAAAAAAGAAAAAATCTTTTAACAAGTGAAACTAAACCAATCTAATCATTTGCATCCTTGCAACATCAAGGTTTTAGATGCATTCATGCAAAGTTAGGAACACTTCATTTTTGGGAATTTAAAAAGGACTTCAAGTTTCCATTTCAAAAGGTTCAAAATCAACACTAAGTGCACACTAAATCTAAATCAAACTCAAAGCATCAATCAAGGATAAAATGAACCTCATTTGCAAATATATTAAAGTTCTTTTAAAAATCTCATGAAAACTAAGAGTCCTAAATGGTTGCCAAAATTGTCCTAAAAAGCTTTTTTATTTGTTCCAAACAAATGTCTTGTTGCAAAATCTTGAATGTTTCTTAGGTTTTTTATGCATCAAAACAATCTAGGAATATCATTTTTGGGCTTAAAACATGCAAACTAGAACACAAAATCTTGAATGAAAAGCAAAGTCCAAAGAGTCATTTTCACTTTTGAGTCCAAAAACAATCTTGAATGATCTAAGGTTAAAACAAAGCACTTCAAAGTTCTTAAAACAACACACAAAATCTCAATCTTGAATGCTCAAAGGAAAAAACTTGAATGTTTAATCACTTGTCTTTGAATGCATGTTGCTAAAATCACTCTTGAGTGCCATGGATTAAAATCAAAGTTTGTTTTTTTATGAATGCATGATTAAAACAACAAATCCAATCTTGAATGCCATAGATCAAATAATCATCTTTTGGAGCATAAAAAGAATCTACATTTTTGTAATCTTTTAAGTTATAAAAACAAATAAAAATGCTTTGAGTGAGTTTGTCGTTGGACTCACCCTCTTTAATCACCCATCAATTTAACCATTGGCTGCAATTTCAGTGCCATCTATGGGGATGGGTCCACCTAAGAGGGTGTTAAGTGCTCCACGCAAATCAAACTCCACTCACTTGGGTTTTTAGTGGTTTTTCTAAGTTAGAAAATTCTTTGAATGTGCATTAATCTCGCTCACACTTCATTTCAGCATAAAAATTGGACAAATCTTGACGTGGAGGTCCTCCGGGCGAGCGCTTGAAATCGAATCTCACACACCTTTGTTTTGGGCTTAAAATAAACTCACACTCAATCTTGAATGCCTTAAAGAAAAATCAATCGATACTTGACGTGGAGGGCCTTCGGGCACACGGGTTTACCTTCTTGTTGACCCTAACTCTTCTTCTTGTTCGCATTCTTCGATCAATTTTATTTTTGTCAACGCTTCAAAGTTGGAATAAACATTGTATCTTAAACATGAGTGCTTGCAAAGTCTAGATCAGAAAACTTAAGAGTCAGTTGGTAAAAGAACAAGCATTTTTTTTAGCCCAAGGTCATCCAAGTCTTCTCTCCCCTTGTCGTCTTTCGAGGCCATCTTGGGTGCATAAGATTAGGATCCAAAACCTTGTTTCTTTTTAGGAGGCCTACTTGGGGATTTCATCACCCCTTGGACGACCTCAACTCCAGCGTTCTGGCAGAGTATAAGAATCGGGAGGTGAATCAAAAGACACCTCTCTTGGGATCAAAATTTTGTCACTCGGGCTAAGCCTCAAGGAACTTTATACCCTTGAGAAGTGAAAGAGGAGAAGTGGGTTACCGCTCCTCTCAGCTGTGTGACATCTTTTTGGTTTGATCTACGGATTTGGGCCTCACGTACCTTGCGTATATCGAGGACTCCCTAGCTAAACCAAATTTCATCCTTGTAGAAAGCTTCCTAGGATGTTGGTGTGTTTGACGTGCTTGCTGAAAACTTTTGTCTGCTTGTTTGTTCATAGCTTTTGAATGAATGTTTGCCAATTTTGGTCGAAATCCCAAAAAAGTAGAAATCTCCTAGCTCAAGGCATACTTAGCGTAGTCATTGCCTTATCAAAAAATTATCCAAGTCCCCCGCTGCAACTAAATCTATCTAGTTCCTTGCTTTAGAACAATCCCAAATCCAAAGTCCATCCAAATCATCCCCCT
Organism: Cupressus sempervirens; assembly: GCA_028749045.1. NCBI lineage: Eukaryota > Viridiplantae > Streptophyta > Pinopsida > Cupressales > Cupressaceae > Cupressus > Cupressus sempervirens. Next base: position 327,048,548 of record CM053789.1, read on the forward strand.
TAGCCAGCTACCAACCCAATCCAAAATCACACCCAAGTCTTTAGAGAGTTGTTGTCATTTTGCTAGAATTTTCTATCCTATCAATCCGACCAATCAACTAGCCTCACCAAGGTTATCCCTTTGACAGAGCTTTCTCTAGGGTAATCTAGCTTTGTCACTTGTTATCCCTCATCACCTTGAGCTAAAGGTTGGGATCCATAAGTGGTCAATCTTGTGTCATGCCATAGGATCACTAGTCTATCCTTAAGTTGACACAATCTCCACCAATCCAGTGCATAGGAAAGCAAAACTCTCACTTTTTGACAGCATGCCCTTGAAGTCTTCCATCCACAGGAAAGCCAAAAATCTCCAGCCAATCCTCCTTAGGTCTATCATATAGCTTTGACTCTCCCTAGGAAATCCTTCATCAGCCAATCCAAAATTTGCGCTTAATCCAAATCCAACCATGAGCTTCCGTGTTCATCCATATGCAAGACCCCATCCCCATCTGACTCATCATCAAAACATGAAATACCAAACCTATCATGATGTGTTCGGTCGTATTGTCCTTGCTCCTGCCACCTCCTATTCCAATGATGATGAAAATCTTGTTGACTATGACGAGTATATTGAAAGCCTTAGAAACATTCCCCCAAGCATCCCACAAAATCCAAGAGTTATTCCAAACTATCTAGTCATGCCATCTGATATCCTAGCTTCTCCTCCATCACCCAATCAAGCAAGCTTCCAATCTTCCACCCTCATCACACCAGCTATTCCTATCAATCCACCACCTCCACCTCCGACACACAAGTCTCCAAGGAATCTCCTAAAGGAAATACAAGAAAAGCCACCTCCAACAGTCGATAAGCCATGTCATCTAATCCAACCATGTAAAGTAGTTAGTAATGAAGCTTCCCCATCTATAATATCACCCCCATCTCCCATAGCTATCATCCCCATACCATCCATCAAGTTTCTTAAAATCCTTCCATTTACCCACAAGCCTTATGTCTTTGCATCCATTATCTGTCAAATTCCCACCCACCATTCCACTTGTTCAATCTAATTCTTTTTCATCCATCCTACCAACATCTATGAGCCAAAAATAGCTGAAGAAAGCCAAAATCATTCTAGCTAAGTCCAAAATCAAAAAGTCAAAAAAAGAAGAAGAAAAAAGTAAAGAAAAATAAAGCGTCCACTGGTGAAAACTTGGCAATTCAAGCGCCTTGGACAAGTACCATGATGAAAACTTGGCAAACAAGCATCATGCATAATCTAGCCATCCCCAGCTTAGCCTATCATCCTCATGCTTTTGGTCACATCTTGTCATCCAGCTCCATCTTTCAATTTATCCACCTATCTTTCATCCTCTAGCTTTTATCTATCACTATCCACCTATCTTTTATCCTCCAGCTTTTATCTATCACTATCCACTTATCTTTTGCAACCTCACCCCATCATCCTAGTTATCATCCATCTCCCTAGTGCCTTCAGCTTTTCCATCCTAGCTTCAATCCTATCACATCCATCATAAGACCTCCTTCTGCATGTTATCTTCTGATTGGGGGCACTATATTCCTTGGAGATCTTGTCTTGTCCATCTTCCCTTGTCATTGGTATCTAGCTCTAGGCTATCCTCATGCAAGTCCAATGTCATCTCTTTATATCCATCATAATCCTAGCTATCTACCATCCTATCCAGCCATCTCATCCTGCTCCTCTAGCTATCCTTGGTCACAAAATCTCTCATCATCATTGGATGCATCCTGCCAAATCCATATCTTTCGCTATCACCCCACCCTTAGCTTTTGCATCTTGCACAACATCGAACCATCCCGCTATCCTATCATCCTAAGCTTTTGCTTGCTTGTAACTATCTTGGTCAGCTTCAGCTTGTAAATATCTTGGTCTGTCAGCTTGTACATCCTCTTTAGCTTTGTACCATTGTATCTATCCAGTGTTCGTGTCAGTTCGTCCTTGATCAGCATCTTGCACCCATCACACATCTTGGTTAGCTATTCCAACGCATCCTTTAGCTAGATTTCCTATCACCAAAGTGTTATCTTTCTTAGTTCAGCTTGCCAGACGCATCACTCATCCAAATCCACCAGCTTCGGTGCTCTTCGATAGGTCCTTGCAGGATATAGCTTTCCTCATGTCTGATCTTGGTCCGTTAGTACCTTGTCCTACCCATCTCATTGGCAAACAACTCTCTTTTGGATTTTCACTTTCTTTTGATTTGGGATCTTCCCTTTTGGGTCTTGAAGTATCTTTTCCAAGCAATCTCCTTGTTCCCTCCTCAAGGTTGCCACGATCTTCCATATCATGGTATGCTGCGAATGGGGCAATTAGAGCGTAAGGTCTTGATCAGGTCTTTCATTTGTTTTTCTTTTCTGCTTGTGGGTTCTCCAGTGTCGTTTCCACGCTGCTTCCTCTAGGATTCATGTGTGATGCTGGGGCAATCCTTGCGTGTTTGTTTTGAGTTAGTTTGTCAGTCCTTTGGACAGTTGGTGAAAAGGCCTTGATGTTCTTGGTAACTTTGGAAATTAACCAATAGTCCTATAGCAAATCTAGTGCTCAACTACATGGTGGTACTTCTCTTTGAAGTATCCCCCCGCTCAAAAAGCTTCAATGGTTTTCCTTCATCTCCATTATCCCCCATCCATATCCAGCATCCGTCTCTCCTACCCCAGCTTATGCATCAATATCTCTTTGAATCACTCCTCACCTTTAGCTTTAGGGATCCACAATCCTAGTCTTAGGGATCTACCAATCCAAATCAATCCACCAAGCCTCATCTTTCGAGATCCACAATCCTAGTCCTAGGGATCTCTGAAACCCATCTTTCGCCAATCTGACTCTTTGAAATCCTATTGCATCAACTTTTTAATCCCCTCATCCATCTCCCCATCCTAGATTCCTTTTATAATGCTCCACTCCTTCATCCTCTGCAAATCCATGAGATCTTAAGCTTGCTTCCTCTTGTGCCTCTAATTCTCCCTTTATCATTCTCCCGTAGTGAGAGTTTGAGCTAACCAAACCACTTCTCTTAAGAAAATCTGAGTCTTCTTGCTCATCTCGGATTCTTGTACTTTTCAAGAAGTCGTCGAGCCTCGCTTTCTCTCCCCACCGCCTTCTTGAGGGGGCATCTCACAGTCCATTCTCTCCTCTTCTGCTCTAGCCTTGGGCATCTTATTTTCTTATCTTTGATGCCATGCCACTTGTGGCATCACATCAAAGAGGGGCAAAATGTAGACACCTAAAAATCCTTTAGAAAATAAAGTATTTTTATTTTCTGAAAAAGTCCTGATGACATCATCATTTATTAATTAATTATTTATTTAATCAATTTATTTATTTTTATGCCATTAAATCCCTTTATCTTAATTAAAAATATTTAATTAAGGAATCCCTCCCAAAAATGTTTAAATCTTATTTAAACATTATTTCCTTATTTATTAATTATTTAATTAATAAATTGACCAAAAATTCTAAAATAAATAATTTATTTATTTTTTTCCAAAAGTTGGCCAATTTCCTTAAGACCAATAACCTCTTCCAAAATCTTCTAATCCTTCTTTAATTTCGATTAAAGGCTAATCTCATCATTTCCTACCCCTAATCCCAACTCAAAATATTTAATTAAGATTAAATATTAATCCTCATGTTTATTAAAAAAGTTTTAATAAATATCTCCTCAACCCAAACCCTTGAAATAAATAAAACTTTATTTATTTCTTAAAAATCTAATTTATCCTCATCCTAAGAAGTTCTAGACTCTTCTAGAAAGTCTTCATCCTCATCCTAGAAAATTCTAGACTATTCTAGAAAGTCTTTATCCTCATCCAAAGTCTAGACTCTTCTAGAAGATGTCTTTAAACCTAATCCTAATCCCCTCCTAACCTTGTCACATTCCCTAAACATGGGTTAAGACTTACTAACCCAAGCCAAAGTTAACAAATATCTCCTCCTTCACCCACCCTCATTAAATGCCATCCACTTGCCTATCCCTAAGCTAATCCTAAACCATCCTAATCCATCCTCTAATCATTTGTACAACCCTAAGCAAGCTTAAAACCTTCCTAATCAAGTCCAAGTCAAAATTGCTCTCATCACCCTCAAAATATCTCAACCATAAAACTTTATGAAGTCCACTAGGTCATAAATGACTCTTACAAGCCCTTTTATTGCTCTTACAAGTCATTATGAGGGCCTTTATGAAGATTTTATCCCTTGAGCCTCCTTTGTTGACTCATCCTTCCCCTTTCCTCCATCCTCTCACCATGTGACATGTGTCACTCCTTGATTGGCTATAAGGAAGCACAATCCATGTGCTCTCTTCTCATGCAATCTGAGCCTTCCATGAGCTTTTTCCCATCCTTGCATCTTAGCCCTCAATCCCTCAAGCCTCTTGCCTATAAATTGGATCCTTCCCCTTTGCAAAATAACACAATCCATGAAGTAAAGTTATAATGCTATTTTGAGAGCCAAATCCATACTAAAGCCATCTATCCACACCAAAAATCCACAATCATCCATTGAAGCCTTTGGAAGCATATTGAGCATACATCCTATCCATTTAGATAAAGCCACTCAACAAGAGAGCTTCTCATTGAGAGAGTCCATTAATGGCTCATATTCTCAATTGAGAGCTCATCTTAGTCTATCTTGAAGTTTATGAATTTTTTTTAGTTTCTAGAAGCTTTATTTAAATTTGGTTTCTATTAGCATACTAACATTGCTCATATACTGCTGCCACATATTCTACCTCTTGTATGAATTGAGATGTACAATTTTTCTTATTTCTTGTCCAAGACACTAGTCTTTTACAAAGAAAGAATGCTCCACCACTAATGCTTTTTGTGTCATCAATACTTCCTACGCAATCAACATTAGTAAATACTTTCAAGTCCAAATTGCCTCCAAGTTTATATCATAAACCATAGTCTTCAATACCTTTGAGATATCTCATGATTCTTTTGATTGCCATCATATGATTTTCTTTAGGATTTGCTAAAACTCTTACCACTATTCCAACTGATAGATCAATATCAGGCCTTGTGTGTACTACATACTACAATTTTCCAATCATTGATCTGTATGTGGTCTGATCTACTTCTTTGGAATCATCATTTTTGGAGAGCTTATGTCTAGTAGCCATAGGGGTTCCAATTGGTCTTGAATCTTCCATTCCAAATTTTTTTATTATTTCCTTGATATACTTAGATTGAGTAATGTAGATACTATTTTTGTTCTACTGTATTTGTAATCCAACAAAGAATTTTATCTCACCAAACATAAACATCTCAAATTCTTTATTCATTTCTTCTAAAAATTCTTTGCATAAGTCATCATTTCCTGTAAATAGAGGATCATCAACAAATATTTTTGCCAACACAATCTTCTTGTCTGGTCCTTCCTTGATATATAGAGTACTGTTATCATTTGTCCTTTGAAAGCTAATCTGTACCAAGTAATTATGAAGTCTTTCACACCAAGCTCTAGGAGCTTGCTTGAGACCATATAATTCTTTGTGTAACTTACAAACCATGTCTCTTTTGTTGGGATCTACAAAACCTTCTGATTTTTCAATGTAGACTTCTTTATCAAGAATTCTATTCAAGAATGTAGTTTTGACATTCATTTGATATACTTTAAATCCTCTATGTGTTGCATATGCTAGTAAAGTTCTAACACCTTCTAGTATTGCCATAGGAGAAAAAGTCTCACCATAATCAATACCTTCTTCTTGAGAATAACCTTTGCACACCAATCTTGCTTTGTTTCTTGAAACTTTTCCATCTTCATTTAGCTTATTTCTGAATACCCACTTTGTACCAATTAAATTTTTATCCTTGGGTTTAGGAACAAGAGTCCAAGTTTTGTTCTTTTCTATCTCTTCTATCTCTTCATTCACTACTTCAATCCAGCTTTCATTTTTCAGAGCATCTTTAACACTTCTAGGTTCAAATTCGATAAGTAAAAATGCACCTTTTAATTTTCTTCTTATCATTGTTCCATTTGATTTATCTCCAATGATTTGATCAGGTCCATGATGCCTTCTGACATATCTTGCTAATTAAAATTATTTGGGCTTTGAATGAGTTCCACCATCTTCATCTTGAATTTTAGTTTCAAGCTCAGGTCCTTCTATCTATGACTCAGGTCCATTAGGCTCGGCTTGAACTAGCTTGATAGTCTCTAATTGTGACTTGAGTTCTGCTGACTGTAGCTTAGGTTGCACTATCTATAACTTGGTAACTATTGGAGATTTTGGGGACTTCAGAGATGAAGCTTCCTTTCTTTTAGATAGATTTGGTAGGGTATCAGGTTCATAGTAAACAAATCTTCTGTAATCTTCTAGCTCCTTGTTGCTTTCTTCTTCACTCTTTTCTACAAACTCATCAATTCTAACATGTGCACTCTCTATATTTTTATGAGTAGAAAATTTCAAACATTCGTATGCTTTACTTTTACAAGAATATCATAGAAATATGCCTTCATCACCTTTTACATCAAATTTTCCTTTTCTAGATTCTTTTAAGATATAACATTTTTTGCCAAATACTTTTAAGTAACTTACATTAGGTTTGTAGCCATACTATAGCTGATGAGGAGTTTTGTTTGAGTCTTTCTTCAACTATACTCTATTCAAGGTATGAACTATAGTGCTGATAGCTTCCTTCCAATATTTGAGAGCAACCTTTTTTTCAATCATTAGGATTCTTGCACAATCCATGATAGATCTATTTCTTCTTTTAGCTATACCATTCTACTATGGTGTATTAGGAGCTAATACTTATCTTTTGATTCCTCTTTCAATGCAAAAATTATTGAATTCATTGGAGATGAATGCACCACCTCTATCTGATCTTAAGAATTTCAACCACTTTCCAATTTCCTTTTCTACTCTTGCCAGATACCACTTGAATTTTTGAAAGGCTTTTGATTTTTCTCTTAGATACATTACTGTCATCATTCTAGAATAGTCATCAACAAAAAGAATGAAAAAATTTTCTTCACTATAACTTTCTATTCCAATAGGACCACATAAGTCTGTATGAACAATTTCCAAGACTTTTTTTGACTAATAGTTTTTTCTTTTGAAACTAGTCTTTCCCATCTTACCAATTTGATAATTCTTGCATAGACCCATGTCAGGTTTTCTTCAAACTAGGAATACCTCTTACCCTTTAATTTTTTATCATCTTAATTAAATTATCAAAGTTTACATGACATAGAATTTTGCGCCATAACCAACTTTCCTCTACTTGAGTAATAAAACATGAACGATCACTAAGATCAAGATAAAATGGATTACCTTTTGTTTGCCTACCAGGTCCAACCAAATTTCTTTTTCCATCTAGTAGTTTGGCCTGCCTATCCATGTGTAATACCCCAAAATTGGCTCATTGCCATTATACCAATTCTGGTTTATTTTTGATAATTTCTAAGTCCTATTCTAATAGGCAATTCTCATTTTGCTATTCACTACTTGGCTTAATTGTCAGATGCAGAAGACCCTAATCTATATTCATCATATTTCTTATTTAATTCCTATAGTACGTACTCATGTTAGTCACATTAAACCTATTGATTAATATTTAATTTAATTACTAAGTATTTATACTTTAAATTATATCCTAAAGGCTAATGTACTACGGAATTAAATTTATTTAATTTAATAAATACGCCTATCTTGATTAATTAAATGTAATTATTTAATTAAATGGGAAAGGTATTTCTAATTAATCAAACGAAATTATTTAATTAAATGGAGTACTTACTTCTAATTAATTAAACAAAGTTATTTAATTAAATAGGAAGCCATTACTAATTAATTAAATGAAGTTATTTAATTAAATAAGAAAAGTGTCTCTAATTAATTAAAGATTATTTAATTAAATAGAAAAAGTAATTATGAGAGCATATCTCATTTTATTAAATTAAATATCTCAACAAAATCTCTCTTTAGTTCAAAAAGGGAAATTTCTAGTTCACTATTGATAAAAAATGAGTTAAATGAGTTAACTCCTTTTTCTACTCAAATTGAATTAGTTAACTCCTTATTTTTCTCAAATTAAATCTGTTAACTCCCTTTAATTTGGGAATCTCCCTTTATGACTGAACTTCACCTTTAATCCTTACCGTTGATTGAAATCGATCTCAACCATTGATGGATTCTAGAAAAGTCTATTTAAGAGACCCTCATCTCTTCATTTTGGGAGGATGAATTGATTTTCTATCGAATTGCTATTGAAATTCATGCTCATATTTACTTACATTTCTTGCATGTATTCTCATTCTTAGTTTAATCTCATTTTAGTTTAATCATGCATATGCTTAATCTAGTTTGCTTTATTTGTTCTTAGATTACATTGCATCTTTCATTCTAGATTAATCTACATAATCATATAGATTAGTCACATTATCTTTCAAATCTTTCGTTCTGAGAGGGTCTAGTTGCTTAAACACCTCAAATCTAAGGATATCTAATAAGCAATTCCCTTTAGATAGAAGGCAACAGGTCACTTTGCAAGGCAAATTTTGGATGGATAATTCAATGTTCATTTCAGGATGAATCCACATAGAAAGAGCATGTTGAAGTGTGTGTGTTAGTAGAGGCCGCATATTCACGCATACATTTTTGGCACCCACCGTGGGGCCGAGAAAATCAACTTTTCTAGCCTCTTTCTACATTTTAAAATCATTTTTGTGTTTTCTGTCCGTACAGTTCTATACAAATTCTAGAATCTTCACGCAAGGATCATAATCTTCGTGTGAAGATTCTGTATGTATCGCACAAGAAAGTGTCTAAGCACACGAAACTTCACGTCGCCACTTTTTTCTTCGCGCGAGCCGTAAAATAATTTCATGTGGGCTTGAAATAATTTTGCACAAAACTTGTTCCTTCGTGCGACACTGTGCAAGATTTCGTGTGAGCATTAACAAAATTTTGCACGATCCTAAAACAATTTTGCGCGAGACAGAAATAACTTCGCACGAGACTCTGCTGACAGATGCTATTTTTTGCATTAATTTTCATGTTTTCTGCTAACTGCTCACCGTTTCTAGTTTTTTCTGTGTTTTCTAAAATTTTGCAACAACAATACAGAAGACCGTTTTTTTTCCAATTTTCTAGATAAAATAATGTAACAAAAAAAAAGAGAGAGTATAAAACGAATTTTGACTTTTGATGTTTTCATAGGTTTTAGCATTTTCTAAGCTTTTTTATGGGTATAAAAATGAACAAAAAAAGTTAAATTTTATTTTCCCATAGTTAAGCTTCAGTTTTCACTGAGATGCTTTCTCTTAAGCATCTTTATTTTCATTTTCTTGATTTTTTTTGCAGCATAACAGCAATTTGCGGGACAATTGGAAAAGCGTGATAAAATTGCTAAAAACAAGTAAAACATCTACTAAGCGCATTGCGAGGATTACCAAGTAATTCTCTTTGACTGATAACACCTCATTTGGAACTAAAACGAACATCTCTTGTGTCAAGCTTGTGTGTATTTCCTTCCATGTTCTCATTTTACAACACATGCATAATTTGATACTAGGTTGTGATCTCTATTGGTTTCACCTAGCAGGCTTAGTTATTAGTGATAGATCTAATTAGCTATATTGGGTTATTGGACTCGCTAATCCATCGGCCCCATGTTCGACCCTGTGGTTGCAAGATCAACACCACGTTAAAAGGGGAGGGGTCTATAGGACATAAGCGTTAAATGCTCCACAAGGCAACTCTTTTGTGCTTTCTAGAACTCACTAGTTTTTGAGTTGTGGACTCATTTTGGCTTGTGTGAGGGGTTAAATGTTCCACATCTTTGGACTCACCTCGCATTTGTTAAAGCGTTAAGTGTACCACCTTGTGCTTTTTGATTTCTTTTGGATAGATTTGCTTTGGAGAATTAACATCTGTACACACATAGTAATTAGGCCCCCATGAACACTATTCGTGGATCTTGAGGGAGTGGGTTCCTAGTGAAAATCCTCTCTAAGACAGATTCCTTGTAGGTGGGGAGGATACTTTGAGCATCTTGTAGATAAATGAGTCTTCAACTTGTTGATTGAGGCACCCTTTCTCCACAGAGGTTGATAGATCACTAGGAGATGATATCATAGATCTTTAAGAGATACTCTTAGTTTAGCGTGTCAGATTAATCTGTCTGCTTTGATTGGGATAAAAGTGAAAAGGTGTCAAAAACTTGAATCTGGAAGCTAAGTCCTCTTGTGGTATACTATTGTAAGTCGGTCACCTTTAGAGAGGGTTAACCATAGTAGGCAATCCCTCTACAGGGAAAATTGCGTTGACGAAACCTCAAGCGGTAATAGCCATTTTTGCCATGGTAGTGACAATCACTATATAAATGTCCTTGTGGAAGAAATCTCAATGGGTGTGGTTCATTGTGGGTTGTTAGATCTCCATATCTGCTCTTGAAGATTAAGTTCTTAGACTGTGTCAAAACCTCGGTGCGTTGGGATTGGAGGTCACCCCTGTGAGTCATAAAAGTTGCAGAGTCAAACCATTACTAAAAACCTTAGAGGCCAAAATTTTATTTTCTAGGAATGTGTGCAATGATTGCAAAATTCTTTGAAAACATACACAATTAGCTCTCTTAGGAATCAGTGCATACTAAGTCACTTGATTGTTCATGTGCAAGGTTACTTTTGCCCTTGCTCATTATTTTCAGACATACTTGATATCACCTACTTGCTGTTCTACATGCCTGTTTATCTACTTGCTTACAAAAACAATCAAATTTGTTGTCTGTTAAATTGAACTTGTCTCGAAAATCTACCCAATCTGTCTGAAAAGTCCAAAAATCTTGCCAAAATCAATCACTATTTTGATACTAATCTACTTTCTTGCACGAAAATTTTTTCAGTCTCGCGCAAAATTATTTGGTCCTCACACGAAATCATTTTGTCCTCGCGTGAAATTAAAATTCTATCATGAGTCTTCGCACGAACCTGTGAGCTTTCTCATGCAAAATTAAACCACTATTACTAACTTTTGTGCGAGACAGAAACATCTTCACGCGGCCTATAAAACTTCTTCGCACGAACCATAAAAGTTTTTCGCGCGAGACTTTGTATTAGCATTACCAACTTGGGTCTATTCTAGCTATTTGCGGCCTGCACGCTGCCCTTTTTTGTGTCCTTTTATTACTCTCTGTCTGCAAATAGTCCCAAACATAGGCATCCTACTTAGCTTATGACAAATCCATTTGATCAGTTTTCAAACGTGATTCCAAACGCAATTTGTAACTTTTTACTGGTGTCAACATTTGCAAATTTGTTAGTACCCCTGTTCGTGGTGTTATAACTTGAAATTCATGATTGGAAAGATCAAATGAATTGTACCACTATGTTTTCCTCTGAAAATATTACAAGTGTGCAAATTTTTAGAACTTGATGAATTTGTCTTCACACTTTAGCAGGTCAATTCCATTCGCAAAAAAATGCTTTCTGTCAATGTTTCCAGTTTGCAAAATTCCAAGTAGCCCACTTTGAACGTCTGCCATTTGCATCCTATTATTCGTCATGACACAACATCATAGATTCATAATGTCCTCATGATAGAGAACCAATTTACCATTTTTCATTTCCCCATGTGCTCATTTGCCCAGTTTTCAAAGTCGAATCCAAACCTAGTTTGTTGTTTTCTGACATGTTCTTGTGTAGGTAATTTTGAAGGGGCAACTTTGATGGTCAATATCTTTTCACCCTAGATTCATCATGAGATGAGATCTGACAGGGTACAAGAATGTGGTATAGAGAGTCAGTGTGCCGATTTTCAAAGCATGGTCAAAGGTTTGGGTGAGTTTTCAAAGGCAGTCAATGACCTCCTGACACAAAGTCGACAAGCTGCAAGAGAATGACAAAATGAATCTTCAATAACAAAGCATAGATTGAGTTTGCATCCACTCGATGTCAAAGGTTTAGTAGGTCAGTTTGAGAACTCAGTTGTTCAGAAATGAATTTTTTTTTAGTCAGACCCACTTTGGGCTCGACTGATTCCATCAGGTGAATCCGAGTTTTGTAGAATCTTGAAGGTTCCTTGATGATGTAAAGATGGGGTAGTATTGTGAAATGACCCCCAATCTATACGATGAGACACAAAGAAGCCTCATCAAACATGGGCAGTCAAGGGGTGTCCTCCTCTTTACAAAAACATTGTCCTCAAACAATTAAGATTTCCAATAATTCTTCGTTGCTGTCTCTTGTCATTCCTTAAAAAAGGTCTCCAATCCTAGCTATCCCAGAAAGATATCCTGATGTCCCTCACCCAAAAATTTATGGAGAATCAACAAAACCTATAGTGACAAGCAAGACATATATTCTGTGATTATAAGAGGTCATTTTTTCAAGTCCTTTGGGCACCGACACTATTAATTAATTAGAAGTAGTGGGAGAAAAAGCAACTATGTGTGCAACAAAAAGAAAACGTTAAACTATAGTTCTTTTTCCACCTACTTTGAAGCTTTGTATAAGAAAATTTCAAAACCAATATAAGTGTATTGATTAGCAATGGAAATCTGCATCACTAGAGTGTGTTTAATGCACATAGCCTCAAAGAATAGGAGCAGGGGCAGCATAAGTTTGAAAGGGCATATTATCTAAGTAGAGGGAGGCATCCAAGGTGGCAATGGTCACAGCATATAAAGCCATGTATCCCACACAAGAGACAAAAGAGCTCCCACAGAAAACAATGACTCAGTCTCCCATATTTAAAGAAGTTCTAGGTTTTAAAGACATCTCATGCCATGATCCAATCAACAAAGCACGTAGAATAGAAAGGAATGCTCATGTGTTTGCTGAAAAGGTCTCCACATCTAAAGAAAGGAGACTACAGGCATTCCACATGCTCAATCTGCATAGACCATAGACCAGTGAAATTGCATTCGTATTTTGGTGAGAAGGGTCTCATGCTCAGCGGAGATCTAACACATTCACTAGCTAGCACCTCATGTTTTAGCTGACGCAACTCGCATGGGATGAACATAGTTTAAAGATCAAATGAGCAAGAATCCATGCATAATGAAGTGAGGAAAGAGTCTATGGAGATGGATAGGGGGATCTATGAGGCAAAGATGAATATTTACAGAGGATCAGATATGATTGTGGAAGCCCTAGCAAAGAAGCAGAACTCGGTATGAGCAGGGGAGATAGATCAAAGGTAACATCTATTTGTAGGGTCCCCACGTTGAGAACAAAGTAGTCAGCACAATGAACAAGGAGGTGCAAAAGCTGTAGATAGAAAACAAGAGACCACACCAGAGGTAAAGATAAAGATGCCATTTTGAAAAAAGGAAACTCCATGCTTATAAAAAGGGAGTTCCCCATGATAGCAACAACCCATGAAGTAAATAACGCATTCAACTGCCGCATTTTAAAAGACTCCTCATGCATTAAAGAAGGACACCTACTTTTAAAGAAGGAATCTGAATTGAGATGAGGGGAAGTTGGAAACAATGAATTCTACATCAAAACAGAGCAGGGCAGTTCATGTGAAAGGCAACGAAGCTCACAACCATTCAACGCCATTGAAGATGCCTTGTATGGAGGGTGAGTCGTGAGTCAATTTTCAATGGAGAGGAATCCAAACCATGAGAGGAATAACAAGGGGGTGTGGATGAAGGCGGCATGATGAAAGATCTACAACAAAAAAGGGAAAATCGCAATTCAATCCCTTTATCCCACATTCGATGGGAGTGGAAATTAGGAAACCTTTAAGTACCTTTCCTTACAAGATAAATTGTGTCTTAAGAAAAAGGCTTTTGGAAGCCTTTCCTGAATGCGGGCCCAGTTACGTCAGCTAAGGATGGCAGTGCAATAATTTTACATGAAGATGTAGGCATGATGACATGGCGCTCAGACTGGAGATGCAACAAAATTGCGACATGTGTCCAGATCGAGGGAGTGTCGCTATCTCGCCAAATGAAAGTGCTCGCTAGTTAACCATGGTGACATAGCGAGGATAGAGGTGATGATGACATGTGGCAGGGGGTCTCACCATGAGATGATGTGACAAGAATTACCATAGCAACATAGCGATGCTAACATGGCGCTGACTGGTGTCGATGACATGTCATTGTGATGGTCAGAGCAAGTCAGAGGTTGACAAGTGACATTGCCTGATTATCTGGAGGATATAAAGGGAGATTTTTAATTTAAAAATATTCCCATGTGTGCATGTTGAGTCAAAGTTGAAAGTTTTTATTTTAGTTGTTAAATATTCTATAGTTCAAACTATAGATTATTTTTAATTTTTCAATTTTGCCATTTTAATGTGCAAACCTGTCAACAGAGGTATAAATTTTAGAGGAACATAATCGGGGCAATTTTTGTCGAAAACTAGCACTCCAATATACTGTTGGAACTAAGAGAATTCAATTTTTCTATTTTTGGAGTTAGATTATGCACAGGTGCTCACTAGTTCGAGCTATAAGCCATTTTTTTGAGCCCTAGGGTTTTCTTAGTGGAATGAGCAGATTTGATCATGGAGCATTAGAGTTGGTTGTAGGGCAGTTTTGAGAATCTTTTGAAGCCTAAAAATGAAGAAAATCAATTCTTAAATGTTTTATTGGCTTCTTGAAGTCATATTGAACTGATTTTTACTTTTACCTGGTGACTCATTTTAACATTAGGAATCAATTACGTTCTCATCACCAAATATCTAATATTCTTTGTGCTTCTAAGAGCCAAAATGATGAGATTTGATTTTTAGTTACAGAGAGAAGGTAGAGAGAGGTTTCTTCTACTTCTTGGGAAGGATTTCTGAGTGGATAGATGTCAATTGCAGATTGAATTCGGGAATTCCTTCTTGCTATATCTATCTTTTTCTTTCTCTTTGTAAGGGTTCCAATTTTTGCACTGTGAAACCATTCTTTAGCGTTTCTTCTTGTATTGAACAACATTTTGAGTTTTATGCAAATAGTTCATGTCTGTTAGGTGATTTTTGAAGTATTCTGTACATCTTTCATGTATTTGGTTTCAAAGAAAGCAAATAAAGAGCGGCAATGGTTTCAAATTCAGCCTGAATCTTGTCTCCTGTTTGTGGATCTGTAATCTTTTCTAGTTTATGATCAAAGACCACAGATTAGGTTGCATCTCATTTAGTGATGTATGTGATTGAAATACCTTGCTTATGGAACCAAGAGCCATGTAACCACTTGGTGCTTATCACAGGGTTTACTGATTGCACGATGGGATATTCTGAGTATGAGATTCATTTTGATGCAGATGTCAGTTCACAAAGTGAAGGATAGATCAGGGATCTTGATGTAGAGATATGTCTGAGATTTCCAGGAGATGTATGGTTATAATTCATTTAATTTCCCAATATATAAGGCATTGATCACACATAGGATCATTACATTTTTTTGCTCATACCTGGGTCTTACTGTCATCAATCTATTAAATCATTTTCATTTTATTGTTGAAAGGTATTCAAAGTACAACCTGCACTTAGCTTTTCAATTTTATGAGTCATGTCCTTAGCTATTTCATGCTTGTGATCTCCTGGTTAAGCATAGAAGAATTAGGTGTTTCATCTACTTTTATAGATCCTAAATATGGTTATTGCATTGGTCACATAGTCAGATCTAAAGAGGTTCACCCGCCTAGGTTTTGCAAAGCCTGAAGAAGAAGAAGGGTCATGCCTTATAGTTGGCCCCGTGTCTGAAATGATATGTTGATAATGGTAGTTAGCTACCCTAGATGTGTCATATTCTCATGGGGATAATTGGAAATGGGTAACATTTTCAAACACCAACAAAATGGCGACTCTGCTGGGGACTATATTGAATCAGATTTAAGACAAACCTTGAAAATTTGAAAAGAAGAGATTCAATACAGCAGGAGAAGTGCATTAAAAATTTTTAGCAGTAAGTTCTCTGATGTTCTTTCGAGTTTTCTTACTCCAAATCATGCACCCTAGTAAGTTTTATCCATTTACAATAGTATTTTTCAAGGTTGAATATAGATTGTGTTGCTAAGAGTGTTCATCTTCATTCATGTCAATCGGTTGTTGTTTTCAAAACATTGTTGTAATTCAGAGTCAGAATTGGTTAAATATGTTTTCTCTCTTTTAAATATTTTAAAAAGTTTTATGAGTCAGTTCAGATCTGTAGTGTTATGAATCATGTTTAAAATATTTCTCACAATAGTGAGTGGCGAATCTATCTAAAGGATCTTTGAATCATCGTAGATTAGTGATGTATAAATTGTTTTCAAGAGTTTTCAGTGGAATCAAGCAGATCTCAAAGTTAGATGAATTTGCAAGCAAGAAGAGAGATCTATTATAAGTTTCTGACAAATAAGTCTGGAAGTGTTGTTTGATCTATTGTCATAAGCATTTGTAATGATAAAGATGAATCACAGTTGTGATTTCATTTCTCTCTTCAAGGAGATGGCAACTTTGAAGGTTTGATCAGTGGTGTAAAGAATTCAACTTAGCACCAAGCCAATCAGCAGATCAGTGGTTTCATACAACAAAACTTGAGGTATTTTATACTTTCATGCAATTTTCTTTCCCATGAAAGTTAGTTCTACATATGTATTCTCCATCACGTGAAGTTCGAGCACTAAAAAGGAGGAGAATAGTTTTGTGTTTTATACATTTCACTGGATTTGGTTTCAATTGTTGTTTTAAAGTTGTGAAGTGTATTTGAAACATTCATTTGGTAGAGGGTTGTGAAGAATCTGCTACAAGTTATGAATTCTGAAAGTATTTAATGGTGAATGAGTCTTGAGTTGAAGAATGTCGAGGTTCATCTCATCTAGTATGCAGCCTGTTAGTGAAGTTCCTAGATCCATCTCTACCAGGAGGTATATGCCATTGAATTTTAATGGTATTCATGGTTTTCCAAATATTATGCCTTATGATCTCAAAAAGTATTTACCTAAGTTTAGTGGAAACCATGAAAATTCAGCCAGTCATCATGTTTAGTTGTTTATTGACTTGGTTGGTGATTTTGAAATTGCTCATGAAGACATTCAGATGAAATTTTTTGTTCAAACTTTAGAGGATGATGCTAGGGACTGGTTTTCATTCCTACCAGAATGTTCAATTTCATCCTGTGATGAATTAATGTCAGCCTTCATGATGCAGTTCGGGGAAAGAGTAAGCATCTCTGATTATTTTGATAAGTTTTTGAAAATTCAAATTAGGAATGGTGAGTTAGTTCCTAAATTTAATATCAGATTTGCAAAGATTTTGAGTGAATTTCTTGAAATTTACAAGCTGGATGAGCAAATGTGTCTAGTGGTTTATCTCGGTGCATTTGATAGGAAGATGAACTATCTATTGAGAGGTAAATAACCCAAGACTTTGCATCAGGCATTCATGAAAACTATAGAGATTGAGAATAACATAAAATATGGCTTAACCCGGAGTCACTTCTCTAGAAATATTGGCTGGCAATATGAGGTGCAAAGCACAAGTCAATATCATAAGGAGTGTTTGATTTCAGATCAACAAATAAGCACTCCTACTGTTGTAAATAGTTTTGTTGAAGCCTCAGAAATAAAAAAATGTGAACATGAAATCTCTCTGTTGCAAAGAAGAAATGATTCCATTATTGATGAATTAAATGCACATTTTTATGGTATTACAACATTAGAACATAAAGATAGTTCACTTGATGAATTGTACATGCAAGAAATAAATTCAGTTGTTTCTCCTCCTATTGATAATATGCCTTTGGTTGAGAATGTCGTAAACTTTGAAGTTGAAGGATATTCATCTCAGTATGAGGAGGAAGAAACCAAAAGTGATATATCAAGTGATAGAGGTGAAATTGCTGACCCGACATGCCATGGAGAGATGACACAATATAAAGAATGTAAATCATATGTATCTCAGTCATAGTTAGAAGAACTAAGCTCATATGTTGATAATATTTCAGCGGTAGAGATGCATTCTCTTGACCAACAAGATAGGCAAGAAATGAATGATCTCATTGAGAGATTGCATCATGTTGAGAACATTATTAAATCTAAAGTTGAAAGACAATCATATCAATGTGACTATGATAAAGTTGAGAGTCATCTTTCAAGTGATAATGAAGTTGCTGATCCAATATATTATCAAGAGGTGTCATATGAAGCTGATGATGAGAGTTATTACTCAAGTCAAGAAGAGGATAGTGCTAGCGTGTGTCCATCTTCATGTGAATCAGATGCTGATTGGGAAGAAGAGAGCAATGATGGAAGTGAGTGTTCTCTTGCTAGTAAAGGTACGAATACTATTTCTAAATCTGAAAGTGAGTTTCCATTTCAGAATTGTGTAAATCAGTTCAAGATTGAAAGTTATGAAGAAAATGTGTCTACACAATATGAAGACAAAGAGGTTATCCATAGAGACGTATTACCTAATTGTGTAGAAGAGTGTCTTGAGGATGAGTGCAGTGATGATCAGTACGTGATTGATCTTGAGATTAATGCATCAACACCTATTAGTAAGATAAATGATGATATGCTTGCAAGACATTGTAATCACCTATATGGAGACAATGAAAGTAACTTTGATTTGTATTCTACATGCTTCATTGACGGAGTGGATGTTGAGTCTTCCTATGATTTTGATTTTTCTTCTTCATATGCTGAAAGTCTCCATGACAGTGATGTTAGAAATGGTTTCAAAGTTTTCACTAATCCTTTATATGGTGGGGAGTTTGATGTTGATCAGCACATCACTTGTCCTAATGTCTACAAAGGCACTTTGCATGGAATTATTAATCCTCTTTTTGAAGAACACATGGACAATTCAGATTTAGTTAAGAATGAGTCTAATGATGATACCTTGTCTTACTACTGTAAGAGATCAGGATGTTCTTCTTTCGAGTTTGATAGTGAAACTAATAATTATGTAGCATTTGAGGAGGTAAATGACAAGGTGTTTGACGAAGTTGTTTTTGAAAATCAGCATGCACCTTGCAATGAGATTTATGATGAACTCTCTGATGTGAAAACTAATCTATTTGCTGATTGTGAAGAACCATTTGAAGATTATGGATTAGTTTCAAGTTCTGATGTGGATGACATTTGTGAATATCAGTTAGATTGTTCATTTTATTCCTATCTGGTTATGCAAAGGGATACACATTTTGAAGGTGTGAGTGGTCTTTTTCCCTAGGTTGAATATGAAGCCTTCATATTAAAAAATGATAGCATGTATGAGTCATTAAATGAAGAGAGTTTTTAGTTTCAGTCTAATATGTTTAAGCATGCTGATCAGTATCTTCATATTGAGCTAACGGTTGAAGATGAAGTAAGTTTTTATATGCATTATGAAAGTAAGAGTGATAATTTTTTTTTGCCGAGTGATTTGTCATATGATGATAATCTGATTGGTGAGATTGATAGAAGTAGAATTTTCAGTTTACCTCATGAAATTTCAGATGAGAATCATGTTTATGATAGAGGTAAACAATTTTGCTAAAGTTCGGTGGCCCGGGGCCATCGTGTGTACATAGTCTTGGTAGTTGTAGTTGTTTCCTTGCTTTCAATAAGCTGTTCAAGAAGAGTTTTGAAGTTTTTGGGAATGGTCTGCTTCCTCCAGAGATCTAAAATCTTGCCATGAACACAAGGGACATGCATCCCCAGATAGAGCCACTGTTGGCACTCAAAATTGACCATGCAATTTTGAGCACCATTGAAAAATTGAGCCCTACTAATGCTTTTAATGCCTATGTACCCGGCTGTCCATCTGAGATCCCTAAGGTGTTTAATGCTTCTAGCACTTTTCATTCAGCATGCCTAAGCATTTCGTGAAGTTAAATTGAGTTTTCGAGTCATTTGGCAAAGTCCTGTTTCGAGCTAGTTTCAAATCTGCATTTTACACCAAGTGTCAAACAGTGATAACAAGCCCTGTTTATGTCTTAATATCTTGCACCCAGATTTGTGTCATGACTTTCCAATTTGGGAGTGTCTAATATCCATACCCAAGAACCTATGTTTCAGATTTCAAGCTATTTTGAGCTCATTTGACTAGGTTTTGAATCCCTCAAAGTTGGTCAGTTACCGTTTTCATGTTTTTGCAAAGTATTCAAATTTTTGGGAAGCCCTGTTTTACATGTTGTAAGTTTTGACCAGTTGACCCAAATGAGATTTTTTTTTTTTGCGTTGCATTGTAAAAATAATTTTTTTTTATGTTTCAAGTTTTAGCTTATGACAAATCCGTTTGATCAGTTTTCAAACGTGATTCCAAACACAATTTGTAACTTTTTACTGGTGTCAGCATTTACAAATTTGTTAGTACCCCTGTTCGTGGCATTATAACTTGAAATTCATGATTGGAAAGATCAAATGAATTGTACCACTGTGTTGTCCTCTGAAAATATTACAAGTGTATAAATTTTTAGAACTTGACGAATCTGTCTTCACACTGTAGCAGGTTAATTCCATTCGCAAAAAAATGCTTTCTGTCAATGTTTCCAGTTTGCAAAATTCCAAGTAGCCCACTTTGAACGTCCACCATTTGCATCCTATTATTATTCATGAGCCAACATCATAGATTCATAATGTCCTCATGATAGCGAACCAGTGTCCCAGTTTTCGTTTTCCCATGTGCTCATTTGCCTAGTTTTCAAAGTCGAATCCAAACCCAGTTTGTTGTTTTCTGACATGTTCTTGTGCAGGTAATTTTGAAGGGGCAACTTTGATGGTCAATATGTTTTGACCGTAGATTATTCATGAGATGAGATTTGACAGGGTACAAGAATGTGGTACAGAGAGTCAGTGTGCCAATTTTTAGAGCATGGTCAGAGGTTTGGGTCAATTTTCAAAGGCAGTCAATGACCTCTTGACACAAAGTCGACAAGCTGCAAGAGAATGACAAAATGAATCTTCAATGACAAAGCATAGATTGAGTTTGCATCTAGTTGATGTCAAAGGTTCAGTAGGTCAGTTTGAGAACTCAGTTGTTCAGAAACAAATTTTTTTTTAGTCAGATCCACTTTGGGCCCGACTAATTCCATCAGGTGAATCTGAGTTTTGTAGAATCTTGAAGGTGCCTTGATGATGTAAATATGGGGTAGTATTGTGAAACAACCCCCAATCTATACGATGAGGCACAAAGAAGCCTCATCAAACATGGGCAGTCAAGGGGTGTCCTCCTCTTTACAAAAACATTGTCCTCAAACAATTAAGATTTCCAATAATTCTTCGTTGCTGTCTCTTGTCATTCCTTAAAAAAGGTCTCCAATCCTAGCTATCCCAGAAAGATATCCTGATGTCCCTTGCCCAAAACTTTATGGAGAATCAACAAAACCTATAGTGACAGGCAAGACATATATTCTATGATTATAAGAGGTCAATTTTTCAAGTCCTTTGGGCATCGACACTATAAATTAATTAATTAGAGGTAGTGGGAGGAAAAACAACTGTGTGTGCAACAAAAAGAAAAGGTTAAACTATAGTTCTTTTTCCACATACTTTGAAGCTTTTTATAAGAAAATTTCAAAACCAAAATAAGTGTATTGATTAGCAATGGAAATCTGCATCACTAGAGTGTGTTTAATGCACATAGCCTCAAAGAACAAGAGCAGGGGTAGCCTAAGTTTGAAAGGGCATATTATCTAACTAGAGGGAGGCGTCCAAGGTGGCAATGGTCACAGCATATAAAGACATGTATCCCACACAAGAAACAAAAGAGCTCCCACAACAAACAATGACTCAGCCTCCCACATTTAAAGAAGTCGCAGGTTTTAAAGACATCTCATGCCATGATCCAATCAGCAAAGCACGTAGAATAGAAAGGAATGCTCATGTGTTTGCTGATAGGATCTCCACATCTGAAGAAAGGAGACTACAGGCATTCCACATGCTCAATCTGCATAGACCACAGACCAGTGAAATTGCATTCATGTTTTGATGAGAAGGGTCTCATGCTTAGCAAAGATCTAACACATTCACCAGCTAGCACCTCATGTTTTAGCTGAGGCAACTCATAGGGGCTGAACATAGTTTAAAGATCAAATGAGAAAGAATCCATGCATAATGAAGTGAGGAAAGAGTCTATGGAGATGGATAGGGGGCTCTATGAGGTGAAGATGAATATTCACAGAGGATCAGATTTGATTGTGGAAGCCCCAGCAAAGAAGCAGAACTCGGTATGAGCAGGGGAGATAGATCAGAGGTAACATCTATCTGCAGGGTCCCCACGTTGAGAACAAAGCAGTCAGCACAATGAACAAGGAGGTGCAAAAGCTGCAGATAGAAAACAAGAGACCATGCCAGAGGTAAAGATAAAGACACCATTTTGAAAAAAGGAAACTCAATGCTTATAAAAAGGGAGTTCCCCATGATAGCAATAGCCCATGAAGTAAATAATGCATTCAACCGCCACATTTTAAAAGACTCCTCATGCATTAAAGAAGGACACCTACTTTTAAAGAAGGAATATGAACTGAGATGAGGGGAAGTTGGAAACAATGAGTTCTACATCAAAACAGAGTAGGGCAGTTCATGTAAAAGGCAACGAAGCTCACAACCGTTCAACACCATTGAAGATGCCTTGTATGGAGGGTGAGTCATGAGTCAATTTTCAATGGAGAAGAATCCAAACCATGAGAGGAATAAAGAGGGGGTGTGGATGAAGGCGGCATGATGAAAGATCTATAGTGAAAAAGGGAAAATCGCAATTCAATCCCTTTATCCCACATTCGATGGGAGTGGGAATTAGGAAACCTTTAAGTACCATTCCTTACAAGATAAATTGTGTCTTAAGAAAAAAGGCTTTTGGAAGCCTTTCCTGAACGCGTGCCTAGTGATGTCAGCTGAGGATGGCAGTGCAATAATTTTATGTGAAGATGCAGGCATGATGACATGGTGCTCAGACTGGAGATACAAAAAAATTGCGACATGTGTCCAGATCGAGCGAGTGTCGCTATCTCGCCAACCAAAAGTGCTCGCTAGTTAACCATGGCGACATAGCGAGGATAGATGTGATGATGAAATGTGGTAGTGGGTCCTGCCATAAGATGATGTGGCAAGAATTACCATAGCGAGATAGTGACGCTGACATGGCGCTGACTAGTGTTGATGACATGGCATTGTGATGGTCAGAGTAAGTTAGAGGTTGACAAGTGGCATTGCCTGATTATCTGGAGGATATAAAGGGAGATTTTTAATTTAAAAATATTCCCATGTGTGCATTTTGAGTCAAAGTTGAAATTTTTTATTTTAGTTGTTAAATATTCTATAGTTCAAACTATAGATTATTTTTAATTTTTCAATTTTGGCATTTTAATGTGCAAACCTATCAATAGAGGTATAAATTTTAGAGGAACATAATAGGGGCAGTTTTTATTGAAAACTAGCACTCCAATATACTGTTGGAATCGAGAGAATCCAAATTTTCTATTTCTGGAGTTAGATTATGCACAGGTGCTCACTAGTTCGAGCTATAAGCCATTTTTTGACCCCTAGGGTTTTCTTAGTGGAATGAGCAGATTTGATCATAGAGCATTAGAGTTGGTTGCAGGGCAGTTTTGAGAATCTTTTGAAGCCTAAAAATGAAGAAAATCAATTCTTAAATGTTTTATTGGCTTCTTGAAGTCATATTGAACTGATTTTTACTTTTACCTGGTGACTTATTTTAACATCAGGAATCAGTTACGTTCTCATCACCAAATATCTAATATTATTTGTGCTTCTAAGAGCCAAAATGATGAGATTTGATGTTTAGTTATAGAGAGAAGGTAGAGAGAGGTTTCTTCTACTTCTTGGGAAGGATTTCTGAGTGGACAGATGTCAATTGCAGATTGAATTCGGGAATTCCTTCTTGCTATATCTATCTTTTTCTTTCTCTTTGTAAGGGTTCCAATTTTTGCACTGTTAAACCATTCTTCAACATTTCTTCTTGTATTGAACAACATTTTGAGTTTTATGCAAATAGTTCATGTTTGTTAGGTGATTTTTGAAGTATTCTGTACATCTTTCATGTATTTGGTTTCAAAGAAAGCAAATAAAGAGCGGCAATGGTTTAAAAGTCAGCCTGAATCTTGTCTCCTATTTGTGGATCTGTAATCTTTTCTAGTTTATGATCAAAGACCATAGATTAGGTTGCATCTCATTAGTGATGTATGTGATTGAAATACCTTACTTATGGAACCAAGAGGCATGTAACTGCTTGGTGCTTATCACAGGGTTTACTGATTGCATGATGGGATATTCTGAGTATCAGATTCATTTTGATGCAAATGTCAGTTCACAAAGTGAAGGATAGATTAGGGATCTTGATGTAGAGATATGTTTGATATTTCCAGGAGATGTATGGTTATAATTCATTTAATTGTCCAATAGATAAGGCACTGATCACAGATAGGATCATTAAATTTTGTTGCTCATACCTGGGTCTTGCTATCATCAATCTATTAAATCATTTTCATTTTATTGTTGAAAGGTATTCAAAGTATAACCTGCACTTAGCTTTCCAGTTTCATGAGTTATGTCCTTAGCTATTTCATGCTTGTGATCTCCTGGTTAAGCATAGAAGAATTAGGTGTTTCATTTGCTTTTATAGATCTTGAATATGGTTATTGCACTGGTCACATAGTCATATCTAAGGAGGTTCACCCACCTAGGTTTTGCAGAGCCTAAAGAAGAAGAAGGGTCATGCCTTATAGTTGGCCCTGTGTCTGAAATGATATGTTGATAATGGGAGTTAGCTACCCTAGATGTGTCATATTCTCATGGGGATAATTGGAAATGGGTAACATTTTCAAACACCAACAAAACCTAAACCAAAGCATGATTTCACACCTTTGGGAAAATCTTATGAATTAACCTTGGAAGAACTTCTTGAAGAAAAACTCATTACTTTACCTAATCTCACTTCGGCGGGAGTTTCCTTTATGAGTAACTATTGTGTCTATCATAGAAATAATTTACATAAAACTTCCCATTATAAGGAGCTGAAAAAAAAGATCCAAGATTTCTTTGACAATGGTATAATTCAAAAATCTAAGCTCTCAACTACTAAAGATTCTACTCTCAAGAATGATCAACCTCATGAAACCATGTCTAGTAACAGTTCAAACACAACTTCTACTTCCTTCGACATACATCCACCTTCTAAATTATCCAATCTTTCCAACCCATATTCACCAAAAGAACTCACTACTCCCCTAGTTGACTATGTGTACCCTCAAGGACTACCTTTAAAGGAAACTCAAGCTAATCTTGAATTAGTTGCAAACCTCTCCCATACTACACAAAGCAAAGATCCAAAACCTCCATGTGTTGCTCCTCCTATTATCCCCAATCCAATTATTTCTTCATTGTCCTTTCAAGAGCTTATTATGGAGCCTCCAAAAATATATTTGAATACAGATTCAGATACTCCCTTATCCTTGGATTTGGTTTCATGTCAAGAGGACCACTTAAATGATGAAGAAACAAGTGTTGATCAAAACCAAGATTCATTCATCCCCTTTCAAATCTTCCAAGATCTCGTGCCTCCATCTCAAAAGCCACATAGTCCTCCATCTCCCATGTCATGTACCTTTACTAAGCAAGATCAAGATATTCCTTCCACCAGCCTTAAGGAGATTATAAAAGATCAAGAGAAGGATGCTTTTCCTATGTTACCCAAATTTATTTTTGAAGAGAAAAGTGTTCCCTTGCTCTCTTATTCTACCTCGCTACATTCACTTCCAAACTATGCTCAAGCTTTAAATACTCCTGTCAAAGGTATTGCTCCTATAATAGTTCCTCATAAATCTATTGATGGCTTTGGTCATTTTGCTCACTCTAAAGATGCTGATATCCATACTCATGGTCCATTCATATCTGCTAAATCTATTCTTGGTCCTTATCAATCTAAGCTAAAACCTTCAAGTCTTCCATCCATATTGGGACCTTATGTTCCTCAGTCTCCTACTTCCATGCTCAACTCATTACATGTTCCTCCTACCCTACCCCAAGATCAACAAAGATGCACATACTTGAACTCTTCACATTCACCTTTCCATCTAAACTAGTCATATTGGCCTCATTCATCCACAAGTCCCAAGTCCTTTGGAAGAAATTTGGATGATCAACTCAAACACAAGTGCATGAATCCATCCTCAAAAGTTCACTATGTCTCCCCTAATCAACATGTGAATGTCAAAAAGGAAAATATGCAAAAGAGACCGCAAAAGTCCACTATTCAAAGAGCTCAACCAAAGAAAGTATGGGTTCTTAAATCTATTATTGAAGAAATGCATTCCAAAGCATCTAATGAAAAATCAAAAGCTATATGGATTCCCAAGTCTCTTTTGAAGGACTTGAATATTGAAAACAAATCAAAGTTGACATTCAAACTTCCAAAGGCTTCCACTCCATCTTCTTCCCAACATCTTCCTAAAAAGGTTTCAAAACCTTCTACTCCAGCATCCTCCAAAATGGCTTTGCTACCTCATATATCTAAGCCTCAATCTATTTCATCCATATTTCCTCCATAATTCGACTACCCTTCAAGGTGTGTGTCAATGTTATCTTTCCTAATATCTCATCCACCCTCATGAGATCCTCTAAATCTTATGCCTACTTGCCATCCTTGCTTGTTTCAATCTTCTAAAACCAACAACCTTATCCTCCATCTACCTCTCATTTTCCTATCTCCCTTCCATTACCCTATTAGCATCTTTAAGCATACCTTTCTATGATCTTGGCTTATCATAATTTATCCTTGCAATAGGAGCACTATTCAAATTGAAGAAGGCTTTAATTCTTTCCAAAAACTTTGAAAACCCCAAAAAAAGAAAAAAAGAAAAAAATGTGCCTCGGTGAAAACCTGGAAACATGCACCTTGGTAGAAAAAGTAAAGATAAATAAATCCGTACTATGGTGAAAACCATTTCTTGTGGTGCCTTGGATAAGTACCATGATGAAAACTTGGTAAATAGGCGTCATGCGTGATTCTTCCATCCATGACATCCTATCATGATCTTGCTTATCCTTCAGATGTCCTCATTCTTGAAGTCATTCACTCATAACCTCCATAAAAAACTTTGCTGTCCTATTCAGTTAATCCTTTGGTCTTGATCAATGAAAGAAAGAAGAAAAATCAGTTCTTGGCAATCTCTTGACATGGTCACTTTCTTAGATTACTTACGTGACACCCTTCATTACACCATGAGCTCATATTGTTATATCCTTTTCCCTAGCTTGGGTAATCTTGTGAAGACTTTCCTTGAGGGTAACATTCACTGCTTCATACTCCTTGCCTTTCCATCTCTACTTATTCACTCGCTTGCTACTACATCTCATCCTACACCTTGCTAGACATTGGAACAAAATCAAGGTAATCCTTCTTGAGAGCTTGTAATCTCTAAAAAAAATCTAAAAATCAGAAAAAAGTCCTGAAAAAAAATTGTTACCTTGGTGAAAACCTAGCAATAGGTGCCTTGGTAACACCAAGAAAAGTAAAAAATAAAAAATACAAACAAAAAAAAAGAAAAAAAAAGAAAAATACAAAACAAAAAAATAGTGCCATTGATGAAAACCTACAAATAGGCATCATGGTAGCAAAAAAAAAAAACTAGAGAATCTTGCCAAGAAAGTGAAAACCTGGTAAACAGGCACCTTTTGATCCCAATGCTCCATCTTGCAGTGCATCTTCTAGCTATTTTGTACAGTCGCTTTCATGCTTCCTACTCATGTATCCATGGATTGAGTCTTGTCACAGCTCGAGGGAATTCCCCCTTAGTATCACTCTTTTCGAGGTTCTCCTCATAGAATCTCCTACGTGATAGTCACCAATAATTCTGAATACATCTACCTTTTGTCACCAGTGTCACTCTTTTTGAGATTCTCCTCATAGAATCTCCTACACTACAGTCACCAGTTGTTCTAACTGTGTCTGCCTACTATTGCTAGTGTCACTCTTTTTGAGATTCTTCTCATAGAATCTCCTATGTGACAGTCACCAGTCATTTTGACTGTGTCTGCCTACTATCACTAGAGTCACTCTTTTCAAGATTCTCCTCATAGAATCTCTTTCACAATGGTCACCAGTTGTTTCAGCTGTGTCTGCCTATCGTTGCTCCGGTCATGTCTCAAGATTCCTTTTTGAAAGATCTCTTTTGCGTCAGTCACTAGTCATCTTGGCTGTGTCTATCTACTATCGCTTAGTCCTTCTTAGGTGCTTTATTGTGAAGATTCCTCTTTGACCTCAGTCACCAGTCATTTTGACTATGTCTGCCTACTATTGTCACCCTACTGAAGAGATTTCTTTCTTACATGTT
Source organism: Cupressus sempervirens (assembly GCA_028749045.1). Taxonomy (NCBI): domain Eukaryota; kingdom Viridiplantae; phylum Streptophyta; class Pinopsida; order Cupressales; family Cupressaceae; genus Cupressus; species Cupressus sempervirens. The sequence goes on from CM053789.1 coordinate 327,076,777, forward strand.
CTAGACATTAGCACTTGACATCAATCTCGAAAACATTGAACTAAAAAAAATGATATACTTGTTTGGATATGCTGAGCATTTTCTTTGTTTGCTTTGTTTTTCTTTATCATATCTCCTTGAGCAACTTGATGATGTCATCTTTGACTAGAGAAGTAATGATTGGGGGCATGATCTTTTTCTTTGCTTTCTATTTGCAGTTTAGTTCCAATAAGTTGATCTATTCCTATAAGAGGGGTGTCCACTATAAGAGCCTCCATCTCGTATTGGATGGCCATGTGTACCTTGACTCCTTTTATATAGATACGTCAATGACATTAGTTTTCTCCTTTTTTGTTGGAGTGAACTCTTCATGCTATAGTAAATACTGATACTCATCCTGCTAAGTGAATGTATGGGTCACTGCGAGTATATCTAGCACACTTCTGTTTGAGGTTAGGAACGCAAGGGTCATTGCAGACAGAATGAATACTGAGTACTTAGCATAAGAGGGATCTCTCGTGTGTTTGGTGTGCCTGTTATACAAGCAACATTCAGGTCATCCTAGTGTCTATGCTTTGATGCTTATGTTAACTTGCTACATTAAAGGGACAAATGTTCTGGTCATTTTGGCTTCTTGTGCCTCGAATGCTTACATTTAATCCTGAAAAACCAATAACATATGTTATATTCATATTTACATGATTGCAATGTTAGTGGGAATTGTATGACCTACGAGCTTTGTTCTATATTTGGTGATGATTAAATATCGAGGCTCAGTAACCAGACCTAGGGTTGCATTTAACATAGTCTTGCATTACATACTTCACTTGCATAAGCATGCGATTCAATTGCAAATATACTTTCACCTTCTCTGATGAGGGATTGCTGATCTCTTCAAAGTATCATGTTCTTTCACGAACTGCACAATGATTGATTAATCACCCTCTTGGCTACTTTGGTTGCTTTGAACCCATTTTTCGGGATCAAATTCAAAATCTGACACACTTAAGTGGCTCAAAATGCATTTAAAATTTTTTTGTGCAATCCAAATCTTTCTGATACTTTGCAATTCTTGGAATCTTTTCAACTCAAACTTGGTCTTTTGAATCTCAAAATCACTTCGAATCAACCTCCAAATTTCTTTTGATCATTCTAATCTCTCCAAATTTCTTCAGATCGTTCTGATCTCTTTATATTTCTTTAGATCATTCTGATCTCTTCAAATTTCTTTAGATCATTCTAATCTCTCCAAATTTCTTTAGATCATTTTGATCTCTTCATATTTCTTCAGATCATTCTGATCTCTCCAAATTTATTTAGATCGTTCTAATCTCTTTATATTTCTTTAGATCATTCTAATCTCTTCATATTTCTTCAGATTGTTCTGATCTCTTTAATTTCTTCAGATCATTCTGATCTCTTTATATTTCTTTAGATCATTCTGATCTCTTCATATTTCTTCATATCGTTCTGATCTCTTCATATTTCTTTAGATCGTTCTGATCTCTCCAAATTTCTTTAGATCATTCTGATATCTTCAAATTTATTTAGATTATTCTAATCTCTTCATATTTCTTTAGATCATTCTGATCTCTTCATATTTCTTCAAGATCTTTTTGATCTCTTTGTATTTCTTCAGATCATTCTAATCTCTTCATATTTCTTTAGATCATTCTGATCTCTTCTTTATTGTTCAGATTGTTCAGATCTCTTTTACATTCTGTTGAATCTCAGATTTCTTCTGTATCTATTGCTATATTGCTTCACATCTATTTCTGGTGTGTCATCTTTCGATTTCGCTCCCGAGGGGGTAGGATGATTACATCATTGAATACCTATTTCTTGGGGCATCTGGTTCTCATCTTATTTCCTTATCACTTGGGGCATCTCATCACTCGAGGCATTTTGTTCTCTTCTATCTGGCATCTTTGCTATCTATCTTATCTTTTCATCAATTGATCAATCTTATATCTTATCTTTTCATCAATTGATCAATCTTATAACAACTCTTGTCAGAGTTTGATAGACAAGTATTGGGACAGTCTAAACCCTGACTCTTGATGATCAAGCCTCGTTCTAGGGATGATTCTACGACTCATGATTGGACCTTGTTATCTTTCTTTTATCAATCTTAGGTATCTAGGTGTTCTATCTAGATCCTTCAATATTACGCTTTGTTTTGGAGATAATCTTCTAAATGCTATTACTCTCGGGTATCTAGATGTTCTATCTAGATCCTTAAAGGTTAAACTTTGTTTTGAAGAAACCTTTTAAATGCTTATCAATTTTAGGTATCTAGACGTTCTATTTGGATCCTTAAAGATTACGCTCTATTTTGGAGATAGTTTTTTAAATGCTACCAATCTTAAGTATCTAGGTGCTCTACTTGGATTCCTTGGGATTAAGCTCTGTTCTAGAGATAGTCCTTAAAAGCTTATCAATTGGTCTCTGTGTCATCAACTTCAAAACCAATCTCATCTTGACATCATGCTTTCTGATTTTCTTTGAATTGAACATGCTGCTCACACATTCATTCAAAGAGGGGAAAAATGTAATACCCCAAAATTGGCTCATTGCCATTATACCAATTCTGGGCTATTTTTGATAATTTCTAAGTCCTATTCTAATAGGCAATTCTCATTTTGCTATTCGCTACTTGGCTTAATTGTCAGATGCAAAAGACCCTAATCTACATTCATCATATTTCTTATTTAATTCCTATAGTACGTACTCATGTTAGTCGCATTAAACCTATTGATTAATATTTAATTTAATTACTAAGTATTTATACTTCAAATTATATCCTAAAGGCTAATGTACTACGGAATTAAATTTATTTAATTTAATAAATATGTCTATCTTGATTAATTAAATGGGAAAGGTATTTCTAATTAATTAAAAGAAATTATTTAATTAAATGGAGTACTTACTTCTAATTAATTAAACAAAGTTATTTAATTAAATAGGAAGCGATTCCTAATTAATTAAATGAAGTTATTTAATTAAATAAGAAAAGTGTCTCTAATTAATTAAAGATTATTTAATTAAATAGAAAAAGTAATTATGAGAGCATATCTCATTTTATTAAATTAAATATCTCAACAAAATTTCTCTTCAGTTCAGAAAGGGAAATTTCCAGTTCATTATTGATAAAAAATGAGTTAAATCAATTAACTCCTTTTTCTACTCAAATTGAACTAGTTAACTCCTTATTTTTTTCAAATTAAATCTATTAACTCCCTTTAATTTGGGAATCTCCCTTTATGACTGAACTTCACCTTTAATCCTGACTGTTGATTGAAATCGATCTCAACCGTTGATGGATTCCAAGAAAGTCTATTTAAGAGACCCTCATCTCTTCATTTTGGGAGGATGAATTGATTTTCTATCGAATTGCTGTTGAAATTCATGCTCACATTTACTTACATTTCTTGCATGTATTCTCATTCTTAGTTTAATCTCATTTTAGTTTAATCATGCATATGCTTAATCTAGTTTGCTTTATTTGTTCTTAGATTACATTGCATCTTTCATTCTAGATTAATCTGCATAATCATATAGATTAGTCGCATTTTCTTTCAAATCCTTCATTCTTAGAAGGTCTGATTGCTTAAACACCTCAAATCTTAGGATATCTGACAAGAAATTCCCTTTAGATAGAAGGCAACAGGTTGCTTTGCAGGGAAAATTTCAGATGGATAATCCAATATTCATTCCGGGATGAATCCACATAGAAAGACCATGTTGAAGTGTGTGTGTTAGTATAGGCCGCATATTCATGCATACACCATGAATTCTACCTTGAATCCAAGGTTATTCAATTGTGTCACACTTAGTAGATTATGCTTTAGTCCTTCAACCCAATATGCATTGTCACATAAAAGTTCTCTAGTCAGTGAAATGCATCCTTTCCCTTTTATGTTATAAGGTTCATTGTTTCCAAATCTCACACTACCTCCATCATAATATTCCATGTGTTCAAATTTTGTTTTTTCTTCAGTCATATGATGTGAATAGCCATTGTCAATAATCCATAGATCATTTTTGCTAACATGAGAGATAAGTTCCATTTTATCTCCTTCATCATTAGATTCATCTTTCACAGCAAATTTTACCATTTCATCGTCACTTTTATCAGAATCTTTAGCTATAAAACAAGATTTCTTACCTTTGTCCTTGTAGTTTTTGTAGTTTTTAGAATTCGTCTTGCCTTTATGCTTATTGCTTTTCTTTCTCATCCTTTATTTCCTTATTTGGACACCTAGCAACAATGTGACCAACTTCTTCATAGGAAAAGTAGATTAGAGGAACTTTACCTTTGTACTTTTCTCTATGTTTGGAATACTTCCTTGCAAGTAGGGCTTCCAAAACTTCAAGATCACTGTCTAAACTTTTTTCTAATGTTCCTTCTTCTTTACTTCCTAATTGACTAGATTTTGATTTCTTACCCTTTTCTTTTAGTGAGAGTTTAGCTTTAAAAGTAGATTCAATAACCTTTGAACTAGGAACATAGTTATCAAAATTATCTAACTCAAAAGCTATCAATCTTCCAACTAGAGCATCCAAAGATATTTTATTATTTGGATCACATCTCATTTCTTGAATAGCAGATACTCTAATTGCATAAATAGGAAGAAGAGTTCTAAGTACCTTGCTTACAACTATTTTCTTTTCAATGTCTCCTCTAGATTCTTTGATTGCACTTACACTTGCTTTGATCCTTTTCACATATTTTGCAATGTTCTCATCTTCTCTCATTCTCATATGATAAAAATGACCTCTAAGACTTTCAACCTTAGCTCTTCTTACATTTTCATCTCCTCCATATATATCTTTTAGTTTGATCCACATCTCATAAGCTATCTTGCAATCTTTGACTTCATCAAATACAACATAACTAAGAGTAGATACAATATCAATCATCATGATGTTATGATTTTTATTTTCAGAAATATCTTCAACAAATAATGTTCCAGTGGGAGTCTTGTATTTAGTATCAAGATACTTGCATCCTAAGTCACTAATGGTAGCCAAGTGTAACCACATAAGTCCTTGCCATGCTACAAAATTGTCTTTGTTCAACTTAGGAATTTCTCTTCTGTAAGACATTTTGATCTTTAGCTCAGGTCCTTGAAACCTTCTCTACAAGCACCAAAAGATTTGATACCAATTGTTGAAAATATAAGAGGAGTAATTGAGAGGGGAGAGGTGAATTAGTTACTACTAAAATAAATCCTAGATCCCTTAGATGATAGTACAAAATGCAAACTAAAAACTAAATATTGCTGAAGCTCGATAAACGCATACATAATATTATAACTTGGTAAAAGCTTGAAATATAAAGTTTAGATGTTATCTATGATTATGATTACTTTAACTTGGTTTCAAACACATAAAAGAAAATAGCTTGAACACATTTGACACAAAGATTTAACATGGAAATCACCAATTGCAATTAGTTACTGTTTTTAGTCTTCTGATGTGAGCATTGTTAGGAGCCAACCCTATTAAAGATTACAAAACACACTATTAGGTGTGACCTTGTTAAAGGATTTAATCACCCTATTGGGAGTGGCCTTGTTAGATGACTTTATATAATTCAATATAATTTCCACCTTGTTAGAGGATTTGCAAATCGCTATTAAGCCAACTTTATTAGGAGATTTAGATCACTGCTACAATGGTTAGAGAGTAATAATGAGATGACCTAATTTGAATGTAACTGAATTTTTGATTACAGATCTCTATTCTAGCTTGTACTTGATCCTTCCTGATCAAATCTAGCTTTTCTACTTCACAAGGATATTCTACTTATCCTTCAAATTTTCTTCATCTTCTCATCATTAGATCTTCAATAAAATCTTTATGCACTGCATCCAAACCATTGAAATCACAACTTGACCTTATACTTATATCTTCCACTTTGTCAAGTCAGCTCAAATACAACTTAGAAAATAATTAATATTCATTACCTTAGTTGGTTGGAATAAATAGATAAATCAATTAAGCTTACTATGCCAAAATAAGAAAATCCTTCATTAGCTGACCTAGCTTGGTAGAAACTAACTCAAAAATGATTTCCTTTGTTAACTAACAGAAGCTTGGTTAACACTGCAAAGTTCACAAAAATCCTTTAGCAACCAAGTGAGCTTAGTTAGCACTAGTTCCATCCAACTTTCCTTCATTAACCAAGTGAGCTTGGTTGACACTCACTTTCTGCATGCTTTTCTTTGATACCCGAGTGAACTCAATAGAAACTGCCTTTTAAACTAGGCAATCTTAGGAACACTTGGTAGACATAGAAAACTGTCTTTACTACCCAAGTGAGCTTGGCATACATTGGTTGATAATGATATGACATTTTTGTAACATCAAAGACAACACACAAATAATCAATTGTATTTGACATTGATGTCATCAAACTTAACATCATTGAGGACAAATGAAATCTCAATCATTAGGCTATTATGATTTCTCTTCTTAGTCATTTGTTTAACAATCACAAGAGAGATAGGTGCTATGTGTTCATTGTACAACAAGTGTGTAGCATTATCTTCAATTCAAAATAGATGTAGCCTTACTCTATCTTTCCATTAGTATAAATTCCCCTTGTTCATCTTTTATACCTCTTACTTATATATCTTTTAATCTTTAGCTCAAGTTCCTTTAAACTTGTTTCTCCAAGCACTATACTCTGATACCAATTGCTAGATAACTTGGGAGAGTGGGGGGTGAATAAGTTATATCCAATATTATATAGTCCCTTTAAAAGAAATTGTGCTAATTAAAATTTCATAAACATCAAAATAAATTACTTGGTGACCGTATTCAACTTCATGATTAAATCTTATAATCAATCTACTCCCAACTAGTAAATTTCTATTCTTATTATTACCAAGTATCAAAAATATAAAGTTACTATTACCGAGATGTTATTGAGTTGTAGTAAAAAGTAAACATCATAAAAAACAATTTGAAATACAAAAACATTCACATATTTGACACCATGATTTTAACATGGAAACTTTATAAAGAAAAAAACCACTTGGGAATGACAACTCAAATAATTTCACTCTTCTGAAGTGAGCTCTTCTAGGAGTGAACCTTGTTAAAGGTTTACATACACATCCTTAATGTGACTTGGTTAGAGGATTTACACTATTCTCAAGTTTTTACAAATTTAGTAAGTCTCTAACTCTTCTTTCTAATAACCTTCACCATTTTCTCAAAATTTACATAACCCAACCTATTATTCCTGAACCATACATCTTCAAATTTAGAGGGTCAAGATAAAATAGATTATCTTTTGTTTTCATCCTGCTCCAATCATATTTCCTTCATCATCAAAGATTTCAACTTTTTTGTTCTAAAACTCCAACTTGTGACCTCAATTATTCAACTAAGCAACACTAAAAAGATTACACTTTAGTCCTTGTACCCAGTAGGCATCATCACATCTGATTTTATCATTCAACATCAATGATGCTCTACCTTTCACTAGAAATATAAAATCATTTCCTAACTTAACTATTCCACCATCACCAATTTCATCAAAATTTTCAAACTCACTTATGTCTCCATTCATGTGATGTGAGAATCCATTATCTATAATCCTTGCACATCATTCTTGCTAACATATGAAATAAGGAAAGTTTCAGTCTCATACCTTTCTCCATTAGGATCTTCCTTGATAGAAACATAAACTATCTCCACTACTTCCTCTCATTATCAATACTAATCTCAGTGTGCTCCTCTTCAACAATGTAGCATGATTTCTTTCCTTTTCCTTTATAGCCATTATTTTTCCTATAACCATGATCTTTCTTGTCATTTCGATCACTTTTTCTTCTATTAGGACATTTAGCTACAAAATGATCAACTTTATTACACGAAAAAAAAACTAGGGGCAGTTTACCTTTACCTCTTGATTACCTTCTTACAAGAAGTGCTTCAATTTCATTTAAATCATCTTTAGATTTTGTCTCACTCTCATCTTTACTTTCTTATTTTTTTTGAATTACTAATTGTTAGTGAATAATTAAAATAATTTCCAAGTGTAATCATTATCATAATTTCAATTCAAATGCAATCAACCAACCAACTAAACCATCGAGTGACAAAACATTTCTAGGAACAACTCTTATTTCTTGAATTGCAGAAAATTTTAATCATAGATAGGAAGAAGAGTTCTAAGAAATTTACTTACAATTTCAATGTCACTGATAATACCTCCAACAACTTTTATTTCTCTCACAACCTCTCTAATACAGTCCACATACTATGTAACATTCTCGACTTCTTTTATTCTCACGTCATCATACTTGCCTCTTGGATTTTTTTCTTTAACTCTCACCATATTTGGATCTCCACCATGTACAAGTACCAATTTATCCCACATATATTTATCATTAGTGTAATTCTTGATGTCATCAAACTTGACATCATTGAGGGTAGATGCAATCTCAATCATCAAGTGATTATAATTTCTCTTCTTTGTCATTTGTTTAACAGACATAGGAGCAACAAGTGCTGTGCATTCATTGTCTAACTAGTGTGTAACATTATCACCAATTCCAAATAGATGTAGACTCATTTTATTTTGTCACAAGGATAAATTCTCCTCATTCAGCTTTGGTACCTCTCTCTTATACATTTTCTAATCTTTAGCTCAAGTTCCTTTAAATTTATTTCTCCAAGCACTATGCTTTGATACCAATTGTTAGTTAAATAAGGGGGGGGGGGGGGGGGGTATAGTCCCTTCAAATAGTATATTACTAATTTAAACTTAATATACATCAAAACAAATTACTCAGTGATCTCATTCAACTTCACAATTAACTCTTATAATCAATTGACTCCAAACTATTAACTCGCTATTCCTATTATTACCAAGTATTTAAAACATAACCTTACTATTACCTAGATGTTACCGAGTTCTAGTAAAAAGTAAACATCATAAAAGTCAACTTGAAAAAAAAATTCATACATTTGACACCATGATTTTAATGTGGAAACCCTATAAAAGAAAAAACCACCTAGGACCAAAAACCCATATAATTTTGATCTTCTATAGTGAGCTCTACTAGGAGCCAAACTTGTTAAAGGTTTACATACACATTGTTAATGTGACCTAGTTAAAGGATTTACACAAAAAGATCATCTAGACCTTATCAATCCTTGATCCCATCTAAAGAATTGATTTCTCTAGAGGAATTACACAAATCACTAATTGATGTTACCATATGGGATTTCACATACTTGTTAGGTTCACTCAATTAAGAGATTTTTTTTGTACAATGGTAAGAAAGTAACAACCAAATGATCTATTAGGTTTAGCACTACATTTCTTATTCTAATATTTCTTCTTCCTTTTGTTCTCTACTTGGTTGATTTAGTTCTTCACACTTTCTCTTTTCTCATACTATGATTTGATTTTCCCTCTGCTCTATTCAGCCTAGCTTTCTTCTTTCATTCTTTCTTCTTTGCACAATCGCCAACTTAACAATACCAATTAGCAATCAAAAACTTGCTCAAGCATCTCCTTAAATAGTAGCCTCTTTGCTTCTAGATTCTTCTAGATTTTTCTACTTAAACACATCCATAGATCTTAGATTCATTGTACTTAGTCACTTACAAAATATAACTTTCATTTAACTTTGTGCTCATCCTTATCACATTTTAATCTCGATCATCAAATCATTGTTGTATTTTTCTTGCCATAGATCTTGTAACAAAATTTGAATCATACCTTTGAAATTCTTGAACATTCTTTATTTTTAGCAAACATTAGCCTCAAATTCCATCTTTCTTTACTTGTTCTTATAGCTCATACTCAGTGAACATTAACTCGCTCAGTTAACAGTAGACTTACTTGGTTAACACTATAGTAGCAAGTAAGTCTAGTGTTAATTGAGTGATGTATTACCCAAGTGAAATTTAATGTTCACTGAGTGTGAGCTATAAGAACAAGTAAATAAAGATGGAATTTGAGGCTAATGTTTTCTGAAAATAAAGAATGTTCAAGAATTTCAAAGGTATGATTCAAATTTTGTTATAAGATCTATGGAAGGAGAAATAGAACAATACTATACTCCTTTCATCTTCCCACTCAGTGTAGCTTGCATAGCTTAGTCAATACATAACTTCATCATTACATTAATGTAATTACTTGATTATTAAACAATAAAAAAAAATTACATTATCAGTGTCTAACTCATTCAATTGCCCATACAGTATCGTACTTATCAACTCTTTCATCAACATACATTCTTCAAATCCTCTTCAATCATCTTCATCAATAAAATGACATGGCACTCTACTAAATTAGCGTAATGTCTAGCCAACTAAGACTTGACATCAATGAAAACATAACAAACAATATGACTCTCTCACATACATTCATAACATTCTCAACTACATCATCTATTGGGGCTAACAATTGTAATATTAGATTTAGAGATATCATCATAGGGTCATATGGTGCTAGGTACATGTAGGATCATGGTGGAAAAAAAATTGTCAATTTGAAAAATTAGTCCAAAAATGCCCAAAAGTGCTTTAGAAATCATGCTGACATTTTTCCTCTAATCTTAATATCAAAGCAAAAAAACATTACCTAATAAAATCAGACACCCAAAGGATTAGGTACCTAATCCTTTGCTTCCCATACAAGATGAATCCCAAGGAAATTGGAGGGTTTTGATTCAAACTTAGTGAGAGGTTGAGATTCTCTCCTCCTTGATCCATGTGATTAATATTCAATTGGTCAACTCTACACCTTTTTGATTGTTATAGAATGAGACAAATCAAAAAATTTGTCTTTTAATTCTCTTTTTAATTACAAATTGTTACATATATTTAATATTATGAGTTTATAGCATTTATATAAAGGATAATATTATATAATAGATGATACTATTATATTACATTATATATTATATAGTATATAATATTTGTTACAAGTTGTTGTGGTTTCACAATGCATTCCCCATTCCCTAATAGGAATGGGGACCCCCTATTGAAGTCTTTTGGATCCAAGGTTCCCAATCTAGGATTCAGGAAGATTAATGGGGTCTTACCTAGTCCCCAGAGTTGCATCTTAGGATCTTGGAAAAGAGTCAAATTTTTGAAAGGATATGTCTTTTCAAACAGGTCTAAAGTCAAAAAATTTCAAAAATAGAATTTTTTTTTTTTCGCACCCATGTACCTGAAGTGGTATTTGGAGGGTGCACCACCCATCGTGATGTGCTAGTGCGCACCTACACACTTGCACATGTGTGCACCACTGCACAACCAAGGGTGGGTGGGGCTATATAAGCCTTGACCCCCCTCCCATTTACCCATCTTGCTTTCTTATTGCACCATCTTCAAAACTTCACAAACTCCTCTCCTCTGCATATGACCCCAATTACCTCCACGTGCATGTTCATACCTCAGTGGGTGTGCATTTCACCTTCACACCCATTTCCAAACATAGAAAAGGGGTGTGCAGATGTGCATCTAATCTGGTGCACTATTGTGCACCCACCCTTTGCATATACTTTGAAAGATAAAAACAAAAAATTACACACACCTATTGCCATGTATCCACTGTAGTGTACCCCACTGCTGTGTATCCACTACCACATATATGACTATTACGTACCCCACTACCGTGCATCTGCTACTATGCACCTGCTACCATGCATCCACTACCATGCATTCCATTGCCATGCACATGCTACCATGCACCTGCTACTGCACACTCCACTACCATGCACCAATTGTTGCGTACTACTGTGCCATGCACACCATATCCAAACTTTCTGCTCCACTTTGTAAAACTAAAACTTCATTGTGTGAAACCCTTGTATATGTAAAACAAAAGGGACACACTGTCATGCACCCGCTTTGGTGTGCAACCGTGCACCTCGTATATACAAACCCCTTAAAATGAACAAATGCAAACTTTAGGATGAGGTGCACAATTGCACACCTAGACAAGTGCGCTGGTGTGCACCTCTATTCATTAGAAATGTTTAAAAACTTAAAAAGAAAAGGGAAGAAATGTTAAGACTTAAAAGGAAAAATTCAAACAAAATGTCTGGTGCACATCTGCACACTTAACATGATGTGCAAGTACACACCTTATATTTTCAAATTCATTTAAAGGGAATATTAGGTGTTTGTCATGTATTTATTTTTTTGGGTTTTGTTTTGAGTAAGATTAAACACTTTCATAATCTTGTCATTTTGAACGACATCATCTTTTTTCACATAGATATTATGGCATCCTCATCTGGCGATAAAATGACACCTAAGCCTGTGGTTTTCAAGTTCCAAGGGGTCCCAACCAAGTCAAGATTTCAAGATGACTATGTAGAGATAAAAGACATTGATTTGGGACACACAAACTTGGGAGAATTTATAAGAATCTGTAACAAACCCACAAAGAGATCAACCTTGGTATATGCTTTGATTCAATCAGGGTTGGTGAGCATAGCTTCACACCCAACATCAGTACAATCATCTGAGCTCATCATGACACTGTCACAACACTTTTTTCTAGAGGAAAGGGTGGTGAAGAGCATGAGAGGAGAAGTTACACTTAACTTTCAACTCGACAACATTGAAAGGGTCTTTCATCTCCTGAGGGCGGATCAGTTCATAAGACTCTCTTATGAGGCTATAAAAGGTGGTATAGAGAGCACCTAAAAGAGGCAACAAATATCATTCAATCATCATATCTCATTGAGAAGACTCCTCTAGGAAGGATAATAGGAAAGGTGGACATGACAAGGGGGTACATGAAGGAGGATATTGGCTACTCTATTATTCTTCTGAGTAGGGTCATGGGTCTATCGGCAGCTAGACACTTGAATGTTCTCATGGTGAACTTTATTGAGACTATCAAGATGGAAAAAATGCCACTTGATCAAGTAGTGACATTACGAGCTACATGGAGTGATTCTTCAAAATTTACCAAAAAATTAAAAGAAGGTGACAACCCACTAAGATCCCTCAAACTGATTCTCTCATCTGGTCAAGCAAGTGATCGGTAAACAACCTTCGTGAAGATTCTAAATGGATGAATTAGGAAGGGTAGAAGATTGTTTCCATGTTATCAAAAAACTTTGATAAGGCTGCATCTTGAGCTGTCAAAGGGAATGAACATGTAATGCCCCACTCGGAGATCCTTGGAAACAAAGATGAAAAACAAGCAAGATAAATTTTTCTTGTTTACACAAGTGTAAGCGTACATGATAAAAATATACACGGATTTCAAAAATCACAAAGGAAGAATGACAATCATCCAAACATCAATGGATCTCCAAATTCCACAACTAACCAAAATAAACAAGAAAACATAAGAGATCAACCAAGTTAAAAGACAAAAGCTGACTCCTAAAAATTGGCTAAGTTTGAAATCCTGAAGCCTTGAAATTTGGCTAAGTCTAATTTTTTGAAGCCTTGAAATTTCCTAGAATCTTTATCTTAGCCTGTGGAGGTCTGGAACCTATATCAAATGAATTGTCACATATATTAAAATATATCTTAAGTACAAGGAAATAAATATATGTCAACTTATACTTAAACAATATATTTAAACCCTAGAGGATTGACTATGGAAAAACACACAACCAAAATCAAAATGCAAACCAAAGGATTGAAGAACACTGAAGAGGGTATCCGAAACAACTTCAAAAAAGTTTGGGTCTTACCAAAAAGTGCCTACTACCCACTACACAAGTTTCTATAATTTCCATGTGATAATTTAATACAACATTGGGAAATACTTTCCAGTACCACGTGATACTTCTAAAGAAGTAGGGCGACATCTTCAGGGATTCAGTGATACTTCTCTAAAGGGCATGTGATACTTTTCAAGTATCATACGATATTTCTCAAAAGGGGTTGTGATACTTTCTAGTATCACATGATATTTTTAGCTTAGGGGTGCGATACTTTCTAGTATCACACAACAAGATCCTAATGGACATGCGATACTTTATTGTATCACACCATGCTGACACATGGTTTCCTAGGAAACACAAGAAACACTTAAGGAAAACACAAAAGGGGAAAAACAAAGAATAAAACCTCCACACTAGGGAGTACCAGATCCACATTTCGAGGCAAGATCACTCAAACCAAATATGAAAGATAGAAAGAATAGTAACTAACCATCTAGCAAATAGTAAGTAGTAAAAGTACAGAAGGGAACATCACAGTCTACTAAAAACAACAACAAAATAACACAATTAATATTTCAATGAAAAAAACAACTAAGTACACTATTCCTCCCAATCATCAATGACATCATAAGACCATCATGGGCCTTAGCCATCCCGCATGAGTAACATCCCAAACCACCAACTAGATCATCGGTGCTTTCGTAATAGGCATGTCACTATTAAACATGCTACAATCATAAGCATAAGGAAATCTAACATGCTAGTGGAAAGCATAAGATAATCCTAAAAGTAAATAACATCACCTATCACATGCTAATTATCAATGTAAGGAAATGAATCAAATCTAACATCATTTAAAAATGATATATAAGCATCCCAATGAAAGCATAAGTTACCAAAAAGCATACTCCAAAAATTGAAGTAGCAAGTGAAACATCCAACCATAGTCACACTAGAGCAATAGACCGTCTATGTACATTGGTCCCTAGCAGTGGTGTAGGTAGCCATGCCTCTAAACCACATGGCACCTGAAGGTCCACACCCATTGTGCTAATGGAGATAATGATCTAACCAAAAACACACAAAAACAACATCCATGTGTAATACACATGCTAACCAATATGATGATTGAATCCAAGATATAGATAATGCATAAACTATAGGTCCTGGTCAAACATCTCAATCAGGGTTGGTATCTGCTTTGATTCAATTAGGGTTGGTGAGTGCAACTTCATACCCAACATTAATATCTACTTTGATTCGATTAGGGTTGGTGTTGTTGAATTAAGGTTGAAGATAGAAAGGGATGATTCAAACTCTAATTGGTTCAAATAGGAGGGGTCTTCTTAAAGGGTTGCTAAGATCATTGTTTGGTGTGAGAGTTTCTATAAGTTCTAAAAGAGGAACACAAGGGATGTTCACCAAAGATCAAATCCAAGAAATGAAACTGATATCCTAGCTACACAGTCTAAGTGTAGTCAAGATACAGAATAAAGAAAAAAAAGAGACAAAGAAAAAGAAAAGGATGATCTTAAGATTGAAGGATTCTAAAGATTTGAAATAGAAAAAAGATAAAATTTCAAAACAAAAAAAAATCTTCATCAAGTAGTTTCATTACAAGCTACATGGAGTGATTCTTCAAAATTTCCCAAGAAATTAAAAGAAGGTGACAACCTGTTAAGATCACTCAAACTAATTCTCTCATCTGGTCAAGCAAGTGATTGGTAAACAACCTTTGTGAAGATTCTAAATGGATGAACTAGGAAGGGTGGAAGATTGTTTCCATGTTATCAAAAAACTTTGATAAGACTGCATCTTGAGTTGTCGAAGGGAATGAAAATTTAATGCCCCACTCAGAGATCCTTGGAAACAAGGATGAAAAAAAAGCAAGATAATTATTTTTTACACAAGTGTAAGTCTACATGATAAAAACATACACAGATCTCAAAAATCACAAAGGAAGAATGACAATCATCCAAACATCAATGGATCTCCAAATGCCACAACTAACCAAAAAAAAAAGCAAGAAAACATAAGAGATCAACCAAGTTAACAAATAAAAGCTGACTCCTAAAAATTGGCTAAGTTTGAAATCCTAAAGCCCTAAAATTTGGCTAAGTCTAAATTTCTGAAGCCTTGAAATTTCCTAGAATCTTTATCTTAGCTTGTAGAGGTCTGGAACCTATCTCAAATGAATCATCACACCTATTAAAATATATCTCAAGTACAAGGAAATAAATATATGTCAACTTATACTTAAACAATATATTTTAAACCCTAGAGGATTGACTACAGAAAAAAAACACAACCAAAATCAAAATGCAACACCAAAGGATTGAAGAACACTGAAGAGGGTATCCAAAACAACTCCCAAAAAGTTTGGGTCTTACCAAAAAGTGCCCGCTGCCCACCCACATAGGTTTTTGCAATTTCCAGGTGATAATTTAATGCAACATTGGGCAATACTTTCCAGTATCGTGTGATACTTCTAAAGAAGTAGGGTGACATCTTTAGGGACTAAGTGTTACCTCTCTCAAGGGCATGTGATAATTTTCAAGTATCATATGATATTTCTTAAAAGGGCATGCAATAATTTCCAATATCAAATAATATTTTTACCTTAGGGGTTCGATAGTTTCTAGTATCACACAGCAAGATCCTAGTAGACATGCAATACTTTATAGTATTGCACCATGCTGACACATGGTTGCCTAGGAAACACAAGAAACACTTAAGGAAAACACAAAAGGGGAAAAATAGAGAATAAAACCTCCACACCAGGGAGTACCAGATCCACATTTCGAGGCAAGATCACTCTAACCAAATATGAAAGATAGAAAGAATAGTAACTAACCATTTAGCAAATAGTAAGTAGTAAAAGTACAGAAGGGAACATCACAATATACTAAAAACAACAACACAATAACACAACTAATATTGCAATGAACAAAACAACTAAGTAAATTGTTCCTCCCAATCATCAATGGCATCATAAGACCATCATGGGCCCTAGCCATCCCCCATGCATAACATCCCAAAGCACCAACTAGATCATTGGTACTATCGTAATAGGGATGTCACTACTAAACATGCTAGAATCATAAGCATAAGGAAATCTAACATGCTAGTGGAAAGCATATGATAATCCTACAAGTAAATAACATCAACTATCACATGCTAATCATCAATGTAAGGAAATGAATCAAATCTAACATTATCAAAACATGATATATAAGCATCCCAATGCAAGCATAAGTCACCAAAAAGCATACTCCAAAAATTGAAGTACCAAGTTAAACATCCAACCATGGTCACACTAGAACAATAGACCATCTCTATACATCAGTCTCTAGTAGTGGTGTAGGTAGCCATGCCTCTGAACCACGTGGCACCCACAGGTCCACACATATTGTCCTGATGGAGATAATGATCCAACCACAAACATACAAAAACAACATCCATGGGTAATACACATGCTAAGAAGTATGATGACTAAATCCAAGATATAGATAATGCATAAACTATAGGTGCTGGTCAAATATCTCAATCAGGATTGGTATCTACTTTGATTCGATTAGGGTTGGTGAGTGCAACTTTGCACCCAACATTAATATCTACTTTGATTCGATTAGGGTTGGTGTTTTCAAATTAATGTTGAAGATAGCAAGGGACAATTCAAACTTTAATTGGTTCAAATAGGATGGGTCTTCTTAAAGGGTTGCTAAGATCATTGTTTGGTGTGAGAGTTTCTATAAGTTCTAAAGAGGAACACAAGGGATGTTCACCAAAGATCAAATCCAAGAAATGACACTGATATCTTACCTACACAGTCTAACCGTAGTCAAGATATAGAATAAAGAAAAAAAAGAGAAAAAGAAAAAGAAAAGGATGATGTTAAGACTGAAGGATTCTAAAGATTTGAAATAGAAAAAAGATAAAATTTCAAAACAAAGTATCTTGTACTAAAACATTGCTTCATCAAGTAGTGACATTACAAGCTACATGGAGTGATTCTTCAAAATTTGCCAAAAAATTAAAAGAAGGTGACAACCTACTAAGAGCCCTTAAAATGATTCTCTCATCTTGTCAATCAAGTGATCAGTAAACAACTTTCATGAAGATTCTAAATGGATGAACTAGGAAGGGTGGAAGATTGTTACCATGTTATCAAAAAACTTTGATAAGACTGCAACCTAAGCTATCAAAAGGAATGAATATGTAATGCCCCACTCGGAGATCCTTGGAAACAAGGATGAAAAACAAGCAAGATAATTTTTTTTTACACACAAGTGTAAGTGTACATGATAACAACATACACATATCTCAATAATCACAAAGGAAGACTGGCAATGATCCAAACATCAATGGATCTCCAAATGCCACAACCAACCAAAAAAAACAAATAAGAAAACATAAGAGCTCAACCAAGTTAATAGACAAAAGTTGACTCCTAAAAATTGGCTAAGTCTAAAATCTTGAAGCCCTGAAATTTGGCTAAGTCTAAATTTATGAAGACTTGAAATTTCCTAGAATCTTTATCTTAGCCTGTAGAGGTCTGGAACCTATCTCAAATGAATCATTGCATATATTGAAATATATCTTAAGTACAGGGAAATAAATATATGTCAACTTATACTTAAATGATATATTTTAAACCCCAGAGGATTCACTACGAAAAAACACACAACCAAAATCAAAATGCAACACAAAAGGATTAAAGAACACTAAAGAGGGTATCCAAAACAACCCCCAAAAATTTTGGGTCTTACCAAAAAGTGCCTGCTTCCCAACTGCATAGGTTTTTGCAATTTCTAGGTGATAATTTAATGCAACATTGGGGAATACTTTTCAGTATTGCATGATACTTCTAAAGAAGTAAGGCGACATCTTTAGGGACTTAGTGATACTTCTCTCAAGGGAATGTGATACTTTTCAAGTATCATATGATATTTATTCAAAGGGGGTGCAATACTTTACAATATCACATGATATTTTTACCTTAGGGGTGCAATACTTTCTAGTATCGCACAACAGGATCCAAATGGACATGCGATACTTTATTGTATCGCACCATGCTGACACATGGTTGCCTAGGAAACACAAGAAGCACTTAAGGAAAACACAAAAGGGAAAAAATAGAGAATAAAACCTCCACACCAAGGAGTACTAGATCCACATTTTGAGGCAAGATCACTCAAACCAAATTTGAAAGATAGAAAGAATAGTAACTAACCATCTAGCAAATTGTAAGTAGTAAAAGTATAGAAGGGAATATCATAGTATACTAAAAACAACAACACAATAACACAATAAATATTGCAATGAACAAAACAACTAAGTACACTGTTCCTCCCAATCGTCAATGGCATCATAAGACCATTGTGGGCCCTAGCCATCCCCCGTGCATAACATCCCAAACCACCAACTAGATCATTGGTACTATCATAATAGGGATGTCACTACTAAAAATGCTAGAATCATAAGCATAAGGAAATCTAACATGCTAGTGGAAAGCATAAGATAATCCTACAAGTAAATAACATCACCTATCACATGCTAATCATCAATGTAAGGAAATGCATCAAACCTAACATCATCTAAGCATGATATATAAGCATCCCAATGAAAGCATAAGTCACCAAAAAGCATACTCTAGAAATTGAAGTACTAAGTGAAACATCCAACCATAGTCTCACTAGAAAAATATACTGTCTCTAGACACTAGTCCCTAGTAGTGGTGTAGGTAGCCATGCCTCTAAACCACATGGCACCTGAAGCTCCACACCTGCTATGCCGATGGGGATAATGATCCAACCAAAAACATACAAAAACAACATCCATGGGTAATACACATGCTAAGCAGTATGATGACTAAATTCAAGATATAGATAATGCATAAACTATAGGTCTTGGTCAAACATCTCAATCGGGGTTGGTATTTGCTTTGATTTGATTAGGGTTGGTGAGTGCAACTTCACACCCAATGTCCGTATAGTCATTTGAGCTCATCATGACACTGGCACAACACTTTGTTCCCAAGGAAAGGGTGGTGAAGAGAATGATAGGAGAAGTTGTATTTGACCTTTGACCCAACAACATTGAAAGGGTCTTTCATCTACTAAGGGTGGATCAATTCATAAGACTCTTTTATGAGGTTGTAGAAAGGTGGTATATAGAGCACCTAAAAGAGGTAAAAAATATCATTCAATCATCATATCTCATTGAGGTACATGAAGGAGGATATTGGATATTTTATTATTCTTCTAAGTAGGGTCATGGGTCTATCGATAGCTGGACACCTGAATGTTTTCATGGTGAAATTTATTGAGACTATCAAGATGGAAAAAATGCCACTTAATTGGCCACTACATTAAGTGAAAACTTGTGTGAACAATTGGGGACAAGCAAGGACAAGAAGAAGTTCTATATGACTTTCTACATGTAGCAAGGGCATAAAATTATCTTGGATTGTACAAGAGGGGAAACATGCAGGATCCTAATGCATGACCTTATATTGTCTACTATCAACTAGTGAGGAAATAGCTCTTAGGATAAAGCAAAGAGTATATAATAGTGAATGATGAATTCATCTTTGCTATCATCTGATTTATTGAAGGAGATTATACAAAAAGATTATTTGATGATGCAATAACATATCTAACATCTCTTGTGGCCTACTACATCTGGTTTAAAACATTCACATATCTACAGGTAGTTGGTGCCACTATCAACCCAGAGAAGCTCCCTAGATATCCAAGTGATAGACTAGTTTAGTTGGAGATTGCACAACAGATTGAATCTGCATATGACAAGGTTAGAAAACATGAAGACCATGTTGGACATGAACCCTAGTCATAGGACCATTTTAGGTGAAGAGGAAGCAAGATATCTTGTCTTTTGAATGGGAGTGGGAGTAGTATTCTCTTGAGGAGTACAACTCTCCTAGGCCATATTTTAATAACATTGGCAAAGTTGAGAGTCTAGCTGGCAGAGAATTTAATTGCAAAGGGACCATTTAGGACCACTAGATGAATGCAAAAAATGAATACGATGTCCATATTAGGGACTATTGTAGGATGAATTTTTATTTGTCAGAGAAGGCTCTCAAAATAAGCATTCCAAAGGAAATACTTCAGCAAGGTTTTGGGGACCTACTAGATCCCCTATTTAACTTAGACACAATTGGAGAGAGACTCATAATGAATGCTGAGGTTTATAGGGAGGAGGGTGATGACATTAATCATTGGGTAAGGCAAGTCATCACGATGACAAAGGAATGGATCATGAAACCCTTTCAACTTGATCCAATGCCTGGCACCATGATTTTTCATGTGCAAGCCCTCCTAGAGAAGGGTAGAGGAAAGAAAGTTATAATACCTACCTTTGTGGCCTAGTCTCCCATTAGGCTAGAAATAGTATGCCAACTTGACCACCCAGTTGGATACTACCACCCTATGGAGAGGAAAGGAAAAGGAAGGAGAAAGAGGAGCTCTCCTCAAAGGTCAATATAGAAGAGTGTCAAGAGCAAGAACCTCCTTAGCAACAGGAAGAAAATATACAAGGGTCAGAGGAAACTCTCAATTGCCTCCCTTTGTGTCTAGCCAATCAAAAGAGACAGAAATTCAATAGGTCTCTATCCCTGCACAAGTAGAACCAACATCCCATTCTACCTCTATGAAATAGGAAAGGATTAAGATTCATATGAAGAAGAGGCAAAGGGTGACTAAAAGAATGGTTCCTTGCCCGTCTATCCCTGAAACTATTCCTGAGGGAGAAGAAGAAGAAGAAGAGGAAGATGAAGAGGAACATGTTCCTCTATAGGGAAGAACATGACTAGCTAGAGCCATGGAACAACAAAGTAGAAGAAATTCCACAATAACACTACCATCCACCCTAGAGGAACCCTTGGAAGTCTCTTCTTTAGAAGATGAAGTACAAAAATTGGTGGATGAGTAGAGTGAGGAGGGTGATGACATATTCAAAATGTTTGATTTTGATTTTATGCCTGTGGGGACAGAATTGGTTGTGGACAAGATCAGGGATACCCCTATAGGTGAATCCCAATAGAAAGACTAGACATTGATGCCACTAGAGTCATAGGGTCTCAATCTTACTCTCCCATTTCCACCACAAGTCATGGTGGTAGATAAAGGCTTGGTTACTCCTCCACCCTAAAGTTTAAAAGAAGAATAGGTTAAGAAGCAACCTTCATAGGAGGAGGAGCCACAAAAAATAGTGATTGATGAGGTGTTGAAGGAGGGATAAATGGTAGAATATTATCAACCAGCTTCCCAAGACACTTAGGTGCAAGCTACAAGGTCTACAGAGATAGAGGCCATAGAAGAAGAGCCCTCACAAAGGGAAAGTACTTTTAGGAGGAGTGATAAGGGAAAGGAGGTAGTAGAACATACTTCTTCATCCTTGAGAGCCAGATCTTCAACTAAACAGGTCCCAAGGTGGCTCAAAAAAGAAATAATGAGGAGTAAAAAAACCTCAATTCCATATAGACCTTAAGATATTTTTGAGTTGGTTGAGATCTTGAACAAACTTGAATCCCCATTACATGAGGCAAGACCATTGGCATTTGTCAAAAAAACCCAAGATCAAGATTTGTTTGCTCAAGTGGTCGTCCCTCCTCATGATACAGATACATAAAGTCTCAGTGCATAAGATTATCAAATCAAAGAGGTCATGCTTAGGAGGCCCACAAGGGATACAACCAGATTAATGGTAACCATGGGGATTAAGGAAGTTTTCAAGAACATGGAGAAGGAAAAGGTCAAAATTCAAACATTTTGATGACAAAATGAGATCCTAAGAGGATATTTAGTTGAAGTGGTTGGTCCTCTAGATATCAAGCACCATGAGGAGACATTGAACACTATACTTAAAGAATGGGGAGCTATGCATGTAGACCCAATTTTGAAAGCCTGTCAACAGTGGTGAGAATGTTTTGAAGAGAAGGGCATTTTGATTATCTAGGGGAACCTAAAGTTACTACACACTACATAGGAGAATGTGAATAAAATGGTGGCAATTTTGAAGTAGGACTTCAACATTATGGATGAAGTAAGGGCCTAGAGCAAGGACTTACAAGTTTTGCAAGCAATAAAGGGGCAAAGATACCAGATTTTGGTAGATTTATATATAGCAAAGGAATTGGATTTGATTGATGATTAGATAGAGAAAATTGTGGATAGTAATAAGGTAATGGAAACATTACACAGAGAGATCCCCTTGCTCAAGGACTAAGCTCGAGAGCAAATTTTGGAAGCAAAGAAGCATTACAACGATACATGCTTAGAGATTTTTGAAGATGAGGAATGGAAGAAGTTGTTTCTTGTAGAGGTAGTAGTAGAGAGTTTTGAGAAGATTAGGAAGCTACTAATAATGAAGACATCCCCCAGGATTTTAGAATAGAAGAAGCCTTATTAGAATTGTATACCAAACTCGAAGATTTTGTTGAGACTCAAATTGAGGTAGACGATTATAGACAGAAAGTAAAAGATAAATATGAGGCTCTAGATTTACCAAATGTAGCTAAAGTTTCTGAGATTATAGAGAAATTCAAGGGCAAACATCCAAAAAATTTTGGGATGAAGGGAAACAAAACCCAGATTCTAGAATTTCAATTTTGACACTTAGTAAAATTTTGAGATTTTAGACCATTTTGAGGTCCATAGATCCATAGCTCCACAGGTGCGCAGGTGCATAGGTTTTCTTTTCTAGAGGTGCGCTAATAGTTAACTATTAATTCTAAAAATAGAGCTTTCTATGCATCAGAAATGCATTTTTATGATAGTTTAACTCTAACAAACACCTAGTGAAGGATTAGCTACCATTTTTGGCACTTCCAAACACTGCCACTTTGACTCAAAGCTTTCTCATTCTTTCTCCTTTCATAAATTCTTTGTCTCTAACATGTAATGGCTCATGCATCTAATTAATGAATAAAAAAATGGATGGAGTCTTGCTTAGCACCCATTAGATTATTAGTTTGTGTATAATTAGTTTGTTTTATTAATTAAAAGTATTTTATTGCATTAAGATATCTCTCACTCTCAACACAATTTGTGGAGATGATTTCTTATAAATACTCCATTGTAATATGTAATTGGGGCCATTGTTATTTTGCAATAAAATTATACTTTTGGTGCTCAAATTTGGAGTGTAGTAATTCTTGCCTGAATGTGTCATTATTTTGTGAATTTATGTTCATGGGATTATGATTGAGCCAAATGTTTATTTCTTTGTTTCTAGTTGTACAATTCATTAGTGTTGGTGTTTATTATGGTTTTGATGAATTCCACTAACGTAACTAGCTTGAGAAGAAATCATCGAATTGTGACTACATAACTTTTTGTCTCACATGAACGCACTTTCCATGGCCTTGTGATTTGATGAAGGTTGAAATATCATATGATCACTAAGTCTCTCACCAATGATTGCATCAGTGAAATCAAGGAATTGTTGCTCCTTTCATTGGTTATATACTAATTTCTTTGAAAGCTTAACTCATAGGTGTGTCATTTTCCATAGCTTATGTCTATTAGGATTTCAATTTCATTTTATTCACTTTAAAGTTTTGTTATTTGCTTTGCTAACCCCCCTGTTAGAAATAGGAATTCATACTAGTTGCATTGTTAGATTGCATTCATAAAAATATAAAAAATACAAAAACATAGTTCTTTTTTGTGTTATTTTGAAGTAGCATGCATGTTCTTTATCCTATCTGAAATTGAAATGAACTAGCAAAGGCAACCTTATAAAAAATCATATTTATCTTCAACTGAATGAATTCTAGTAGGTCACACGATAAACCCAAAATCTTGGAGTTGATTCACAAAATTATCTTTTCAAGAGAGGAGTTTGTAAGAATTCCTACCATTTAGCATCGTGCATAATCATAGCTCAACATGAGCTAGAGTTGCCATTGCACCAAAAGATTCAATCGTTAATACCCAATACAACTACTAGACTTATAGAACACAAGAGGTAGTTAAGCCATGTCATGAATCTTGAAGGGGAGGGCTAGTGGTTAGTCCAACAATATCGTCCTCAACATTACCTAAGAAGATTTGAACTCATGACCAAGCTTTGATGCCACTTGTTACAAACTAGAGTTGTTGTTGCACCAAAAGATTGATATGTAATGCTTGATACAACTACTAGACTTATAGAACACATAAGGTAATTAACCCATGTCATGAATCCCAAATGGGAAGGCTAGTAGTTTGTTCAACAATTCCCTCCTCAATGTTACTTGAGAAAATTTGAACCTATGACCAAGCTCTGATACCACTTGTTACAAACTAGAGTTGTTGTTGCACCAAAAGATCGACATGTAATGCTCGATAAAAGTACTATACTTATAGAACACAGGGGGTGGTTAAACCACATCATGAATCCTAAAGGGGAAGGCTAGCGGTTAGTCCAACAAGATATATTATATCATACATTATTATATAGTTTAGTTTATATAGTATAAATTTAACATACTATATACATATATTATATAGTATGTACATTAAAGTATAGTACTTATTAAATTATAATATATATTTAATTATAGGGTACTTACTATAGTATATTGTATTATAGTATATATTAAATTATAACTTAGTAATTAAATAGTATGTATTATGATAATTATATACAGATATATTTTATTTGTTTGAATGGGTTGAAAGGGGTCATCTTGCATCCTATGCCCTCTTTTGACCCATTCCATGAAAACTTACATTATTAGGGATCCTAGGACCCCTAGGGACAAATATAATGTGATTGAATGAGTTGAAAGGGGTCGTAGTGTACCTATGACTCCTTTCAATCTATTGCATGATGACATATGTCTTTAAGGGTCCAAGTAGCCCTAGGATAATATCTCATTTGTTCAAATGGGTTGGAAGGGGTCATATGACATCCTTTGACAACTTTCAACCCAATTAGTGACAACATATGTCCCTAGGGGTCCTATGACCCTTAAGGACACATCTCATTTGTTCAAATGAGTCGAAAGGGGTCATAGGGTATCTTATGACCTCTTTCATCCCATTCCATGACAACATACATCACTAAGGGTCCTAGGACCCATAATAACATATCTCATTGGTTCAAATGGGTTGAAAGGTAGCATAGGGTATCCTATGAACCCTTTCAATCTATTTCATGATAAAATACATTCCTAGAGATCTTAAAACCCCTAAGGGCATATCTTTTTCATTTGAATGAATGTTGTGGTTTCATAATGCACACCCCATTTCTCCTTGGAATAGGGATCCCCTAGTTTGAATTTCTATATTAGGCTCCTAGTCTAGAGCCCAGGTGATTGTGGACTCCCTTAGGAGTCTAGGTGAAACCCTAGTCTTTGACTAGGAAGAGTTAGGAAACTAGAGAGGATCAAAAATCATGTTTAGGGGCCCTATTGTGCTTTAAGTGTACACTAGCATAATTGTGCACATGCACATATGCACATGTGCACTTAGTGCACTTGTGCATACTACACCCCACTCTAGGGATGCACAACACCCTTGGAGGGTGTGCACCCATGGGGGTGTGCATTGTGTCTGGGGTTTATATAAGACCCCAAACCCCTCATATCCTTGAATTATTTGTATCCTACCTTTGAAGAGCACACCACCACACCCTTATGCCCTACAATCCTCCACTTTTTCTCTCTTCTATATACAGGATAACTTAGACAATGTTCAAACTAGTGGAAGGTGCACACATGCACACCCCTCTGGGGTGCACAAGTGTGCTCTCCATAACCTAAAACCATAAAAATACAAATAAAACCTAGTAAAAGCCTTCAAAGACTTTGTAAAGGTGTGCACATGTGCACCTCTGTAAAACTTAAAGCTAACAAAAAACTATCACACCTATGAAGGTGCACTCATGTGCATCTCCACACTTATCAAAAGGAAAGATAACTTAACTTATCCCCCCAATTATGCACTGCACATGTGCAGGTGCACAACTATAATAAGATATCCATTTAGGGGCTATTATAGTGCACTAATGCACCTATAAAGGTGCACTAGGTATGAAAATGTACATATCAGACCTATTGGAGGGGGATTATCCTTTTGCCTAGTTTTGATCATTTTCTTTATAGGTTTTGATAATATTTCGAGTCTTGTGGAGTCTATTTTTTGGTCAAGTTATACCTTTGGACTAATGTTTGCCTCTCTCATACAAATTAGATGGCATCCTCATCCTCTTCCATGGTGGAGAAAATGGATCCAAAACTGGTTGCATTCAAACATCAAGGAGCACCCAAAAATTCAAGATTTCAAGATGAACATGTGGAGATTAAAGACACAAAACTCAAAAATATTGATTAGAAAATCTTCCTTATAATATACAACCAGCCAAAGGAAATATTAGCTATGGAATCTACACTCATGCACTCTAGGCTAGTGAATGTAACATCTCACCCAACATTAGTTCAATCTTCAAAACTGATAATGATGTTAGTAGAGCACTATGTATCTAAAGAAAAGGTCATCAAGTGCATCATAGGGGAGATAGTCCTGGACCTCCAACCCTAAAATATAGAAAAGGTGTTTCACCTCCCAAGGGAAGATCAATACCTACGGATCTCATATGATGGGTTAGAGAGATGGTATAGGGAAAATGAGAAAGAGGAAAATGAAATAGTGCAATCCTCTTTCCTTATTGACAAGACACCAATGGACCATAGAGTGGGAAAATTTTATATGAAAAGGAGATACATAAAGGATGGTATTAGATATGTGATTGTCCTATTAAGTAAAGCTATGGGTCTCCTAGTAGTAAGTCACCTTTAGACTTGGATGGTCCATTTCATTGAAACCATTAGAATAACAAAGATACCAATTAACTGTGCTACCATCCTAAGTGACAACTTGGATAAGCAACTTGTAGCTATCAAAGCTAACTCATGCTTCTATATGGCATCATATACGGTTTATTTACTAGTAGCAAGAACCACATGTTACCTAGGATTCTACAGAAAGGGAAACATGTAGGAGACAAATGCTTGGCCCTATGTGGTATACCAACAATTGGTTAAAAAAGAAGCTCCCACTAAAAAGTGTGGAATACATAGTGGTAAATGAAAATTTTATCTTTGCAATAATTAGTTTTATTGAAGGTGGTTATGCAAAAAAAATTAATAGAGGCAACAACCAAAATCATAGAGATTGGCACCTATTACATTCAATTTAAGACCTTCACATATCTTTAGGTAGTTGCTACTCTTGAATTCACTAAGAAGATTCCAAGATACATGTCAGATAGGCTCATACTCTTTGAGATTGCACACTAACTTACTTTTGCATATGACAGAGTGAGAAAACAACACAAGAAGACATGGGTTTGGCCCATCATAATTGGTGCCTTTTATTAGAGTAAATAATTATTATTTATGCTTTTACTTAAGTTTACTTAGGTTGATGCATTTATTCATTAGTAGTGGTCTAGGAGTTGTTGACAACATGGGAGTTTGTTCCTATCTATGTCATACTTATCTCCTCACCTTGATCGAGGACATTCCACCTTTTTTGGATGTATGCTTAGTTGTCATTCTTATCTCCTAGAATCTTCTAGCTTGTTCTAGATGTCTCCTTGAGGCCTTTATATTCAAGCTTTCTCATTGTATTTCTCAACTCATATCATCATTCATCTCATATTGTACAAAAATACATTTTTCATTGTTGCGATATTTCCTCTCTTAGTTTGTTTAGTTTCTCCAAGCTCCACCCTTCCTTCTTTGGTTTCCCTTCAACATGTTATTTGCATGCAGGTGATCTTGGTGAGCTATGAAGTTGGCTTTCATCAACTTCTACATGGTATCAAATCCTCCCTACTGCTTCTTGGCTGAAGGATTTTTGAATCCATGATTCAGAGACACAAACTTTAGTTTGTTTGTGATTTTTTCCTTCAATCAAGGGGAAGAGTATTTTCTCGGAGCTACATTACGGGGCTCAGTGTTGAGGTTGGCACACTTCAGAATGGAGATTTTTCTATGGTGCGTTAATTAAAAATGATAGAAGGATACAAGAATTAATTAGTAGTTGTGAGTGGGAGACAATTGTCATCATTATTACTTTAGAAACAACTATCTTTTCTAGGTAGATTGGCATGACATTTTTTATGATGTCAAAAATCAAAGCTATTTTTGTGCCTGATAGGATACCAATCAAAAGCTTCACCATTGTATACCTCTAATGTATAATTTTTTTGCTTGTTTCTCATTACCTTCTCCTAATGCAAAACATGTTTGAGTCTGGCAAACAAATACTTTCGTAATGCTACACAAAATAACAATGCAAAATTT
This sequence comes from Cupressus sempervirens, assembly GCA_028749045.1. Classification (NCBI taxonomy): domain Eukaryota; kingdom Viridiplantae; phylum Streptophyta; class Pinopsida; order Cupressales; family Cupressaceae; genus Cupressus; species Cupressus sempervirens. The sequence continues at coordinate 327,105,751 of CM053789.1, forward strand.
CCTCTAAATCTCATATTTTGGCAATTTTAACTCTCATGTTAACACTTTTTTAACATTGTAGAAGATTTAACTAGATGAATATTGCTAATATTTGAAAAAAAAATCTTTTTTTGTAGAAATTGATAAAATCTAACTTCATAGCTTGCCAATACCACCTGCATGCAAATAACCTATTGAAGGGAAACCAAAGAAGGAAGGGTGAAGCTTGGAGAAACTAAACAGATTGAGAGAGAAAATATTGCAACAATGAAAAATGTATTGTTGTATAATATGAGATGAAAAATGATATGAGTTGAGAAATACAATGAGAGAGCCCAAATATAAAGGCCTCAAGGATACTTCTAGAACAAGCTAGAAGATGCTAGGAGATAAGAATGACAACTAAGAATACATCCACAATAGATGGAATGTCCTTGATCAAGGTGAGGAGATAAGTATGACTTAGATAGGAACAAACTCCCATGTTGTCAATAACTCCTAGATTACAACTAATAAATAAATGCATTAACTGAAGTAAGCTTAAGTAAAAGTGTAAATAATAATTATTTACTCTAACACCCCCCCTTAAATGAAACTTAGGGGAATGCACTTAAGCATATGAAAAGCTAAGATGAAATGTAGAATGGGTCTTGTCAATGATGCCAATGTTAGGTACCCATGTAAAAATGCAAATAAATGCAATACAATCTCTGTAAATCAGAGAAAAAAGAGAAAACCTAGTGGGAAAAACCCCTCTCCAAAAAGAGATAACTAAAAATCTAGGACATTCCAAAAGTTGGAGGTGACTTCAGTCCTTCACCAGATTTTGAGTTATCTCTTTTTGGAGAGGGGTCTTTCCCACTAGGCAAAGAAACACAAGCATCCACATGAAAAAATAAAATCTCATGTGAGAGAGTATAATCTCATGTGAGCAAACACATCAACAACCAAGGAAAACAAAAGATGAAAAGATAGGGAAAACAATTCCTCCACACTAGGGAGTAGTAGATCCACAAATCGAGGCTTGAACAATCAAACACAAGAAAGGCCAAATGGAAAAGCAACTAACTATCATAAACATAACAATAAAGGAAATGTACTAAAAGAAATATCACAATGTACAAAAATAACTAAACACTCGGGTGGTTCCTCCTAACCATAATAACATCATGAGACCTCAAAGATTATAGCCGTCCCTTGCATGTGACATCCCAAACTACCAACCAGATAGCTAGAGTTGTCTTATGAGGGTGTCACTACAAAAATGCAATAACATCATAAGAATAAGTAAATCTAACATGCTAATCTAAAAAAGTAATATATACTCCAAATAAGTAAATTACATCATCTAATCATATGCTAAACATCATAATATAGGAATGGGTAAAATAAACTAACATCATCTAAACATGATATCCCAGAGTTCCAATAAAAACATAAATCACAAGGAAGCATACTCTAGAATCCCAAATATACCAAGTGAAACATCAAGCACTAGTTGCATTGGTATAATAGACCATCTCTGTACACCAGTCCCTAGTAGTGGTATATGTAGCTATCCTTCCAAACCATGTAGAACCAATATGTTTACTCCTATTGTGCTAATGGATAATATGATCCAACCACAAACACACATAAAGAAAACATCCATGGCTAATACTCATACCAGATAGTAATGATGACTAAAACCAAGATCGTGAGACAATGCAAGTAGAAGAGTTCTTAATCAAACACTTAATGGGTAACTATGTAGGGACTCACTTGGAGGGGAAAATACTTGGCATCTGAAGCCCAAGCTAGCACTTTGCTGAATCAACTTCCCAATAGAAGGCTCATGCACTGTATCCTTAGACTAACATGAAGTGCTCACAAAGTATTTTATTATCTTAAATTTATTACCTAGTTAATTTATTTAGTTATCACTTGTTAAGCCTTCTTTCTGCCAACTTGGGAAATGTCACCAAGGTTGCAATAGAAGCCCCTCCATGAAGCTACCCTACCCTACCCATGCTCATACAATGATGAGTTTTTGTAGGCATGCATATTCCCAACCCAACCCCAATGAACATAACTCAACCAAAATATAATGGGAGATCAGGCCTTGCAAGTCATTTGACAAATGCACATGCACATGCTCATGTGTGGGCACACCACCATCACAAATATCATAAGACAAGGCTAGATGAGAACATAAGAAAAATAACACTCAATTGAAACCAAGCTTAGGAGGATGAATTTAGCACACATCCCAATGCAACTTAAAAGTGAAATAATGGTCTAACTAACATCCTACAGATGATCCAAGTCCATGACCATCATCATGCTAAGAAAACTAGAGAAAACTTAGTGACACAAATTAAGGTAAAAACCTCAAAACTCAAAAACTTAAAAATTAAAACTTTTTTGGTCTTAGGGTACAAAAGCCACAAAAATCCATTAAAATTTAGGTTTAGACACCATATGTAAAAATGACCAGCATAACCATGTGAAACCCCAAACCCTCATTCCAAAAATTGGGAAAATGTTCATACCTATCCAAACAGGTAGAACTAACAATCAGAAACAAAGGAGAACACTAGTTCTCAGCCTCCTAATAAAAAAATACCAAAAATGAAAGTAGTAACAAAGCTGAAACATGAAAATGGGAGAGCCCTACCTAACATCCAAAGGGCTAAAATAGAAATCAACGAGATAAAATAAATATCTTGTGGAAGTTGTTGAAAGTCATGGCAAACTAGGGTCTCCCAAAGATGGATCCAACAAGACCAACCTCATGAAGATCCCATGCCCTTAGCTCTTAGAATGAACATAAATTCAATCCTCTAGAAGAGGATTTTGGAAAAAGCTCTCAAATTTCTAATTTGTGAAAGTGAGAAGTGAGGAATTAGTGTTCTCTTTGGATACTTATTCACTTTTTGAGTAAATAATCATTTAGGGGCAATGATAACTTAAGTGGCTAATATTCGCCAATTGGCTAATCTCACTCATTGGGGACCCAAGATTTGGCTAATTTTTTTGAACTTTTTGGGTGTCCATATTGCCTGCACTTTACCAAAATTGGGTCCCATGCTTAGGCTAATCACCAACAAAAATACATAAGTATTTATCTTTTAGTGATGACTTCACCAATGAAATCTAATTTTTCTATGTAGTAAATTAAATATTTTTGCCTACAATTTTCAAGGCTTTTCTTAATTGATGGTCATATTTGCCAATATTTGGTAAAATTTTAAGTTACACTATAGATTAAGTATGTAGATTTTATATGTGTCTCTATTTTGGAGACTTTTCACGAAACTTTTTATCCTTTCTCACTTTTCTACAAAATAGATTTGATTGGGGAAATGTGTTTATACTTTGGGAACTTTCTTTAAAACTTGGTATCCTTTTAAAATTTTGGCTTGAAATAGGATTTAGGCATTTGATTTAGGATCATCTGATGGTTACAAATTAATAGGGGTGCTTCCTCCAAACCACCATTCAATAATTTGAAGGGAAATTGCAATGATAAAAGTGGGTTAAATTTAACCTTAAAGTTTGATAATTAATTAGGCTCCATATAATAATAATACTAAAATCATTATTTCTAGGTTGTGTACTTTTTTCCATGATCCTCATCAATAATGAAAGATTCATCAAGGTTTTATAAAAATTTTATATGATTGAAAAACTATTGCCAATAAAATTAAAAGATTTCCTACTTCAAAAAAATAAAATTGCCAATAGAAATTAAAATTCTCCTCGAACCAATGTTTGATTCACCAAAATTTTGTACTTTTTCCTAAAGGAGGTTTTCTTAAAGTTATCCCTGATTAGGGGAAATAACCTGATGACCTAGTTAAACCCCAAATTGACCCAAACGAAAATAGGCTATTCCAAGTAATTGGAATTCATCTATGACAAAGATGCCAAAAATTAAAATCAATTAAAGATAAAGAGAAAAAACCCAAAATCAAAGAAATTACTTAATTACTTTCATGACAATGTGAACCTCTAAATGCATAGACACATTCATAGGTCTAATCACATAATGCAAATGAGTCTGGATTTAATCAAATCACTAGAAGGTTTAAATTAAACACTTTAAATAAGATACATTGACCATACAGAGGTGGCATAGGTTAAATATGATTGACTGAGTCACTAACTCTATGTGCCACTGCTAGGGATATAAATCTTGCACACTAAAACACATGATCAATTGCAATTGCATATAATAACATAGCTAAAGCAATAAATGCATTGAATACCCTAATTTAACCATTTATTTAATTATACCAAAATAATCCATTTACATCACTCACGTTTGCATAAAGCATCACAAGAAAGAATAAAGTAAACAATCATAACAATAAATCCAATCATATAACCAAATTAGAGATATGTCCAAATATTGGATAGCTCGATATCATAATAAACCTACTGTCATCTCAAAATGGAATCATCATGCAAGTATGATCAACTAAACATCATAGTAATCTAACATCTATGATATTGAAATCAAAGTATAACATCTAACCCTCAGGTCATCTCAAATGTAGAAATAACATGAGTAGCAAGTATCTCTTAGATCAAACTACAACAAGGTATAGATTGCAAACATGAGAGGCAATATATCCTCCCCCACTAGGCATAAGATTATTCTTGGAAGCTTGCAAAAAGATAGAGGTACAAATATCTCAACTGTGTAGCATCTTCCCAAGTATCAGAAGTCTCATCACTTGGGTCCCACTCGACCCTTACCTACTCTATGTCCCAACCTCTCAAAGTCAATCTCCAATTCTAAAGGATATGAATGGGCTCCAAAGAAAGCCTCCCATCCTCCACCTACAAAGAATCCCAATCAAGAACATGGGTCACATTGAAAATATATTATCTCAAAATAGAAACATGGAAAACATTATGGATGCATGATAGGCTAGGTTGCAAGACTAGTCAATTAGAAATTGGATCGATCCTCTTGATGATCTCAAATGGCTCAACAAAATGTGGTGCCAACTTAGAGACTTTCCCATAACAATGAGGCCCTTCCTTAGAAACACTATCAAAAAAAACCCTATCACCAACAAAAAAGTGACAATCCAACCTATGAGAATTTGCACACTTCTTATGCCTATCCTAAGCAGTAACCAAATGCTCTTTAATATGAACAACCTGCCTCCATATGTTGAAGCATCTCTAGACTTAAAAGTACACAGTCCTCCAAATTATCCCAACTTAAAGGGGTATGACATGATCTACCATACAAGGCTAGAAAAGGTGACATTCCAAGAGAATTATGATACCCACTATTATAAGAAGAGTCAAAAAGGTATAAGTAATCCTCCCACTTCACATGCTTGTCCATCACATACATGCAAAGTATATCTTCTAGAACCTAGTTCACTCTTTTTTTTTGACCATTAGCATCTAGATGATAAGCTAAACTAAAATTGAGCTAAGTGCCTAAAACATGCTGGAGAGACATCCACAGTGCTAAAGTAAACACTAGATCTCTATCCAAAATAATCTGATGAGGGATCCCATGCAAATGAACAATATCATCCAAGAAAACATGGGCTATAAAAGAAATTGTGTAAGATGTTCTCATGGGTGAAAATTTTTCTATCTTGGACAACTTGTCCATTATCACCATAATACAATCATGTCATCGTGATGACATAGGTAACCCCATGATAAAATTAATAAATATTTTATCCCATTTCCACTCTAGAATGGTATGTGACTACAAAAGACCTACCAGATGCTGATTCTCTACCTTCATTCTTTGGTACTTGAGACATCAAGTAAGAAAATTTGAAACATCAAACCTCATTCCTACCCAAAAGTACATTTTTAAAAGATTGACATGCATCTTCTTGATGCTGGGATGTGTGGAATATGGTGCACAATGTGTTTCTGAAAAAACCAAGGTACAATGATCACCTAAAATTGGTACATAGATACACCCTAAGCATTACAGTAGTCCATTGGACTGAAGAAAATAACTAAAAACCTCCCCTTAAGGGTACATCCAAATTTGATCTCTGCCCTCACCTCCTGATACCATGTGTCACTAGGCAAGACCTCCAAGATACAACCTTGCAAATCCACTCCCAATGAGAAAATTGGCATCTCATGTTGCCTCCTACTCAAGGAATCTGTGATGATATTTTCTTTCCATTTAATGTAATGAACATCAAAGTCACACTCACATAGGAACTCTATCTAGAGATACTATCATGCATTTAGGTTTAGCTGAGTAAAAATATACTGCAAGCTTCTGTGATCTCTATGCAACTCAAACCTATGTCCCAAAAGGAAATGCCTCCAAAAAACAAGAGTATGCACCACATCTACAAGTTCCAAAACATTAATGGGGTAGTTAAGCTCACGGTTCTTGAGTTTTCTAGACTCATAAGCAATCACCCGACCATCCTACATCAACAACACACCCACACCTTCCAATAAAGCATTTGTGCAAACCATAAAATTGCCTACAAAATTAGGCATTGCAAGGATTGGTGCACTGTTCAAACACTCCTTAAGAGTAATAAATTCTACTTCACATTAATTTGACCAAATATAATTCTTCTCTTTTCATTGAAGAGAAGTTATGGGATGAGCTACAGATGAAAAATACTTCTTGAAGCAACAATAATAACCCGTCAATAAGATGAAAGTTATGAACCTCAGAATAAGATGAAATTTATGAACCTATGAAACATTAGTGGGTACATGCCAATCCATGATAGCATGTATTTTCTCTAGATCCACCACAATACCATCACTAGTGATGATATGCCCCACAATTTACCTCTAATAGGAAGAATCCACATTTACCCAAGTTTCCATACAAATGATGATCTTGTAAGCACTGCAACACCTAGTGTAAATGGACCTCATAATCCTTAATAGTCTTAGAATAGATCAATATGTCATCAAGAATACAATGACACACTGATTGAGGTATGTGCAAAATACTCCATTCATCAAACTCATGAACATCAATGGTGCATTGGTTAACCCAAAGTGTATAACCCTAAACTCATAATACCCATATCATGTATGAAAAATTATCCGATGAATGTCAACTTATTGAATACAAAGTTAATGGCATCTTGAATTAAGATCAATCTTCAAGAACACTCGTGCTCCCTTCATCTGATCGAATAAGTCATTTATCCTGAGCAAAGGATATCAGTTCTTCACTATCACCTTATTTAACTTTTGGTAGTCAATGCATAAATACAAAGACCCATCTTTTTTCTTTATGAAGATGACTAGTGCACCCCATGAGGATACACTAGGATGAATATGGCCCCCGACCAATAATTTCTCCAACTATAATCTTAGCTCACTCAACTCTTGAGTAGTCATGTGGTAAGGAGCTTGTGAAATCAGTTCTACTCCTAATATGAGGTCAATCTAAAAATCAACGTTATGCTATGGTGACATACCAGTTATCTCATCAACAAACACATCTGCATACTCACAAAGGAGTGGGTGGTCATCAAGTGTCACCATATGGCTCTTGGCTTCCTCAAGATCACTAACATAAATAATGAACATCTAACATTCCTTCTACACACTCTACTTTAGCTAATTAGCTAAGATTATCTAAAGTGAGATTGGTCTTTGGACCATTGAAAGCTCCACCTACCCACATTTATCATCAACATATTGTACTAACTTACAAGAACAATCTATACTTGCCTGATCGTCAGCTAACCAATCCATGCCCAAAAAACTGTCATACGATCCTAACAGTAGGATACAAAGGTCCACTATGGTGGTGAAGGTACCCAAGTTCAAACTAAAACCACTAACCAAGGAGTCTACAACCACTTTGGATCATGTGACTAACTATAGTTTCCACCTATTGACTTGACATGCTACCACTAGCCCACATCGCTAAACAAGCAATGAGGAAATAAAAGAATCTAAAGCACCTGAGTGAAATAATTTTGAAGATGAAATACCATGCAACATACCTATAGCCTTGATCATGGTACCCTGGTGCTCAGCTTGATAGTTATCAACTACTGTGAAGACTTGATGGCTTCTTCCTACATCTTCCACGATAGGATCTAATCTAGCAGCACCTCTACCAGCTCCTAAAGGAGGCTTAATAGGAAATCTCAATTTTTTATGACCAGGATGGGCACAAGAGTAATAGCCTCTCACAAAGCTAGAAATAGTTCCATGACGACCCTAAGAAACACTAGAATATGGTGCACTTCCCTTGCTAGAGTTTTACTAAATACTTTGAGGAGGGTTATCCTACTAAGACTTTTGTGCATGACTCTGGTCATTCATTTTTATTCCAAGGCACTAGAATTTAGTCCACTCTTAGACAATAGATAATGACCCTGTCACTTCTAGTTCCCTTCGTCCCCTTGTAAGGGTGTAGATTGAGTTTGGCCCTTTGTTGTAGATTGAGTAAAGTATGCATTCTTTCCTAAGGTCCATGCACTTTAGTTCTAAGAACTGGATTTTACACTAAACCCCCTAGCCACATTTCTCTCAATAATATTTTCATTCTCCATGCCAAGTGCAAGCATCCTCGATTGGTGACCACATAAATCTCTAATGATAAAGCCCCCTAAGAAAGTGTTGTGTGATGAGAGCTTCATCGTGATGTTAACTCAAATATTACCTCAACCAAAGAAAACACTACTCATAGTGATACATTGATATATTCCCTTGCTTGAGCTCATAGAATCCATCAGTATAGACTTCACAATACTATGGAGAAAGGAATTTCTCTTTGAAAATCTCCTCAAAGATCTCCCAAGTGAGATCCCCTACATCGATATGGAGCTTTTCACTCTCCATATCCCACCATATAGATCCATGGTCTCCCAATTGTGTGATAGCACAATGGGCCTTTACATTACTTCTATAGGGTAATAAGGAAAAGTAACACCCCATATCTAGTAACCAAGTCTTAGCCTTGAGCCCTATCCCTTTGGCCATTAAACTATGGTGGCTTAGACCTTTGGAGTTCTTGCATCATCTCCACCTAGGTGAAGTTATCGTCATCCCAACCACGATCCCTTCATTGATTCCCTCTACCACCAGGTGGTGTATGAGAAGATTCATGCTTATGACCACACTCCTTTTCTTCCCTATGCTGTAACTAATGGGAATCTCCATGATGAGATCCCTCTTCTAGGCCATGGTCATGTTGGTTTTCCTCTATATGAGGTCCCAAGTGAGCTATGATCTCTTGTATCAAGGGCATTAGTGCCCCAATGCCACCCTAATCATTATTACCATATTCTCCCCCACCATCTTGATGCTCCTCCTCATGGTGTTCTTCTTCATAGTTATTTCATCAATTACTACCCTAACCACCAGGTCTATGTGCAAGAAGCATCACTATGGGAGAAAAATAGATAAGGTCAAAATCACATGTCAAAACATAAAAGTCACCAACATGAACCAAAATGAGATATCAAAATAACAAATATAAGATAACACCATACACATTAAAAACAATAACATAGTGGGAGCATAACACAGAGATCCCAATGTTGCAATATGGGCTCTAATACTAGATGTCATGCCTTGCCCAAAGATCCTTAGAACAAGAATAAATAAAAACCAAGATATTTAGGAAAAAAAAAACAAGTATGGATGTAGACGAATATCAACATGCAAGGAAAACAAAGATTGCAATGAAAGACTTTAACCAACAACCTTCACAACCATCAAATCTCCAAATGGAACTACCAACTAACATACTCAAACTAAAAGGAAAAAACCAAAGAAAAAAATAGAATGAACAATATTTAATTATTCAAAGCCTAGAAAATTAAGCAATCCCAATAGGTACTCAAAAATCCAAATTGCAATCTCCAAAAAATAGTGGAGATACCCCTTATTTTCCATGCAAGAAAACATAACTAATAGTCTTGTGTGAGGAAGTACACCAAGACATGCAAGGAACTACCTTCTCAAATGAAGGAATTCTTGGCCTAGCCACCAAAAAAACACTACACTAATGCCAAGGCTCACATGAGAAAGTGCAAGAAACCACGTGAAGAAATGCAAGCCTCCAAGCGAAACAACAAACTCTCGCACAAGGAAACACATAAGAAACCAAGGAAAAAAGAAGATAAAAAGATAGGGAAAATAATTCATCCACATCGGGGAATACTGGATCCACAAATTGAGGCTTGAACACTCAAACTAAGAAAGGCCAAATGGAAAAGCAACTAACCATCAAAAACATATCAGTTAAGGAAGTGTATTGAAAGCAACATTGCAATGTACAAAAAAAAAAAAAAACACTTGTGTTGTTCCTTCCAACCATAATAGAATCATGAGACCTCAAAAGTCCTAGTAATCCCTCACACGTGATATCCAAAACTAGCAACCAGATAGTCAGAGCTATCTTATCAGTGTGTCACTACTAAAACATAATAACATCATAAGAATGAGGAAATCTAACATGCTAATTGAGAAAAGCAATAGATACTCCAAATAAGTAAATCACATCATCTAATCATATGCTAAATATCATAAGTAGCACCTACTTAGACATATTTCCATTTCCCCTCATCATGCCACCACTAAAGAACTGACTCCAAAAGATTACCAAATCAAGTAGGTAATTTTGGGAAGGCCCACTATGGATAAAACCAAAGTGATGATCACTACTGGCACGAAGGAGGTATTTTGACATATGGATCATGATGAGTTAGAGTTGATTGCATTGCAAAGACATAAAAAATTATTAAGAGGCTATTTAAATAAAGTAGTGAGCCCCATTAACCTAGAAAATCCATAGATCACTCTTGTAGTGGCACTAGAAAGAAAAGGGACAAATACAAGAATGCAGTTGGATCCATTTTTGGAAGCATGTTAGAAATGACATGAATGTTTTGAAGAGAAAGGTGTGTAGATTGTATAGGGAAATTTGAACCTATTGCACTACATCTAGTCAAATGCCAACAAATTGGTTTCAATAGTAAACCAAGATTTTGCGCTAATGGATGAAGTACATACCTAGGTTAAAGACTTAAAGGCATTAAAATAAATAAAAGGCCAAATGTATTGAATGTTAATAGAAGTATTTGCTATGGATGAGCTAGTTAAGTTCAATAATTAGATTGAGAAGATAGTGGTAGGTAATAAGGTAATGGAGGGATTTCACAAAGAAACCTAGTGGATAAAGGATAAGGCTCAAGAGAAGTTTTTGGAGGTAGAGAAATACTATAATGCCACATGCCTTGATATTTTTGAGGATGAGTCCAAGACTGAGATTTTTGTGGTGTAATTAGTGGTTTAAAAACTTAGAGGGGTATTTGAAGAAGCTTCATTAGATGATGACATCAAAAGAGCCTTCAAGACTAAAGAAGCATTGTTGGAACTCGACACCAAGCTTGAAGATTTTGCAGAGATAAGGATAGAAGCAATTAATTATTGAAAAGTTGTAAAGAATAAGTATGAGGCTCTAGATTTATTAGAAGTAAGACAAGTAGCTGAGATTATAGAAAAGTTCAAGAATAAACATCCATACATCATTTTGGTGTAAAGGGGAAAAAAACCTAGATGCGAGAATTTTAGTTTTGACACTTAGGAAGACTTTTTGGATTTTTGGGTCCTATCACCAAGTTGTGAAAGTGTATTTTTCATAGAGGTATGCTAATATTTTTGAAGAAGCAATGCACTGATAGTTAATTGCCAATTGCTAATTTAGAGCATTCTATGTACCAAAAATGCATTTTGACAACATTTCAACTCCCTGAAACACCTAGAGAAGGCCAAGCTTCCATTTTTAGAACTTCCAAAAATTTCTAGATCATCCCACAATTCCTTCTTCTTACATTCTTATTATTTTATGTCATTTAAAGGTTCATACACTCATTAATTGATATAAACAAGGGTGGAGACCTACTTAGCACCACTTAGAGAGTTAGTTCAAGTATGTAATTAGATTTATTTTATTAATTTTTAGTATAAGTTTATATTCTAAGATCTCTCACTTCCAACACAAAAGGAAGAGAATATTTCTTATAAATACATGGATGTAATATGTTCTCCAAGTCATTATTTTGATGCAATAATATATGATATTGGTGCTCTCATTCTGAGTGTAGTTATTCTTATTGGACTGTGTTATTTTTGTGAATGCATATTCATAAATAATAATGGAGCCAATGTTATTATTGTGTTGTTATGATTGTGTGACCTTTTAGTTTTGGTATTTGTGTCATGTTAAAAAATTCCACTGATGTAATGAATTGGAGAAAGGATCATCATTATTCTTGCATAACATCTTTTCTCGTTTGAGCACACTTTTTGTGGCCTTATGATTTGATGAGACATGAAATATCTTTTGAGTTATTTTAAGTTCCCATCGATGATTGCATTAGTGGATTTAAGGAAGCACTGCTCCTAATTTCATTGGTTTCCTACCTGATCCCTTTGACAATTTAAATCACAAACATGTTGTTTCTATGGTTTATGTCTATTAGGAATTTCTTTATTAGTTATTTTCTTTGATCTCTTATTACCCTATTTTTTAAATTTTCTTTTATAACATTTGGTTAAGATAAGAATTCATATAGTTGCATTATTAAACTACATTTCATAATAAAAGAAGAAAAACAAAAATATCTCTCTTTTGTGGTTACACTTTTCAAATAGTGACATATTTATCTGAAATTGGTTTGAACTAGAAAATGAATCATCATAAAAATACACATTTATCTTCAATTGAGTGGATTACATTAGGTTGTAAGATTTCTCAAAACCTTGGAGTTAATCCTTGATTAGCTTTTCAAGAGGTGAATTCAAAAGTATTCCTATCATTCAACATCATGTAAAATGACAACTCAACAATGTTTTGAAATGGGTCATAGGGTATCCTCTGACCTTTTTTGATCCATTCCATGACAAGATACATCCCTATGGGTCCTAGGAACCATTGGTACATATCCCATTCATTTGAATGGGTTGAAAGGGGTCACAAGGTATCATATGACACCTTTCAACCCATTCTTTAACAACATATGTCCATTGGGGTTTTAGGAGCCCCAGGGAAATATCTCATTTGCTTGAATGGGTCAAAAGGGGTCATAGGATAACGTATGACCCCTTTTGATCTATTTCATGAAAACACATCTCCCTAGGGGTCCTATGACCCCTAGAAACATATATAATTTATTTGAATGTGTCAACTATTCTGTGATAACATACATCTCTATGGGTCGTAGAACCCTTAGGGACATATCTTATTCATTTGAATGGGTTGAAATGTGTCATTGTGTATCTTACGACCCATTTTAACCTCTTCCATGATAACATACATCCCTCGAGGTGCTATGTGTAGTGCCCACCTATAGTTTACTTTTCCATTATAATTATCAAATTCTTTTTATGCCTATTTGATGCATGTGTTAGCATCAAGGGTATTGGATTTATAATTATGAAATAATTTCATGACTTGGATTACATCTATATCAATAAAGAATTACTTAGTTGACTATATTTCATGTGTTGTTTAATGATTATGGTTACTGGTACATTAATAATGCTTTAATGATGATTACTTCATATTCTTAATGATGCATTATTTTATCTGAGCACTTGATGTTTGACTTATAATTATTATGGTACTTACCCCATACTTGCATGTCTATGGTGTGCATGTTTGTTTTACTTTTCTATTTGATGTGTTTGATGTGGTTAAGGGAGAGAGTCATAGTCACCTACTAGTCAAGATCTACATGATGTACCACTCACCTTCATTACCTATTTAGTTTATATTTATATACATGTACATGCTTGTCTTTGATGTAGAATGTAGGTACCGAACATCAACTTCCTTGAATTACCGAGATGAGCATGCCCTATCACAATAACTTAATGGTAAGAATGGGGAGATAATGTTCAGGTCCAATCCCAACCATAGCCTAAATACTTGTCTTGCAAGGAGGACTCGTAACTGACTTTCCACTATTTTAAAAACCCATTAGTTTATTTTTGTCTATGTTGTTTGATTTTGAGTTTCGGTCTATTTTGGTAATGTTGCTTATATGTAGATTTTGCTATGTGATTTATTTGGTAAATGATTTAACTATAATATTTGGGTTAATCATATAATTAAATATTATTTGATTAAAAAGAAATTATTAAAGTATAAGACTATTTAATTAATTAAAAAACTAATTAAATATGTACTTTAATTTAAAAGTTTAAATTTAGAAAATTTTTAAAGAGAAATTTGAATATGATGATATTTAATTAATTATGAATTAATTAAATATGTACTTCAATCTAAAAGATTCAATTTAAGAAGTTGGACAAAAAGAGAATTAAAATATTAAACTATTAAAGATTTAATAATGCTTTATTGTAATTATTTATTTAATAATAATTAAATTAGAGTTGCATTTAAACAATGAGCTTTGGTTATTAATCATTAATTTAAATAATAAGCTATGCTTTAATTAGTGCTTGCACTAATCAATAAACTAAAGGAAAATAAAATATAAAAGAATGAAATTTAAAGATAAAGTTCTAGTTCTAATTGTGGCATAGTTATATTTATTTAATTTAATGATAATTATTTAGGAGTTTTATTTTAATAATAAATTCTATATAATGTTATTAATTAAATTAATAAATATATTATTAAAAATGCTTCGAAAATAAATTAATGAGAGAAAGCTAATTAATTAAATTAAGATATTTTGTATTTAAATATCTAAAAGAGTTGTGCATGAAAAGGTAAAAGGTAATAAAGTAATAAATAGTAATTGATTAGTGAGTTCACTCTCGTGATTACATAGTCAAAGCCCCAATTTAGGGGAGAACTTTTTATCAGAGATCTAGAGCTCATTTTGCAATTACATAGATTTTGGGAGCAAAAATTTAGAATTGGATCAAAAGAATTGCTGAAAGTTTTAGAGGGTTTGGATTTGCATGCATTCACATATTGTCTCAAATTTTAGCAGTGGTTTTGAGGTAGGTTTTGAAAACTCATTGTAGAATTTTATTGAAAGACCTATCCACTTCATGTCTTCATAGGTGCTTGTATTATTCTTATTAATTTACTGTATTAATTCTAAATGAAGAATTATGTAGTAGATTTTGAAAAAATGTAAAACTTATTAATCAAGAAAACTTGACTAAGGAAAATTGTAGAAAAATTGTAAAAAATTGTTGTAAAACCCCTTTCTAATATAATTAAAATTTGATTATTGAAAATTGGAAGAAAATAATAAATTGAATAGTTAGGGTTTCACCTTTAAATTTGTCATTATAACTATTTGATTATCATGATTTTTTAAAAATATAGATGAATATTCTTCTTACATCTAAAATAATTTAATTGCAATATTTATGTGGAAAGCAAAAGCTTAATTGAGAGGAAAGGATGTTGTAACTAAATGTATACATGCATGTGAAAACAAATATGCTAAAAATAGAAAACTAAGTATAGTATAGTTACATGCATGTGAAAATAAATATGCTAAAAATAAAAAACTAAGTATAATGTGATTACATGCATGTGAAAATAAATATGCTAAAAATAGAAAACTAAGTATAGTGTGGTTAATGCATGTAAAAATAAATAAGCTAAACATAGAAAACTAACTATAGTATGGTTTCAGGCATATGAAAATGAATATGCTAAAAATAGAAAGCTAAGTATAGTAATGTGACATGCATGTGAAAACAAATATGCTAAAAATAGAAAACTAAGTATAGTATGATTGCATGATTTGAGAGATCAAAGAGATGCGAAAATACTAATTACATGTTTATTTTAATTTTATAAAAATATTATTTATTTATTTATTTAAAAATTAATTTTTTTTTTATTAATTTCTAAATGAAATAAATATTATCCATTTTTTATAAAGTGAATGTTATTATTAGTGATTATTTAAGTTTAATTAAACTCTTAATTGCATATAAATGATTTTATAATTATTAGTGCAATAGGGAAGTAAATACCTCTAGACACATAAATGGAAGTTGGAACGGAATTTAGTTGCCTAGATCTACTATATCCATCACACACTTTTTATTTGCAAATATAAATTAAGCAAGTCCTTGACCTTTATACTATCATTTCAGGTCAACAAATCAATACTCCAAAATCAAAAGTTTACATCTTCTGCACCAATGCAATCCTTTTAGACAAGATTGTTAACATTTTGGGCTTCCAACAAGAATTGTTACCATCAACATATTTAGGAATCCCCTTTTTTATGGGAACTAACAAGGCTGTGTATAGGAAATCAATCATTAATATAATCAAAAGTAGAGTATCAACATGGAAAGTTAGATGGCTTTCCCTCACAAGTAAAATTTACTTGTTAGATCTTTCCTCTCTGCTATACCAAACTATTTCATCTCTATGTTGCATGCTCCCTCTTCAGTGATTAAATAGATTAGACAAATAATTACTAAATTCTTGTGGTGTGGAAATATGTCTAGACATAGAAAAATCTTGTTAATTTCATTAGAGGACATGATGCATGACAAAAATTGTGGTGCAGTGGGTCTCCATAACTTGGCACTTAGAAATAAAGCTTATGGTGGAAAGCTAATTTGGTAAATGATCCACAAACCAAATAGTTTATGGTGTTAGATTATGAAATTAAAATATCTTGACTCCTTAGATCCTCTTTGAAACTTAACTACTTCAAACTTACCTTGAGGCTCTGAAATATGGAATTTTATAACTGTGTCTAGGCATGTGATACTTGATTATGTTTCTTGATAAATTAATAAAGGATGTCGAGCATTATTTTGGGAAGATTCATGGAATGACCTACCTCCTTTGGTTTCCAAACAAGAGTTTTCAATTTTTATTCAGATATTTAAAGATAATTGGGGAGACAAGGTTATGGATTATGTGTCTTGAGTGGACCCTCTCTCTTACAAGGTCAGTTGGAAAGATCCTTCCAATTTTCCTATACTAGACCATATTGCTCTTCTATTCAATCAAACTATTAGTGATAGGGATGTATTCTTTCTTGAACAAGAAGATAGGATTTTTTGGGCCCCTACTATTAATGGATGCTATTCAATCAAAGATGGATATTTGGCTCTTAGTAGTTTGGAGAATATTTTGATAAAGAAAAGGGCTTTTTTTGTTGTTGGAATGATTGTACATTGCCTAAAGTAGGCCGCTTCTCTTGGCTAGCTCTTCAAAAAAGGCCATTGACAAGTGATAGGTTAGAAAAATTCAATATTTTCCAACGATTTAAATGCCTTCTATGTGGGAAATTTTTTGAAGATGTTGATCCTGTTTTTCTTTAGTGTGCTTTTTCTCAAGATTATTAGTTGTTTCTTCTTGCCAAACTTAGTTTTTCAATGCCGCTGCCAAACTTCTTGTGGGATTTGTTTGAAGCCTGGGTAGTGTTACATGCAAAATCTCGCCTAGCACCCATTTGGAAAATTTCCCCATCCTTGGTTGTTTGGGCATTGCGGTGGGAAAGGAACAAGTGTATCTTTAGGCAAGAGCAATCTATAGTTAGTGCTGTCACTGACATAATTGAAAAATCAATTTCTAAACTAGTTATAACTAATATTAGGAAGAGGTCTTCACAAATTGGCTTCTCTAATTGGGATAATCAAATTCTCAAAAATAGGAAGCTTATATCTATTCCAAATCTTTTAAGCCTCGCATATACATTGAAGAAAGAAAGATTGAGTGTGAAATGGCAACCTCTAGTCCAAGGTGTTATTAAGATAAACTTCAATGGTGCATCTTGTGGAAATCCAAGGATGTCTGATATAGGTGTGTGTTTATGAAATCACTTGGGCATACCTCTATTTATAAAATATTCACCTATTCCATGGGGCACTAACAATAATCCTGATGTTTTAGCTTTACTCCTTAGCCTTGTCACAACATTACTTATGAAGATACCTTGGCTCCAAGTGGAAAGAGATTCTCTTATTATTATTTAGGCTTGTATTAATAGACAAATTCAAAGAAAAAGTCTAGCATATAGGCTAAAATAGGCCTGGTGCCTAATCAATGCTTTTGAAAATTCCCTCCTCAATCATACTTATCGTGAAGGTAACCAATTGGATGACTACCTTTTAAACTTAGGATGTGATGGAAAGGAACTGGATAGTTGGGATCCAACTACACTGGTGGAGCTATATCCAAGTTTACTAGATATCATTAACAATGAAACAAGTTTGTCATGATTTATCATTTGGCACTCTCCATGTTGCCATTTAGTACCTTGTGCTACAAATTACTACTACACTATGATTGATGCTACTGGCCATCATGATTTCATTAAGAATATGATTACTAGAACTATATGTATAGGGAAAAGAGATCAATAGTGTAGGAATAAACTCTAGTTTTGTTGTTCATCAGGATGTTGATGGGAAAGCAACTGATGTTACTTTAGGTTGGTCAGTTGCTTTAGGTTTTCCATTTACATTTGTACTACCCTAGAGGATGAGTACAAGAGCGATATATTTGGAGGGTGTGGAATTTTGTTATAGTTGAAGCCCTGATCAGAAGATATTCTAAACATGGAATGAATGAAGAACTTGCTTACAAAAACACTATGGAAGGCATAACGAGGATCATATCAAAAACTATTTCCACAAAGGGAATGCTTGCTATACTCAATTCTTTTAGTGAAGAAAGCAAGAAAGAATTTGAGATAGCATACAGTCCTTCATATTATCCATGCATGGAAATCTTGTACTGGTGTTATGAGGATGGGCATTGATTTGTCAAAAAGGATGGTCTTTTAGCATTTCCAATAGGAAAATTGATCAAACTTAGATGTGGAGAGTTGGTGAATAGATGCGTGTAGTTTGACCTACTGGTGATTTGGGTCCTCTTAATCTATTTAGTATTGGTGTTTATGTAGCATTGATGATGGCACAATTTGAGATATTGAAGAAGAAAGGTCATTCATACTCTAAGATTGTTAATGAAAGCGTTATTGAGACTGTGGACTCCTTAAATCCTTTCATGCATGCTTGTGGTGTCTCTTTTATGGTTGACAATTGCTCAACGACAACAAGGCTTGGGGCAAGAAAGTGGGTGCCTCGATTTGATTATATTCAAATTCAATAGGAATTTGTAGCTATTGATGGAGGCTTAGCCCATTAACAAAGATCTCATTAGCAACTTCCTCTTAGATTCAATGCACAATACTATAGAAGGTTGTGCAAAATTACAGCCAACTTTGGACATAGTTGTTACAACTGATGTAGACTATGTTAGGCCAAAATTATGACAGTGAACCCTACAAAAAATATAGGCTAGCTATTTGCCAAGGAGGCTACTAATTTCACATCTCAGGTTATCATCATGAACCATCTAGACCAGATTGGAAATGGGTGTGCACTAGTGCTGGATTGCCACACATACCATATTGCTATGAAGTTTTTTGAGATCATGACCTTATTGAGATTTTGTATGGAATCTTCAGGCATCTTTGTATTGGGTGATGATTTTAGGTTTTCTTTTAGGTTCTTTCCCGAATGAATCCTTGAACTTGTTTTTATTTTAAATTTTATATATAATGCCTCCATCCATTTTTTTTTATAAAATAAATAAATAAATGAATATTTAGAATTTTATTATATTTTAAGAGAAGTTGTGGTAGAGTTCACTTTGTAATCATTTAATCATTTAGTTAATAACTATTTGACTTTATGACATAAATTATAAATAATTAAATTAAATTTATAATTTTATCTCTAGTTGCATTATGAATTAAAGGAAAAGTAAATATTAATATTGGACTTAAATAGAAGTCAAATTTTTTTTTTACAAAAGAAATTGATATTAGTATGTAATCTAATAATATACATTTATATTATTAATTAAATAATTTATGATTTAAGATTATTTAAATTAACAACATGATAATATTGCATGATATTTTATATGCACAAAAAGATTGGATATTTAAATACTTATTATTTTAAATAAGTATATTAGCATAACAATTTATATTAACATGTATATTCTTACTTTATTTCTACACACATCCTTATGACCGAAACTAAACAAGAGAAATTGGTGGAATTAAATCATGTGGTTGAAAACTACATGTTTTCTTATATTTTATGTATAGTCTTGTGATGTTTATTTTCTTGATAGTTTTTCTTTGTGGGTTGTTTAGTTGGCCAAGTTAGGATGTGCACTAGAGGTGTTTTTGAGATTTCTTTTATGATTATTTGATTGGATGTCATGATAAACTTTATGATTTGAATTAAGATTTAAATTTTATGAGCTTTATACTATTGAGCATTTATGAGAACTTGAGTTTCAAGAACCAATGTTATTTTTTTGGGTTGCCTGTTAAGGAAGCAAATTCAATCAATATTACTCTTGTGGTATGGTACACTATTGTGATTTGTGATTTTGGGAAGGTAGTCTAGGTGCATTTCTATGAGAGTGGTTAGTAGTGAGTACCGGGGCTCAAAGTGGCTACCAAGGTAACTCATTGTAAGTTGTGTAACAAGTGATAACATAGTAATTAAAATATCTTGCCCATCCATTTTCCTTGAGATACATTAAAAAGATAAGTTAGATATTTTTTCTCATCCATGCCTTGAGTGCTTGTATAGACTAAGGATGAGATGAAGATGATACCTTGAGAGGTATGACTAGTTTCCTCACCTTCATAAGAGGGTATCCTAGTTTTTCCTAGAGTCACTAGGGGGTTGGGGTCTTGAGAGACTGCCAGGGTAACCTTAGAGTTGGCTCTTGTGATGATGCTTCATAGTATGTAGCTTGAGTCTCCTTCACAATTTTTTTATATTTACCTCTAGTGGTGTACTTATTGGATATTACTTTTGATGGTGCATTTGTTATGAGTTTTTACTCATTGATTAGATGTTATTTATTATTAATAGTTAACTTTTATTAATGAATGACTAGTTATTCATTGGTGGCATTTTTATTGTTGGTGTTAATGATTGGTAGTTTACTTTTATTGATGATAGTTGTTTTCTATTGGTCATTGTACTTGTGACACTTGACATTGATTTCAAGGTGGTTGTATATTTTTGGTCTTGCTATTTATATGTTGATTTGGTATGAGATGTTAGTATTGGAATGAGTGTCCTTTCGATTTTGAGTATCTCTTCTTCTTGAGTAGTTTGTGTAACCCTTGAGGTAGTTTTGGCTATCAAGATTCCTTTCCTAGAAGATTATTTTATGATTTTATTATCTATGTGTGGATCATACATTATCTCTCCTGCACAGTAGGAGTGGGATCTTGATTAGGTGACCATACGATCAAGAGGTAGTATATTTTTACCATTTGGGCCCCCCTTAGATTGATAGATATTGAATGCTTCTTGATATAGTGGTACCATTATCATTCTTCCTCTTATCTTGAAGACTTCTATTCATTTGATGTATCTATGTATAATGTGTTTTGAGATCCTATGGGATATTGTATTATATATTGATGTACTGGTATCAATTTTCACATATCTTGTGACATGTGCAGTGGATGTTATTCATTAGAAGTGATTTCATATTATTAGTTGTACTTATGCATTTTCTTACATGACAATGTATGTGTTTATTCATTTTATGATTATGGACAATGTAATGGAGACTTAAACTTATTAATAAAACTTTATTAAGTGTGACTCAATGTGAAGGAACCCTTAAGGAATTGAAATAGTATTTGTAATTGATTATGTGTTCTCGATGTGTATGTATATATTGCTTTCACATTATTATTACTTTGATGTTATTTAAACTTTTAAAAAAATAGTTCAGTA
Organism: Cupressus sempervirens; assembly: GCA_028749045.1. Classification (NCBI taxonomy): domain Eukaryota; kingdom Viridiplantae; phylum Streptophyta; class Pinopsida; order Cupressales; family Cupressaceae; genus Cupressus; species Cupressus sempervirens. The sequence goes on from CM053789.1 coordinate 327,127,471, forward strand.
AACTTTGTAACATATTAGGGTTTTTTCTTTTAGGTTCCCAAGGGGGCATTACACAATGACCCATATGGACCTATCCCATTTTTTTGAATGGGTCAAAATGGGTTATAGAATATCCTATGACCCCTTTCAACCAATTCCATCACAACATACATTCATAGAGGTCCTAGGACCGCTAAGGACATATCTTATCAATTCAAATGGTTCAAAATGAGCCATGGGGCATCCTATGACCCTTTTTGATCCATTCCATGATAAAATACATCCCTAGGGGTCTTAGTATCCCTAGGCACATATCACATTCATTCAAATGGGTTGAAAGGGGCCATAGGCTATCTTATGACCCCTTTTGGCCCATTCTATGGTAATATATCTCCCTAGGGGTTGCTTTAGGCCCATTCAAATGAATGAGATTATTAGCCACATATATTTTCATCAAATGGGTTAAAATGAGTCATAAGATACCCTATGATTTCTTTCAACCCATTTAAACATATGTGATATGTCCCTCAGGTCCTAGGATCTCTAAAAACATATATTGTCATTAAATGTGTCAAAAAGGGTCATAGGTTATCCTATGACCCATTTCCACCCATTTGAACAAATGAGATATGTCCCTAGGGGTCCTTGGATATCTAGGAACATATGTTGTCATCAATGGTTTAAAGGTGTCATAGGGTACCCTATAAACTCTTTTAACCCATTCAAACATATGAGATATGTTCCTATGAGTTGTAAGACCTCTAGTAACATATGTTATTATTGAATGGGTCAAAAGGGGTCACGAGGTACCCTATGACCCCTTTTGACCAATTTAATAATAACATATATGTTTTAAAATGAACCCTTTTGACCTATTTTAACATATGAGATATGTTATAAGTTATATGTTAATCTATGAACCCTTTTGACCTATTTTAACATATGAGATATTTCCCTAGTGGTCCTAGAACCTCTAGGAATATATGTTATCCTCACATGGGTCAAAAGGGGTTATAGTGTACCCTATGACCCCTTTTGACCCATTTGAACATATAAGATATGTCCCTAGGGGTCCTAGGACCATTAGGAACATATGTTATTATTGAATGGATTGAATAGGGTCATATAATACCCTATGACTCCTCTCTACCCATTCAAAAAAATGACATGTTGATATCTAATTGAAAAGATCATTTGATTAGAAAGATTGTTGACGAAGACTATGTGTTTCAATCATTATTTTATCATTGATGTCAAATTTTCTATTTGTTGGTAAGACAGTTGCTTATATGTTTCGAGTACTATCACTTAGTTGATTGATGAGGAGGATTTGATCAATAATATGTAACAAAAGTACCTAAAGGAAAGGTTGAGTTATGATTATTAAATGAAGTACAAGAATCAATTAAGACAATGATAACATAATGTATTGATGATCTACTTGAGGTTACAAAATGGCTAGCTACCTTAGAAAGTTTAAGAGAATAAAGTTAAACAAAGTTCATTTTCCAAGCTTGACTAAGTGGATAGTAGATGCCAAGAAAAGTTAGTTCAAGTCAAGCAAAAAGTTAGTTGGAGCCAAGTGAAAGAAAATTCTAGTGGATGTTGAGCAAGTTAGTAGATGTTAAGTAACTTTTCAATTGATGTTGAGCACTAATAAAATCTAGTTGATGGTGAGTGATTTTATAGTTGATGCCGAGTGATGTAGCATGTGCTGAGCTGCTACATTATGTCAAAGATCAAAGATTCACCAAATCAAAGTCGACGAGTTTTTTTTCTTGGAACTTTTCAATTAAGAGGAAGATAAGATTGATGAGCTAGTGGCACAGAATCTTATATAAACTATTTTGGAGGTGAATTCAAATGGATTCTAAGAGAATTTTGTAGAAAAAAAAAAGATATGGGGTAGATACATTGTATCCTACCCGATTCATCAAAAAACTCTAATTTTGATGATGGATAATGAGCAGGAAAATATTCTAATTTCTTGTATATAGGAATGTCTGGTCATGAAGAAAAAGAGTTAGAGAGTTTGGGGCAAGAATCTAATAAGAAGAAGGAAAAAGGGTTTTTCTTCATCAAGTGACCCAAGAGAAGAGTCTACAATGGCATACTGAGCAAGAAGGCTTAAGAAGATGAATGTTTAAAAGGTGAACAAGTTGTCAGAGCTAGAAGGAATGGAAGCCAAGTAGACTTTAGGACTAAATAGAGATCTGTAATTAGCAAGTAAGGTTGTAAGTTGTATTAGATCAAAGCTCTACTGTTACTTTCTAACAATTGTATCAGTCTAAGGTAAATCCTTTGGAGTAAGTTTGACTTAATAGTCATTGGAAAACCCTTTAAAAGGGTGGCATTCCAAGTGAATGGACTAAAGTCATCTAACAAGTCTCACTTTTAGTAGGGTGACTAAAATACCTTAATCGGGTCACATTTAACAATATGTATTGTAACCTTTAATAGGGCATCACTTCAGAAGAGTGAAAAAGGAGTAGCATGTCATTGGTGGTTTTTTCCAAATTGGGTTTTCATATTAAATAATTATGTCAAAGATGCTAATGGATGTGTAGTATTTCATGGTTTACATTGATGCAAGTTGATTTGATAGTAACATATAAGTTTTAGTTGATACACTGAATGCATGCATGGATAAGGATGTTTTATGAGTTCACTAAATTGTGAAAAGTTTTATTTTTACATCTAGACCTTGAATAACTGATTCACCCCCTCTAAGTTATTCTAAAAGAATTTCAACAATTGGTATCAAAGCCATCTACTTAAGAGGATTAGTTTTAAGGTACTGGAAGCACAAAGATCAAGATGTCAAAAAGAGAAGCACCCAAGCTCAACAGAGATAACTTTCCTACATGGAAAAGTTTGATGATGTTACACCTTGGAGGACTTGGAGATCATGCACAATCTTGCATTTTAGTAGAGCATGCTGATCCAAAAGAAGCCCTAACTACTAAAGATATGAAGAAAAAAGAAGGAACACAATTAGGTGATGTTGGAGATTTCCTTTGCCCTAAGCTATGCCAAATTTGATGATATCAAAGGTCTTAATAGTGCAAAGAAGATGTGGGATGCTCTGGCCACCATCTATGGAGGAGACAAAAATGTTCAAAGAGCCAAGTCAGAAAGCCTCAATGGTAAGTTTGATGACATAAGAATGGAAGAAGGTGAGAATATTGCTCAATATGTTGCTAGGGTAAAAGAACTTGTCAGTGCAATAAAAGGTGCTACTAGTAAAATAGATGATGATATTGTGTTAAGGAAAGTTTTGAGGACATTATTACCTATCTATGCCATTAGAATATCTGCAATTCAAGATTCAAGATGTATACTAGGAAATGATCTAACTCTTGAAGGTCTAGTAGGTAGACTCACTACTTTTGAGCTATCTAATTTTGACAACAACAAACTAGAGAGTATTGAATCAGCTTTCAAAGAAAAATTATTATTGAAGTATTTTGAGGATGTAAAGTAGAAGAAGAAGAAGAAAAGAAAGATAAAATATACATCCAGTTGCATCAAAACAGATGAGGAAGACATTGAACAATTGGAAGCATTGTTCGCAAGAAGATTTCACAGAGGAAAAGGCAAGTTCAAAGGCAAGTTACCCATCATTTGTTTCAATTGCAATGAAGTTAGTCATATTGCTACAAGATGTACATAGAAGAAGAATGATTGAGAAGAAAACAAGCATAAAAATAAAAGAGAAGATGATGGAAGAGACTACAGAGACAAAGGAAATAAGTCATGCTATATTGGTGATGAACATTACTCTTGATGAACATGATGATGAAGTGGTATATGTTACAATGAAGGATGAATTTGATGAGGATGAGGCAATTGCCCTTGTGATTTGTGTGAACAAGAATGAAAAATGGATTATTGATGGTGGATTCTCACATCACATGATTGAAGACAATATTAAGTTCATTACCTTAACTTGTTATGATGGAAATAGTGTAAGGTTTGGTGATGATGCACCATGTTTGATTAAAGGAAAATGGTCTATCAAACTCAAAGACAAGATTTCATGTGACAATGCTTATTATGTTGAAGGATTGAATTATAACTTGTTAAGTGTTTCACAATTAAATAATTTGGAATGCAAAGTTGAGTTTGAAAATAAATCTGCCAAGATATATGACACAAATAGAAACCTAATTGGAAAAGGTGATAACCTAGAAGCAATTTGTTCTATCTAGATATAGAAGATGCTACTTGTCTTATTGCCAAATTTGATGATGTATGGCTTTGGCACAAGAGATTATGTCATGTTAAGTTTGATAATTTGATTGGTATCAGTAACATGAAAAGAGTTAGAGGTTTTCCCAAATTGAAAAAACTAGATAATATGGTATGCAGCTAGAAAGGAGTTAAGTACATAATGCTATTTTTTGATGATTATTCTAGGATGATGAAAGTCATGTTTCTAAAATTTTTTTTTGATGCTTTTCAAATGTTTAAGAGGTACTTAGCAAGAGTTGAAAAAGAAACAGGTAAAAGTCTAAAATGCTTGAGATTAGATGGAGAAGGAGAATTCACTTCAAATGAGTTTGAGATGTTCTGTAATGAAAAAGGAATCAAAAGATAGATATTTATACCTAGGACCCCTCCACAAAATGGAATTGCTAAAAAAAGATATAGGTCTATAATGGAATGTGCTAGAGCACTCATGATGGAGAAAAATGTTGCTCTAAAATACTTTAGAGAAGCTGTAAGTACTACAATATATACCTTGAACTATGTGCAAGTCAAGAAAGGTACTCATTCAACACCTTTTGAACTATGGTATGGATATCCACCTAAATGAAATACTTTAAGGTATTTAGAAGAAAATGTTATATTCTTAAAGATGTTAGGAGTGGATAGTTTGATACAAAAAGTGAAGAAGGTATATTCCTTAGTTGCTGCACAAGAAGTAAAGCTTACAAGTGTTCAAATACTAACACTAATAAAATTGTCTAAAGTGCAAATGTGAATTTTGATGAGTTTAAAAAAGTACATGAGGCTAAACCTACAAAGGAACAAGAAGAATAAAAATCATTTGTATACTTCTATGAAGGAATGCATGCTAAAGAAGATGCTACAAATCAAGTTGAAAATGAACAACAAGTCTCAATAATTGCCGAGTCACAATCTGTGAATGCTGAGTTGCATTCAAGAAGTGAGCTGCATTTAGATGTCAAGTTGCAGAATGAGGAAAATGCACATTCTAATTTTGAGATTAGTACACATGAAAAAGATGCTGAAACGCTTGAAAAAGATGTAAACAGTGACACTGAAGTTGAGAGACAAAATGTAGTTTTAAGAATTGAGCCTAGATTGTCCAAATATGCTAAAAGACATCATCCTATAGATAGAATCATTGGAGACAAAGATGCAAGGCCAATGAAAAGAAATAGATTGAGAAGTGGATCATGTTTGTTAAGTATAAAGGAACCTAAGATAGTGAAAGATGCATTGGAAGATGATGACTAGTACAAGGCTATGGAAGAAGAAATTCAACAGATAGAGAAGAACAAGACATGGAGTCTAGTCCCTAGACTAGAAGAAAAGAATGTGATTGACACCAAATGGGTATTTAGAAACAAGCTAGATGAGAATGGTGAAGTGACAAGAAACAAAGCAAGACTAGTTTGCAAAGGGTATGCACAAGAAGAAAGAATTAACTATGGTGAGATATTTTCCCCTATTTCAAGAATGGAAGGAGTGAGAATTTTTCTTGCTTATGCTGCATACAAAGGTTTCAAAGTTTATTAAATGTCTACATTTCTTAATGGCATATTAGAAGAAATATACATAGAACAACCAGAAGGTTTTTTTGATAAAAATAATAAGAATATGAATGTAGACTACACAAATCCCTATATGGATTGAAACAAGCACCAAGAGCATGGTATGAGAGACTTCATACTTAACTTGTGAAGATTGGATTTGAAAGGATAGATGATAATAATAATTTATACATGAAGATAGATAAGGAAAAAGGTATAATGTTATCTAAAATATTTTTTGATGATATCATATTTGGATGAAATGATGCTCTATGTAAGAATTTTGCAAACTAGATGAACCAAGAATTTGAAATGTCAATGTTTGGTGAGATCAAATTCTTTGTGAGACTAAAAGTAATTAGATGAAATTTGGTGTATATATCACTTAGTCAAAATATGTCAAAGAGATATTGAAGACATTTGGATTAGAGGACTCCAAACTAGTAAGTACACCTATGGTGACAACACTCAAGCTATCAAAGAATGATGATTCAACTAAGGTAAATCAAACATTATATAGATCCATGATTGCTAAATTGCAATATGTAGTACATAATAGACCTGATATTGCATTAGCTATGGGGATAGTTGTAAGATTCTCTGCTAATACCAGAGAGAATCACTTGATGGCTATGAAAAGAATAATGAGATACTTGAAAGGAACATAAGAGTTTAGTTTATACTATAAGAAGAATGAAAAGTTTGAATTGAGAGCCTATACTGATGCTAATTGTTCTAGAAACATTGATGATAGAAAAAGAACTAGTGGAGGAGAATTCTTCATAGGAAAAAGACTTGTTACATGGACTAGCAAGAAGCATAGTTGTACTTCCCAATCTAATATGTTGCTACTGCTATTAATTGCACAAACATTGTATGGATCAAACAACTACTTAAGGAAATGAAAGAAGAGATCACGAAACCAGTGACACTTTATTGTGACAATACAAGTGCTATCAATATATCAAACAATCCTATGATGCATACAAAGAAAAAGCACATTGCAATCAAGTATCATTATGTAAGAGAATTGATTCAAGATAAAGAGGTGAAGATTTAATATATTAACACAAAGGAGCAAATTGCTAATATCTTCACAAAAGCATTACCTAAGGATACTTATGAGTATCTAAGAGGTAAACTAGGGGTGATACCCCTATCAAAGGCTATATAAAAGATAGAGGGAGTGCCCAACATCAAATAAGATGACATTCATTTAATACAGATTGATGCAGTGGATCTTACTTTAGGAATTGCCTAAAGTAATCATAGAACTGGAACTACAAATTAGTCACAAGCAAGGTGACAGAGGGAAAAGTTGAAGAACCTGCAAAAGCCTATATCTGCATTTATTAAAGATGACAAGTGTTGAGTATATCTCTTTGGCATTGTTGTCAAAGAGGGAGAAAGTACACTAAATTGATCAAGTGCAAGAGGAATAATGGAGAAAGTACATCACTAGAAGATCAAAAGATCAAAAGAAAGAAAGAGAGAGAAAGTAGAAAAAAATCAGAGCAAGGATTAGAACAAAGAAGGAGATATTTTGCTAACCAATTCAGTATGAAAGAGAGAAGATATAGAAGGAACTTAGAGGGAGTTATATTTTGTAACCTTATTAGAAGATGGAAGTTGCAAATAGAGGGAGAGATTTCAATACAAGTTTTCTTTTTGGTATTGTCATACTCTTTTAACCTAGTTAGTTTGATGGAACAAGATGTTCATCATTTGTTTGACTTAGTTGATCAGTTTGGTATGCCATTAATGCCAAAGAGGGAGATCGTTGATATCTAATTGAAAAGATCATTTTATTAGAAAGATTGTTGAAGAAGACTATGTGTTTAAATCATTGTTTTGTCACTGATGTCAAAATTGCTATTTACTAGTAAGACAACTACTTATATGTTTCAAGTACTATCACTTAGTTGATTGACAAGGAGGATTTGATCAACAAGATGTAACAAAAGTACCTCGAGGAAAGGTTGGGTTATAATTATGAAATGAATTAAAAGAATCAATTAAGATAGTTATAACATAATGTATTGATGATCTACTTGAGGTTAAAAAATGGCTACCTACACTTAGAAAGTTCAGAAGAATAAAGTTAAACAAAGTTCATTTTCCAAGCCTGACCAAGTGGATAGTAGATGCTGAGAAAAGTTAGTTTAAGCCGAGAAAAAAGTTAGTTGGAGCCAAGTGAAAGAAAATTCTAGTGGATGCTAAGCAAGTTAGTAGATGCTGAGTAACTTTCCAGTTGATGCTGAGCACCAGTAAAATCTAGTTGATGTCGAGTGATTTTACAGTTGATGCCAAGTGACACAGTATTTTTTGAGCATTAGAATACTGATAATGCCAAACTACTACATTATGACAAAGGTCAAAGATTTTCCAAATCAAAGCCGACAAGTTTTTTTTCTTCGAACTTTTGAATTAGGAGGAAGATAAAATTGATGAGATGGTGGCACAAAATCTTATGTAAACTATTTTGGAGGCAAATTCAAATGGATTCTAAGAGAAGTTTCTAGAAAAAACAAGATATGGGGTAGATACATTTTATCCTACCTAATCCATCAAAAACCCTAATTTTGATGATGGATAATGAGTGGAATTTTTTTCTAATTTCCTGTATATAGGAATGTCTTATCATGAAGCAAAAGAGTTAGAGAGTTTGAGGCAAGAATCTGATAAGAAGGAAAAAGGGTTTTGCTTCATCAAGTGACCCAAGAGAAGAGTCTGTAATGGCATATTGAGTAAGAAGGTTTAAAAGGATGAATTCTTGAAGGGTGAACAAGCTATCAAAGCTACAAAGAATGGAAGCCAAGTAGAGTTAAGGACTGAAAAAAGATCTGTAATCTACAAGTAAGGTTGTAAGTGTTGAGATAATGGATGTTGCACAAATTGCATAATATTTTTTATATTGTATTATTTTATTTTATTATGTAATGTTGCATCTAGATGGATTTGTAACATGTAAAGATTCCCATGAAATATAATTGATGAGTTGTATTGTAAAATTGTGATAATATTTGATGTAATTATTTAATATTGGGAAAAAGAATTAAATGCTCAATATTAAATGTAGGGTCAATGGGTTAGGTAGCACATGGTTTTAGCACATGGTTTATGTAATATCACTTGGTGATTTTGTGGGACTTGCTACTATATAAGTAGCCACAAGGGTAGTTGCTGTAGTGACAAGAAGAAGGAAGAAAGGAAAGAGTCAAGTGGAACAAGGCTTGATAGTTTAGTTAAAGGGAGCATTTGTGAAGGTTGGAAGCATGGTATGGGATGTGTGGATTCATGCTTGTTCACATAGTTTGCTTGGTTGTGGCTATGGCTTTGAAGACTTCCATGGTTGTATTACAATGGTGTTTTTGCTAAATAATACATGGTGATGGATGCTTTTGGAGGCTGGGTTTTTTCCTCAATGAGGGTTTCCCAGAGTATATCTTGTGTCACATTTTTGTGGGTATGTTGTCTATTCTTTTACATGTGGATTTTAATTCTATATTTATTTTAGATCTACAATGGGTTATGTGGAAACAATTATATTCTTTGTTGCAAGTTTCCTTACAAGTGGTATCAAAGCTATGGTTTTATTATTGTAACCTTAGATTGAATCCATGGGAATGCATGAGAGGATAATAGAAATGGCAAGATATATGAGTCTTTATTGCAGATTTGAGGGTTTTGGGTTTGTTGTTATGATGGGATGTTAAAAGATTCGGGCATGTGAAATTTTTGGACAATAGGGTTTTTTAGATGTTTCATTTAAATGAGGTTTTAGGGGGTAGCTTGCAACAATGACCTCCTGGGTAAAAATAAACCTCACCATTGGATCCGAATCGTTGTTTCCATAAATTTTGACATATAATATGCCCTAGCTTGGCCATGTTCAGAGAAAATGAAAGAGTTTTTAGTTTCAGCCCGTGATGGTTGTCAAATTTAATCCCATCAAAATTTTTGTCACAAAAAAATGAAAAATCATAGTGAAAATGGTAAAAAGAATATCTTAGTAAAATGACCATAACTTTCTCTCAAGATATCAAATTTTAGACTTCTTATAGGCATTGGAAAGCTAATTCAAAGCACTACAACATGATGTAGGTTTGGTTATGTGATTTTGACATTTTGTCACATTTTAAGAGCCCTAAAGTTAGATGTTATTTATTTTGAGCATAGATTAGTGCATTACATGGGCATACAGAGTCAGATTTTGGACTTCGAGTAGTGAAGGAAAGCTCTTGGAGAGCTCTAAACATTGGTTTAGATTTGGTGTAGGTTTGGCATGATTTATTTGGTGATATATTTATCTAAATAGTTTATGATATATATTGACTATGGTAACATTGTGAGTTTATGAAACTGTATATTTGGATTTGATGTCATTGTATACTCAGTTCATATTTCAAATTAGTCTCATGATGATATGATTATTAGTGTTTGGTTTGGATATGTATGATGATTTGTTGGGTCTATAAGTTGTGTAGTGTTCTAAGTGGTCTATACTTATAGGTTGCATTTATGGCTTGGTTATGGGTTGTCTTTGCCCATTAGTCTTTCATTATTCATGCATATTTAGATTGGTGGCTTGGATTTGGGTTGTCTATGCCCTAAGTCACATGATTTGTTTATTTTTCTTCATGTGAAAGGGATGAGATGTTGTTACTAGGTATAGTCATGGTAGATGACTGTGGTTGACTAGTTTATGCTGACAGGTTGGACACTTTAAGAGCTAGATGCTCGGTTCATGGATGTGATCATGGTAACATAGATTTTGGCATGACATGATTGGATATATAGGTACATCCTTGATGTTCATTGGCTTTTATTTCTAATTTAGTTATGGTGGTATATATGTTCTTGGTTGAGGATCATGGTCATTTGGTTTTCTTTTGAGGAGCTCATGATGTGCAGTTTTAGTTCTTTGATGGTTTGATGCCTTGATTGATTCTCATGGTTAGAGGATGGTTTTTCATCATGATGTCATGGATAGCTTGGATACATGGTTTAGTGGGAGCTTATGACAGTGATGAGGTGACAATACAGGATTAGTTCCTAGTTTGTGTTGGGGTTTGAAACTACTGAGCAACAAAATGCTCAATACTAGGATGAAAATACTCACATAATCTAAAGATTAGCCAATTCATACAATAAATGACACAATTAGATCATCTAGACCCAATTGCAATGAAACCAAGGATGGTTTCCTACTCTTTAGGCCCTGCTAAACCAAGGCGGGTATACCTAGGGATAATTCTATTTGCAAACTGTGGTATGAAATTATTTTAGTCTCATTCTGATTCTCATCTTTTACCCTCAGGCACATACATAGTTTACCAATTTTATTTGAAGCTCTCAAATATATATGCATCCTATATAAGCAGATATGGCCATAATTCTTCTTGAGTTCACAAGCGTTCCTAGAAACAACAGCTATTTAGGATCCAAAAAATTGAATGTAAACAAGTGGTGACCAGCATTACAACCTTGAACAAAATAGAAAAAGAATGACTCTAAATTTATAATTGTTTTGACATGTAAAAGCAAAATCTACTTTCAATCATCTCTGATTTATATGACTAGTACGTTATCCATTGGGAAGAGAATAGGCTATTGGTGGGAGATATAATTCAAATAACTTGTAAATGAATTAATCAATTATAATCACCCATTTCTATTCTTATGAAAATCCCTTTTATAAACTCACAAACCCCACTGGTTTACTGAAGCATTTTTATAATTCCTTGAACTAAAAGCAACAATGAAGCGAACATACAATCCATACAAATTGCATTTAGCCAATTTAAAACTTATTTAAATAACTTCAAAGTAAAAAAGCTCATAAAATGGAGACAAAAATTAATGACACAAATATATTGTAAATGCCCCCTTGTATTATCCTTTTGAATTTGACTAATACAATAACCAATAGAACTTAAAGAAAAACCCAGAACATCTTGCTGATTTTGTCATTATACAAGTTTTTTGGACCATCACATTGCCTTGAAAACTCATTTATATAGGCATGAATTGCAACAAGCAAAGGGCAGATGTGATTGACAAGTGTCCTTCAAAAGGTTTTTACATACACCTACACAACAAGACAAAACTGTGAATAACAGAAAGACTGGTACATTGAAAATCCTTTTGTGAGTCCGCTTCTGTTATTCCCTTTGGAAAGACTAGGGTGTTGCTAAATACTATCCATTTTTCTTTCCTCAGTTCTTGTTCTTGCAAAGTGTAAATATTTCAGATTATATCCTCTAAATAATAAACTTCTTGTACCATGCAAGAAGCTTTCACCCTCTCTCTTAAGAGGTCATAGAATCCTTTAGGATCAATAAATTTGGCATCAAATTTTTCAATGTTATATCTATCTAGAAACAAATTCAGGTGCTTCCACCCTTTCCTCACAAAGACAAAATTGTGTACAATAGTAACAATTGGAAAAAAGGTACCCTTCTTAGACAATTCCCTCTCATCTATAGTGCCTATTTACAATAGGAGCTCAACTATCCCTATCTTCAAGGGCACATGAAAAGGAAAAACATGTGGCTTCCCCAAAAAACCATATACTCTTATTACAGTTGAAACATTATAAGGGATTATATCCCCCCAATTATGACTAACCAATAGTCCTTGTGCATGGTCCTTAGGTCTGACCAATTCTAACAATGCTTGTGGAATTCTAGGGTTGTCCCCTTTCAAAAGCAACCTAAGCTTTGATGCAAAGTATCTATCAAATCTTACATAACTAGCATCTGTAGCTTCTGAAGTCATATCTACACTCCATAGTTGCACTGGATTCCTCTCTCCATCCCTAGTCATTTCCAGCTCCATACACTTGGAGAAGAAAGTAAATCCCTTGTACAAACATACATGCATAAGCAATGAATACCAAGAGAATGGTTTGTCCACTTTTCCTTGTGCTATCCCCACCAAACCATTGTGAATTTATTTTTCAAGGAATGTAGCAAAATCCATAATAGTGCTCATCCCAAATTGAAGAGTTTGAGCCATGAAAAGGACAATAAAGCTTGGGATTTGATCAGCTTCATCCATCCCAAAATTTTTGCAAAGAGAAAAATATAATGCTTGAGCTCTAAGGTTGAAATACCTTCTCAACAATGGCTCTAGTGTACTGGCTGTAATCATAGGCAAAATGCCAATTTTAGCAGCATGCTCTTGCAGTGGCCCTATTCTTAGGTAAATTCTTTGTGCATCATACCTTTCCTGAAGGTCATCCATGTCAATATTTTCTTGCATAGCATGGTTAGAATTGACGTTGAAAACCTCACTAATTAATTCAGGGAAAACCCTAAAAAGATTCACTCCAGCATGGTTCTTTACCCACCCTATAATTGGATCATATTTCTTGGCCAAACCCATCAATAAATCACTATCAAAGAAAAATATGGGGACTATTAATTTACCAATGTCAAACTCCCATACATTTTCTCATAGGAGTGTCCAGTTTTCGCTTTGAAAACCATTTCTTAAACAACTCCAAACCCCCCATGGAAACCTGGGCATCTCTTACCTAGTTAGCCTTGTCATAGAAACCCTCTACTATAGCTACCCCAGGGTGTTTAGGAATCAACTACCTTCCCTTAGTTATATCATGTATAGATAAAGGAAATTGTTTGAGAAAGTCATCATGCATAGAGCACTTCAGATGATCAGTCTGTCCAGTAAACTCTTTACATGGAGGCATTTTGAGATTTTTTAAAAATTCCTATCTCACCAAATTCTTACTACTCAAAATTTTAAAAGAACTTACCTGCAAAACTTTACTTCACTCTATGAAATTCTTCGCTACGACTCGCCAAATTTCTTTGTGAAATTCTATGCCCTAGTTCCGAAAACTTTTTGTGTTTTGATAACCTTTTGCAGTTCTGTGGTTCAATAAATGGCAAGATCATAAATTATATTCGAGCATTGAAATCACATGAATGAGCTCTGAACCATATTAACTTCCAATAGCCATTTTTTCTCAAGTTGCATCAGAATTTCAAATCTTATCCATGGATTTCATCAAATTGGATGGCTTTAATTCAAAAAGGTAACAAGCTTTATATCCTTAAGAGTGGGGCCATGTGTCTCATTATCACTTATTCACATTCCTTAAATTTCTTGCATCTTAAAATTGTGGGTAAGCGCCAACCGTTGATCAAGAAAAGATCAATGATTACACAAATCTATAGTCAAATAAGGCCCAGTCAACCATTTTAACCAATAGAAAGTCTCCATATGAGTCTGTGCCTTCTGAAGACCTCCACAAAAGTGGGTCCCATACCACCTTCTAAGTGAATGAGTACTTGATGTTATTCTTTCCACGTGTCAAGCTGGCACATTCTCGCTTTCCTTATTTAACAAGCATCTTCAAATTGTAGGCTTGCACCAATTTTCGATCTTCGAAAGATCAAAAGTGGAAATGCTTGAATTCTGTAAACCTTACAAGATGGGAAAAGTGATGTTACCATGGACACATGTCTACATGGTGCATTCCCACTTTTTTAAAACTTCACTCAAGTTCTTTATATAGGAAAGTGCCCTTCATTGATCAAGATAGGATCAACAGTGTGAAAAATCTCTGCACTTTATGATTACATCATCCACTTGGACCAATGAAATGAATCTGCTCAACCCTCGTGCTCTGACCCACCTGAATATTGCATTAATTTTTAAGGTTTTCATGCCCATAGCATAAGTACTTCTAGCTAAGCACAAGTGGTGGACCACATCGCATGTTCTTCCACAATTTTGCCCCACTATGACATGCGTTACAAAGGCACATACCTATATTCCTTATTTGATGAGTAGCTTCAAATTGCAAGATTGCACTAACCCTCAATCTTTCAAAGATCTATGGCTGATAAGGCTTCACTTCCATTTGGTAGACAAACTTCTTCAATGGCACATCTGGCAGTACATATCAGCGATCATTTTACAGTGTGGCACACCACAACATACAATTAGAGATTCTCAACCCCACTTTTCCATATGTCAAACAACTGCTTGCCTACATTATTTATCTCTCGTGCAGCTTCAAAATGCAAGCATGCACTGGCCTTTGATCTTTGACAGATCAATGGTTATAGAATCATGTGTCTTAAATACCATGTTGGATGAAGTGACGAATAAAATATTTCCATGCATTCCAACTCATCTGACACTTGTCACAGAAGACATCTCAACATCATCCTTGAGAATGGCAGGCCCATCTTGTCAGATTGTGCCACTTGTCCCATTGACACTTCCTCACATTATTTATTTTATGAGCATCTCCTTCTTGTAGGAAAGCGCTAGCCCTTCATTTAAATGAAATCAATGGTTGATGCTTCTTGGTGATAAAGGCATATCTCTCTTAGTAACTCAACCAATGACATTGTAAGAAATCTAGAACGTGCATGAAAAGTACTGACAAACCTGCAAAAGTTTCTGACAACTTATGACTCCCCACAAACTTTACAGTTTAGTGAAACTTAAAAAGGCATGGGCTATGTGTCACCAAGTCACATGCCCACATTATTTAAAAACCTTGCATCTCAAAATTGTGGGAATGCGATACCTATTGATCTGAACAAGATCAACGATTATAAAGACTTTGTATCATCAGAGGTATTTCTTAATAGAATGATCAAGAAATTTGTAGGCCAAGCATGATCACGTAAGGTTTAGAAAAAATTATAATGAATTCATGCTTACGGAAGCCCTTCCTTGGGGTAAAAGTAATAAATTTTTTCGAGGGTTTTCAAGGCTAAGGTAAAACTTAATAAGGCTTTTAGGGTTTTTCAATTGATTTCTCTGATGACCAACTTTAAGAAATTGATAAAATTTCAACAACATAGAGATCACAACATGAACTATGACAATCTAAGAAATTTAAGAAATACAATGAGCAAACCCTAAAAAGCATAATAACACCCACAAATGAATTTTCACTGATTTTTTCAAAATTTTCTCTGTACTATGAAAAATCAAACCAACAGTGGCTCTATCTAGGGATGATAGACTACTTGAGTCTATGCAAGAGTTCAGAATATTTGGGAGAGTAGACCACATATTTTCCTTTGAATGACAACTTCTTCAAGGAGCACAAAACAACACACAAAAATAAGAAACTAGATTGTACAAGGATATTTACAAGAATTTACAACAACAAACTGTACAAGAACACAAGGGAACCTAAACTACTATTCATGGAAAATAGATACTTTAGGAAAATTACCTCTTCAAAAATTGTCCATGAACTGGTAATTCAAGAATATTTCCAGTTAATTCCTTCAGAAAATATGAATCTTCTCCGTTTGTATCACAAATGTGATATGGGCCAAGCCAGATTAGGTCAAATTTACCATGCTTTCCTTTATCTTCCACTCTAGCATTCCACATCAATACCATGTTACCTATTTCAAATTTCCTCTTAGTGGCCCTTTTGTCATATAAGTGCTTCATTTGTGATTGTAATTTAGTATTCTAAATAGAAGACTCTCTCCTTGTTTCTTCTAATTGCAAGATATCATCCATTCTAAGTTGCATCTCATCAATGATATCATCCTCATATAGTTGAACAAATTTTTACATCTCCTTTAGGTTATTTTGTGGGAGTCTAGCTTGTATACCATAGACCAAATCAAATGGGGCACATCCAATAGCCTTTTTCACAGTAACCCTATCATCCCATAGGGCTAATGGAAACTTTGAATTCTAGGCCCTCTTGTTTTCCCCCAAAATCCACTTGATGATTTTCAATACTCTTATTACTAGATTCAGCTTGAACACTACCTTAAGGGTGGTAGGGTGATGATGTGTATTCTGTAATGCCATACTTTTTACAAAAATCTTTATATTCCTCTAATCTAAAACACATGGCATTATCAGTTACAATCTTCTAAGGACATCCAAACCTAATTATAATATTATTCAAGATGAAATTAATCACCACCTTGTTTGTTGCATTCCTAGTAGGGATTGCCTCAACCCACTTGCTGAAATAATCAGTAGCCACCAAGATCCAAGAATGACCTCCACTAGACTTGTTTGTGATTTTTCCTATAAAATCAATTCCCCATTGTTGGAAGGGTGCTTGCACCAGGTCTTAAGGGTAGATTTCCAAAAAACTTTAACTTCCCATTGAATCTTTGACAAGTATCACATACTTTCAAAAAGTTATGAGCATCTTAAAAAAAATTTGGCCACCAAAACCTAGCCCTCATAATCTTATGAGTAGTAGTTTTAGCCATATAGTGATCACCACATACACCTTCATGCATATCTTTCAAAATTCTTCTAGACTCAGTTTCATCCACACATTTTAAGAGGACTCCTTCCATGCTTCTCCACCACAACTATCCTTGGACTATAACATATCTCATAGCATGCAACTTAAGGGATCTCTTTTGATTATCAGTTAACTTTGATGGAGATTTCATAATTTGCAAATAATAGATTACACCTTTGTACCAATCAGAGTTGTCCATATAATAGAGGTCTTCTTTGCAATTATCATCCAATTGATTAATTTGGTTTGCCTCTATATTTTCTTTTGTCATCAACTTGGCCAAACCTTGACCTCTAACCAATTTAGTAATTTGGATGTCAATATTGAATTCCTGTATTCTATTGATCCACCTACACCTCTTGCCAGATACCTCTTGTTGTGAGAAAATGTCTTTCACAGTAGTAGTAGGGACAAAAGAAATAACTAAAAGCCCCATTAAATAACATCTGAAGGCCTTCACTCCTTTGACCAATGCATATGCCTATTTTTCATTAATATCATACTTTAGCTCAGCTACTTGCAATGAGTTGCTAAAGAATGCAATCGGTTGTTCATTACCCTCCTCATTTCTTTGTAACAATACTGTAGAAACAGTGTGAAAAGAGGCAAAATAAAAAATATGCCTTGGTTTTCCATAATCTAGTGCTCTAAGAACACCTGAGAATCCTTGATAGCTTGCTTAATTTTATTGAATGCAGTACTAGGCTCGCCATCCCATTTTATCTCAGACCCTTTCTTCAACATCCTTGAAATAGGCCTACTAGCTTCTCTAAAATTAGTTACAAACCTTCTAGGAAAATTTATTAGGCCAAAGAATGACTGAATACCTTTAACACTCTTGGGTTTCTATATCTTATCTATGGCTTCTACCCTTTCAGGGTCAATCCTAACTCCATGTTTACCAACTAAGTGTCCCAATAATCTTCCTTTAGTTACACCAAAATGACACTTTCTGGGGTTTAAAGAAATACCATATTTGAGAGCCCTAATGAATACCTTCTCCAAATTTGTGCAATGGTCATTCTCATCTTTTGAGTAGGTAGTTAAATCATCCTGATACATAGCCAAAAATTTGTCAATAATGTCAACAAATGCCACATCCATTGCATGTTGAAAAGTAGCCCCAAAATTAGTAAGCCTAAAAGGCATCCTAACATATACATAAGTCCTCCATGGAGTAGTGAAGGCAGTCTTATATTGTTCTAATTATTTGACAACCACCTGATTATAACCTGAGAATTCATCCATCATAGACATAAGTTTTGAACCAGTAACCTTTTGCAACATAGCCTCCATGTTTGGCAAACCATAATTATCTTTTAATGAAGATGTATTTAAATTCTTGAAATCAACACATAACCTTATATCTCCATTTTTCTTTCTGATAGGGACCAAGTTAGACACCCAAGAAGAATGTCTAATAGGTTTTATAATCCTAGCATCCCTTAATTTAATTAATTCTTCTTGCATCTTAGGGGCTAGGGTTGGATTTATTGGTCTTTGTTTTTGCCTAAAAGTCTTTGCATTTGGTTTTAAAGGAATCTCATGCTGGAATAGATCCTCTCTATAAGCCTTCAGGTCATCATATGATCATGCAAATGCATGCCTATATTTCCTTAGCAAATCTATCAAATTTTTCCTAATTTTAGGAGACAATTTTCTACCAATATACAATCTCCTAGGTGTTTCCTTAGTTCCTAGATTCACTTCCTCTAAATATTTGGCATCATATTTACTAACATCAATTTGTGACCTATCTTGATTGTCAAAAATAGTCTCTAAGGCTACCAAACCCTTTGGGATCTTATTAGTTTTTAATTGCACAACTTCCTTCCCAAAAATTGTATCTTTTCCATTTATATTCTCCACATAAGTTGCACAATCAATTTCTTGTCCTGACAACATACTTTTACAGTTCAAAAATCTCAAAATGTCCTTGTTGTCTTCAAATACTTGCCAATTTTGGACATTGTTAGGAACAAAAGGCTTGATCTAAGTTTCAATTTAAGATATACCAGCAAATGTAATATCATTAGGTTTTATTGCTATATTTTCTAGCAAATCCACCATCTTATTGTTAGATTTGTCCTTCCAAATTATCCCAAATGCATCAAAGCACTCAATCATGTCCCATACTACATTTCTATACTGTTTTAACCTTTTATTCTTTGACACATAAACATTTCTCACCTGGGATACAATTAAGTCAGAATCCCCTATTACATCTATATGTTTTATCCCATGCTTATGAGCTAGTCTAAGTCCTAACAACAAAGCCTCATATTCTACTATGTTATTAGTACAAGTGAAATTCAATGTAAATGAAAATTTGTAAGTTATCCCAGCAAGAGAAATTAATAAAATACCTACACCTACTCCATCTTTGTAATAAGCACCATCAAAGAACATGGCCCATAGGTCACGTTTATCTGTCTTTGTATCAACTTCCATTTCTATCTGAGATTTTTGCTTGCTTTTCTTCAAAATTAGGACCTCAGCTATGAATGCATTGACATTTGTATCCAAATTTTTTTTATATCATCCTCAACTTCTTCTACTATCATATATATGCTTTTTGGCTCTCTATTGATCTTTACAAAATTTCCATCAATATTAAAAGTAGCAAATGATAGGTCACATTGTAAACTTCTTCCCATGGTAGCACTCCATTTTCTAGATAATAGCATACCATATTGAGGTGGTATGTCAACAACCAATATGCTCATAGTGAGTTCTTTATTTGGAAAGGCTGTCAATCTATAGGGAAGGGCACTAATAGTGCCTATGACTATAATTTCCCTTTTATCCATAGCACAACATCTTTCTTGAGTAGTGTCAACCTTCAGACCTAATTCTTTCATTATCTCAAAAGGCATAATAGTACTAGAAGCACCAGAATCAATCATACAATTCTTTAATGTCCCACCATTCACTAGGATACTTAAGAAAAATGGCTCAACATTCCCTAAGCATTCATTAACAGACTTATCCAAAAACATCTAAGGAATCTAAGACACAACCACTTCAGTGTCCTGTTCCTTCACCTTTTCCTTTTTCACTTCTTTAGGAACATGATTTTCATTAGATTATTCACTTACCTTTACATTAGTATTTCCCAAACATGCTATGGCTTTATCTCGGTGCTCTAGGATTCTCAACAACTCAGACAGAGGAACCTTAATATTAATTTGAGAAAAAACAACAAACATATCTATAGAAGAATTAGAAGGGTTATCATTATTCACATTCCCTTTCTCATCATGCTTACCCAAAGTGTTTAAGGGATTATGATGACTCTTATCTTACTTAGTGACATTCTGTGATATCTTCCCATTTCTTCTCTTGGAGACATTATTTGAGAGCTCTATATCCTTAGGGTTACCCTCTTTCTTTGGTTCCCATTTTTTATTTGCAAATTTAACCTTCACAACATGAGACTCTTTAGGTCTTACAATTTCCCCTTTCTTATGGTCGGTTCCTTTTATGAAAATACTAGCTACCTTATTCCCCTCACTTCCTTGAACCATACTTCTAGTCTGAACCTGAGCTACCATATTAGTAGTAATTTGGTCAATTTCTTCTCTAGAGGGTTTTCTCAGGGTCACTTCTTCCTTTGAACCTACCATGTTACACACATTATCCTCAACATCACTTTCATCAAAAAATACTTGTTGTTGATTGACACTTTGAAATTGTCTCTGATCATTTACATCTCTATTATACCCTTCCTTGTTAGAATAATGTGAATCAAACATGTTACATCCGACATCATCATTAGTTTCCTCCTGTTCCTGACATTTTTCTACTATATTCTGATTCCCTGAACATGACAGTGCTACTTGACAGGATTCAAGAGAATGAGGTAACTGACATGTGAAACACCAAATAGGCTCAGCAATAAACTCAGGGTCATCTACCAAATTCACATAATTTTTTGATAAAGGATCAGGGGTCATTTTATTGATGTTGTTCTTAGGAGGGGGAACACTAGGCTGACCATCCTTCCAAGTAGTATTATAGGGGAAATTCTGCAATCTATTCTATTTATTGAAGTTAGATTCATAAGGAATCCTATTGTCAATGGGATTCCTATCATTCTTTACTTGAGGAAGACTTAAACTCTTTATGGCATTGAGAACTTGAGTTATCTCACTAGGCTCTTGTTTCTTTCCACCTACAACTTTATGTTCGTCTCTCCTATTTCCCTTATTACCAAACAATCTAGGGTCATCCCTTCTACTTTCTAGTCTACCTGAAATTCTCAAATTATTTTCAATATTAATAGCAACCCTAAAGGCTTCCCTTAAAGTTCCAAGCTCCTTGTCCCTAAGTTGATATGCTACTTTACCATCAAAAGCATTCAAATAAGTGATCAAGCATACCTTGTCATCAACTTGCATGGCTTGCATTAGCTTATACATCCTTTTTTGGAACCTATTTTTGAACTCAGTGACATATTCATTTGGAAATCTCTTGATGTTATTAAATTTAGTCAGAATGTAACTCTGATTTAACTTGTCACCATATTGTTCCTTGAAAAAATATTCAATATCCTTCCAATCCATAATAGACAATTTAGGAAGTCTTTTAAACCATTCCCTAGCATCTTCAGTAAGTGATTGAACAAACAACTTCATTATAACATCTTCTGCTTCAACCTCATAGTCACTCATCATATCTAGAAAACTTCTTAAGTGATCTTCACAAGTAATAGCATTATTTCTAGCAAATTTAGGCAATCTTTTTCTCATCTCTTGTGGGATAGGATTAGGGAAACCAGTAATTCCATCAAAACATATTTTCCTATAGCCTTCTAAATGGACAAGTCTTCTTTGCAAATCAATCCTAGGATGCTAGAGAGAATTTCTTTTGACATTATCATTAGCATTGCTAGTATGAGCATGACCAAGAGGCTTATTCAGATCTACCATTTGTGAAAAAGAAGATAAAAAAGGAAGAGGTACTTGAGTGGTATCTTGATCTGCCTTATCATAACCACCATCTACATTACCCCTAGGCATAACTGTAGATTGCTTCTTAGCAATTTCTAGGAACTTGATCTTATTATTGATCTCAGCTATAGTAGCTTCATTTTCTACAATCTCCAATTCCTTAGCTAAAGAATCTCTCTCTTTTCTTTTCTTTTCTAGCTCAATATCTAAAGGTGACACATAATCATGAATTTGGACAACTTGTACTAGTTCATTGATCCTAATACCAACTTCCTTCTGTTTTCCTTTATCTTGAAAATCAATAGCATGTCCTATATCTCTCCTAGCTTCTATAGCCTTATAACTCTTGATCTGTTGTATTACAGGACCCTCTTGGTTCATGTCTTGATTCTATAATAATTTTTTCTCTTGTAATCTAAGTTGCTCAACTTGACCCACAATCTCAAGTTGCCCAACACTAGCCGCTATCTCATTTTTCTTTTCTAAAGCAACAATTCACCTTAGTAATTATTGTTTTTCTTCATAGTTCTTCATAATCACTTCTTCCCTTACCTTCTAAATCCCCCTATCAATAGCTTCTTGCTCAGCACACATCTCTCTCAATATTTTCATCTCATTATGATCAAGAACAGTAAATTCAAAACTAGTTGTTCTATCTTCATTAAAAATTTTAGGCTCCAAGTATTTGGGTCTCACCTTTTTAGGTGAATAATTTGACATGAAATGGTTTGTACTACATTGGCACATATTTTTACTATTTCTATCACCTAAACCAAGTGCACGAGGTTGTACAATCTTTTCTTGATGTATCATTTTAGGCATATTATAGAATTCATCATCTAACAAGCCTAGGTGAGATCTAGGACCTTTTGAGAAATGTTCCTTATCAGAAACAAGATGATAAGGGTTGTCTTTCCTTATTATTTTCTCTTGAGAATAATTTCCTTTCTATACCTCATCTCCTTTCACAGCCCAATTTTTCCTTCTCCTAGGAGGGAGATCAGTTTGTAACTTGATTCTAGGATTTTGCTTCATATTTTCCCATGTATTTTTATTATTATTTGTCATCGTTGAGAGAAAAAACTTGCAAGTATTGACACTGGTTAAACCTTTTGAGTTTCCACACTCTTATTTGAATGGGAAAATCACTAGATATAATGACAAATGCTTTACTAACAGGTCCGACAAAATGTGCACAATTTCTAAATCCATGAGTAAACTTAACATGAAAAACTTACCTTAGACTCTTCCCAAGGGAGACACAAATCTTAAATGACACTCTTATTTGATAAAAATACTAAGTGTCCCCAACAGAGTCACCATTTTGTTGGGGTTTGAAACTATTGAGCAACAAAATGCCCAATACTAGGATGAAAATACTCACATAATCTAAAGATTAGCCAATTCCTATAATACATGACACATGTAGATCATCTGGACCTAGTTGCAATGAAACCAAGGATGGTTTCCTACTCTTTAGGCCTTACTAAACCAAGGCAGGTATACCTAGGGATAATTCTATTTGCAAACTATGGTATGAAATTATTTTAGTTTCATTCTGATTCTCATCTTTTACCCCCAGGCACATACACAATTTGCCAATTTTCTTTAAAGCTCTCAAATATATATGCATCCCATATAAGTAGATATGGTCATAATTCTTCCCGAGTTCACAAGCGTTCTTGGAAAAAGTGGCTATTTAGGACCGAGAAAATTGAATGTAAACAAGTGGTGATCAACATTACAACCTTGAACAAAATAGAAAAAGAATGACTCTAAATTTATAATTGTTTTGACATGTAGAAGCAAAATCTACTTTCAATCATCTTTGATTATATGACCAGTACCTTATCCATTGGGCAAAGAATAGGCTATTGGTGGGAGATCTAATTCAAATAACTTGTAAATGAATTAATCAATTGTAATCACCCATTTCCATTCTTATGAAAATCCCTTTAATAAACTCAGAAACCCCACTGGTTTACTAAAGCATTTCTACAATTTCTTGAATTAAAAGCAACAATGAAGCTAGCATACAATCCATACAGACTGCATTCAACCAATTTAAACCTTATTTAAATAACTTCAAAGTAAACAAGCTCATAAAATGGAGACATAAATTAATGACACAAATATATTGTAAATGCCCCTTTGTATTATCCTTTTGAATTTGACTAATACAATAACCAATATTACTTAAAGAAAAACCTAGAACATCTTGCTGATTCTGTTATTCCCATATATCCTCAGGGAGTACAATTGGAAGAAAACTCAAAATTAAACAACTACATGCTATTGGAATAGATTGTGTAGAGATTTATAATGCTAAGTTTCTGGAATAGATTGTGTAGAGATTTTTCATCAACATTTCAAATCACACTACATGATCCATCATCAGGAAGAGAGAGAAAGAGGTGTCAAACAATGTAAGATGTAGATTTGGCACAGGGTCACTAATTAAAGGAGACCTGGAAGAGAGGAATTGCACACGCCCCAACGCAAGTCAAAATAAGTAAAATAAAATAAAGAAAAAAAACAAACAAACACGAGGGAGAGACTAAACCCACCAAGACACAAAGTGAAATCACCAAGAGAGATAACAAAGAAAATAAATAGGACAAGACAATAAACTACAAAAAGGAAACAAATGGTAAGAGTTAGTATATGTAAAAATATAAATATATAGTAGAAAAATATATTACCTATATAAGAACAAAACTAAAACCTATACATAGTGTCAACATATGAATATGCCACATAAATGTAAGAACATATACAATATAATACTACCAATTAATAATAAAAATAAAATTTAAATAGGTGCAAAAAAAATAAAATAAATCAAAATATAAAAATAAAAATAAAAATAAAAAGACAAAATTAAAAATAAAAATAAAAATAAAAACATAAAAAACACAAACAAACATGCATGCATGCATACATACATACATACATACATATATATGTATGCAATATATATAAAAATTATAAACAAGAAAAACTAATACATACATATGCCAACATGTAACATAAATAAATAAATAAATAAATAAATAAATAAATAAATAAATAAATAAATAAATAAATAAATAAATAAATAAATATATATATATATATAGAATGTGTCCATATACACAACTAGATGAATATATATGCAAAAAATAATAAACAACCCCCATACACAACCAACATATGGAAATAGATACATATGACACAAAAAGCAAGAGAATGCTAAACATATATATATATATATATATATATATATATATATATATATATATATATATATATATATATATATATGAAATATACTATCATATATGTAACAAGAGAAAATTGTATATATGTACGAGTGTATTTTGAATAGTGAATATAAGGATAGAAACACAAAGTAAGGAAGAACTCCAACAAAAGAACGAAGGACAAAAGAGCAACACAAAAGGCAAAAAGGCAAGGAGGAGGGTGCAACTAACCCAACAATGAAGACCCAAACTCTGAAGGAGGAGAAGAGTAGCAACAAGGACCTAAAGAAGACTAGATAAAAAGGGGGGGGGGCAGGGGGGAGGGGAATCATACCACTCATGAAGAGATGAAAACAAATAAGACAGGAAAGAATGAGGAGGAGAGAGGAAGAATCACCAAAGACACAAAAGAAGTGGCCAACCTGGGGGAAGGGTGCAAGACACCAGAGGAGAGGAGAGGGGCAGAGAGGACAAGAACCGCAGAGAGGGGGAGCAACCAAGCAAGAAGGTATGGAGAGAGAAAGAGATTAACCAACACAACGAGGGTGTTTCTCTGCAGAAGTCAACAAAGGATGCCACGAGGGGTTGAGAAGCCATCCATCATCACGATTGAGGTTGATGGGGTGGTTAATAATTTCAACGGCTTCTTTAAGCTTCCTCTTAAAATAGTTGTCCTCATAGGAAATGATTTTTGTGTCCTCCAAACATATGTGATGTTTGGTCAAGAAAGAATGTTCAGCTAGTGCCGATTTGTAAACCCTATCGTGTCTAATGTCTACCACCTACTCCTTGATATGGGCATGGAAGGAGCAACCTGTTTCACCAATATAGGGTGTGCCACAAGAGCAGACCACTTTGTAAACCCCTGAGTTGGAATACGAATCTATGGGGTCTTTGATTGGTGGGACATGATTCTTGAGCTTGAAGAGGGGCTTGAAAGCAACATGCAAACCATTTTAATAAATCATCAAAGCCCTATAACTTATTTAATAAATCAAAGATTTTTTCTATTTGATGATATGTTAGCTGAATAATAGATATACACATAGCAGTGATATCTTCATTTCTCTCTATCCATTTCTGTACAATGGGTATGAACATAGCTTCATTTCATTTCAATTCATCCTTGATAGCTGAAATCCTTGCTAATTGATCAAAAAATGTGGGCCATTCTATCCTGTCACTAAATACATGATAGCTTGCCTCAATTTTTCTTCATATTGATTATCAAGGTCTACATGCATTGCATATAACTTATTTTTCTCCTCTTCAAAATCCTCTGCAGTATAGAACTAAGGCCTTTCTGGGGTATTAGGTATCTCAATAATTGGTGTTGATTTAAAAAGCTCAATAGGTGGCCGTGGGGGGTATGGAACCCTAGGTTTACCAGTCTCTCCTAATTTTCTTTTTCGAAGAATCTTCTCTATTTGAGTTACTTTATTTTCTAATGATTGTATCTGTATACCCCTCTCCTCATATGCTCTCAAAACTTCTTCAAACCTAGCATTGAGTTGGGAAAATTTATCTTCCTCTTGGCCAGACACCTTGCTACCAAATTTTAGATCCTCTGATGCCATCCCAATTATTTATTTAATACCTATCTCACCAGCCTTGAACACTATCAATGTACCACTATGCTCTACAGTGGAAATCTCATGCATTCTGGTATTGTTCCTTTTTTCCATGGACCATATAACAAGGGCTTGGTGGTCATCACTAAACCTGACTCCTCTATGAGCATTTAGTATTTCTTCTGCAGTTCTTAGTTGAACATCCCTCTATTTCCTTACTGAATAAAAAATAATGGCATTTGCTATGTCCCATTCTGGTAAAAGGAGGACTCCTGACTATCTAACTATCTGTCCTAGCTTCAGGAGTAAATTGAGAAAAATCATTCAAAAATTTGGACTTCACCTCTTCCTTAATATCTGAATCAGGTTTGTCTAGCTACTCTACCTTTATCTTCTCACAAGTTTTCTCAAAATTTCCCATGTTTAATCTCCACAAAAATTGAGAAAAGCCCTAGATTTTACAAAATTCTCATCATTAATAAACCTTTCAGAGGCTTGGGCAACTATTGGATCAATTTTCTTACCTTGGTAATCAGTAATGGTTAAATCCAAGGAAGCCATAGGAGGTTCTTGTGGTTCTCCAATCTCTAGATGTTTTGAGGTAATAATTACATCCCATTCTCCACCAATTTGTCTAAACTTCTCCTTTAAAGATGCTTCATCATCTATCTAGATTGGGGACTGGCTTGGGGAGTATTGTTCTATTTGAGAAGAAGAAGACCCTACTCAAATTTTTTCCTTTTTGGAGAGCCGGCTATAGATGGACTTCCTAGTCTTGGCCTCTGATGAAAGGGTGCCTATTGCACACTTTGAACCCTTACATAACCTGCCCTTCTCTACAAGGTATACTGGCCAGTAGCCACTATATTTTTTCTACTTATCTTCCTTTGTACTTCTATAGCCTTGTCTGGATATGTCTCAACATATGTGGCTTTCTTTTCATTCATAGTTTGGATGATCACAATAAAATTATTCATTAATGCTTGCATTTTGGCTCTCCAATATTTTTAATCTTTCTATGGGTCATACTAGGGGTAAAAAGCATTAATAAATTCTAGGGTGTTGCTAAATACTATCCATTTTTCTTTCCTCAGTTCTTGTTCTTGCAAAGTGAAAATATTTTTGATTATGTCCTCCAGATAATAAACTTGTTGTACCATGTGAGGAGCTTTCACCATCTCTCTTAAGAGGTCATAGAATCCTTTAAGATCAATAAATCTAGCATGAGATTCTGCCATGTTATATCTATCTAGAAACAAATTTAGGTGCTTCCACCCTTTCCTCATAAAGAAAAAATCATGTACAATAGTAACAATTGGAAAAAAGGTACCCTTCTTAAACAATTCCCTCTCATCTATATTGCCTATTTGCCATATGAGCTTAGCTATCCCTATCTTCAAGGGTACATGAAAAGGCAACACATGTGGCTTCCCCAAAAAACCATATACTCTTATTACAGTTGAAACATTATAAGGGATTATATCCCCCCAATTATGACTAACCAATAGTCCTTGTGCATGATCCTTGGGTTTGACCAATTCTAACAATGCTTGTGGAATTTTGGGGTTGTCCCCTTTCAAAAGCAACCTAATCTTTGATGCAAAGTATCTATCAAATCTCACATAATTGGCATCTGTAGCTTCTGAAGTCATATCTATAGTCCACAACTACACTAGATTCCTCTCTCCATCCCTGGTCATTTGTAGCTCCATACCCTTGGAGAAGAAAGTAAATCCATTGTATAAACATACATGCATAAGAAATGAATACGAAGAGAATGATTTGTCCACTTTTCCACATGCTATCCCCACCAAACCATTGCAAATTTCTTTCACAAGGAAAGTAGCAAAATCTAGAATAGTGCTCATCCTAAATTGAAGAGTTTGAGCCATGACAAGGACAATAGAGCCTGGGATTTGATCAGCTTCATCCATCCCAAAAAAAATTTAAAGAGAAAAATATAATGCTTGAGCTCTAAGGTTTAAATTCCTTCTCAACAATGGCTTTGGGGCACTGGCTATAATTATAGACAAAGTGCCAATTTTAGCAACATGCTCTTGCAGTGGCCTTGTTCTTAGCTAAATCCTTTGTGCATCATACCTTGCTTGAAGGTCATCCATGTCAATAGTTTCATGCACACCATTGTTAGAATTGAGGTTGAAAGCCTCACTAATTAATTTAGGGAAAACCCTAAAAAGATTCACTCCAACATGGTTCTTTACCCACTATGTAATCAAATCTTATTTCTTGGCCAAATCCATAAACAAATGACTATCAAAGAAAACTATGGGGATTGTTAATTTACCATGTCAAAATCCCCTACATTGCTCATAGGAGTGTCTAATTTTCGCTTTAAAAACCATTTCTTAAGCAACTCCAAACCCCCCATGGAAGTTACCTGGGCATCTCTTACCTAGTTAGCCTTGTCATAGAAACCCTCTGCTATGGCTACCCTATGATGTTTAGGAATCAACTCCCTTCCCTTAGTTATTTCATGTACAGATAAATGAAATTGTTTGAGAAAGTCATAATGCATAGAGCGCTTTAGATAATCAGTCAGTCTATTAAACTCTTTACGTGGAGGTATTTTGAGATTTTTAAAAAATTTCTATCTCACCAAATTCTTACTAATTAGAATTTTAAAAGCACTTACCTGCAAAACTCTGCTTCACTTTATGAAATTCTTCACTGCAACTCGCTGGACTTCTCTGTGAAGTTCTGTGTCCTAGCTCTAGAAACTTTTTTTGTTTTGATAACCTTTTGCAATTCTATGGTTTGATAAATGGTGAGATCATAAATTATATTCGAGCATTGAAATAACATGAACAAGCTCTAAACCATATTAGCTTCTAGTAGCTATTTTTTCTCAAGTTGCATTAGAATTTCAAATCTTATCCATCGATTTCATTGGATCGGACAACTTTAATTCAAAAAAGTAACAATCTTTATATCCTTAAGAGTAGGGCCAGGTGTCTCATTACTGCTTACCTGCATTCCTTAAATTTCTTGCATCTTAAAATTGTGTGTAAGCACCAACTGTTGATCAAGACAAGATCAATGATTACACAAATCTATAGTCGAATAAGGCCTAGTTAGCTATTTTAACCAATAGAAAGTCTCCATATGAGTTTGTGCCTTCTGACAACCTCCATGCAAGTGAGTCCCATATCACCTTCTAAGTGAATGAGTTCTTGACATCATTCTTTCCATGTGTGAAGCTAGCGCATTCCTACTTTCCTTATTTGATGAGCATCTTCAAATTACGAGCTTGTGCCAGTTGTTGATCTTCAAAAGATCAATGGTGGCAATGCTAGAATTTTGTAAACCTTACAAGATGGGAAAAGTAATGTTACCATGGACACGTGTCTACATGGCACATTCCCACTTTTTTTAAACTTCACTCAAGTTCTTTATGTGGGAAAGCACCCTTCGTTGATCAAGACAGGATCAATGGTGTGAAAAATTTCTGCACTTTATGATCACATCATCCACTTGGACCAATGAAATGACTCTGCTCAACCCTCATGCTCTAACCCACCTGACTATTGCATTAATTTTTGAGATTTTTGTGCCCATAGCATAAGTACTTCTAGCTAAGCAGAAGTGGCAAACCACATGGCGTGACTCAGTGTTCTTCCATAATTTGGCCCCACTATGACATGCATCTCAAAGGCACATACCTGCATTCCTTATTTGATGAGTAGCTTCAAATTGTGAGATTGCACTAACCCTTGATCTTTGAAAGATCTATGGTTGATAAGGCTTCACTTCCATTTGGCAAACAAACTTCTTCAGTGGCACATCTACTAGTACATATCAGGGATCATTTTACAGTGTGGTACATCGTAGCATATAGTTAGAGATTCTTGACCCCACCTTGCCATATGTCAAAAACTACTTGCCTACATTATTTATCTCTTGTGCAGCTTCAAAATGTGGGCATGTGCTAACCTTTGATATTTGATAAATCAATGGTTATAGAATCAGGCATCTTAAATACCATGTTGGCTGAAGTGATGAATAAAATATTTCCATCCATTCCAACTCGTCTGACACTTGCCACAGAAGACATCTCAACATTATCCTTGAGAATGACGGGCCCATCTTGTCAGATTGTGCCACTTGTCCCATTGATGCTTCCCCGCATTATTTATTTCACGAGCATCTCCTTCTTGCGAGAAAGCACTAGCCCTTGATTTAAATAAAATCAATGGTTGACACTTCTTGGTGATAAAGGCATATCTTTGTTAGTAACTCAACCAATGACATCATAGGAAATCTAGAATGTGCAGAAAAAGTATTGACAAACCTTCAAAAGTTTTTGACAACTTATGACTCCCCACAAACTTTACGATTCACTAAAACTTAAAAAGTCAAGGGCTACGTATCACTAAGTTGCATGCCCACATTATTTAAAAACCTTGCATCTCAAAATTGCAAGAATATGATACCCATTCATTTAAACAAGATCAATGATTATAAAGACTTTGTATCATCAGAGGTATTTCTTAATAGAATGATTAAGCAATTTGTAGGCCAAGCATGACCACGTAAGTTTTAGAAAAAATTATAATGAATTCATGCTTGTGCAAGCCCTTCCTTGGGGTAAAAGTAATAATTTTTTTTCAGGGTTTTCAAGGCTAAGCTAAAACTTAATAAGGCATTTAGGGTTTTTCAACTGATTGCTTTGATGACCAACTTTGAGAAATTGATAAAATTTCAACAACATAGAGATCACGACATGAACTAGGGCAATCTAAGAAATTTAAGAAATACAACGAGAAAACCCTAAAAAGTATAATAATGCCCACAAATGAATTTTCACTAATTTTTTCAAAATTTTCTCTGTACTTTGAAAAATTAGACCAACAGTTTGGTTTGTATCTACTTGGTTTGGAGGTCTTGGTTTCACTTGGTACTGACACTTTGTTTGTGTATAGACCTAGAGGATCTTCATGTAGGAGATGGATTTTATGATGCCATAGGTGACTTGGTACCATGGCTGAGTGGGAGATTTTGGCATTGATATATTTATTGAGTGTTTTTAGATGTTGGAGGTTTGTCTTAGATCCTGTTGCTGCTGAAGAATCTTTGAAATTTGCATGGTGCACTTGATATCTTCATGGTGTGTGAAGATGGTTAGATCTTGAGGAATCATGGGGTTCTTGGTTATCTTTATGGTGTGTGGAGATGTTTTTCCATGGTTTATAGAGATGTTTTCTTCATGGTATGTTGAGATGGTTGTATCTTGAGAACTTTTAGAGTTCTTTGTAAAGGTGTGGTTTGTTCTTTTATTTGGCATGTTTTCCTTGGAATGAGGATAGTTTTATTATTATGTCATGGTATACTCTTGATATGCATTTAGAGCTGTGACATGTTATGGTATGTTCATGTGGAGCATATTATCTCTTTGGTTGAGATGGTTAGATCATGTTGTCATGTTTATGTTCCTGAGGCCATGGTTGGAAATTTGACATTGATCTTGGTATAGTTTCTTGGTATTGAGTACACTGATAATAAGCTGGATACTTCATGACATTGCTATGTGGCATTTGGAGATGGCATGGATTGATTAGTTATAAGTGCTAATGGATACTTAGAGATGGTGGTGATGGTGATTTCTCTTGGATTAGAGAAGTATTTTTTGGAACAATTGATAGTTTCAGCGGGAAGTTTGAGGGGCAATCACCTGATATTGACTTGAGAAGAGATTGTTCTTAGATGAGTCTTGGTTGGAGACTTGGATGTCTTGGTGAGCATTCTCATTTCCCACTCTTGGTCTACTCAGCAGTTTTCTACTTGAAAGGTATAGCTCATTTTTTCTCAAGTGCATTGTATTTATATTTATCTTTCATGGTTATGGATCTTGAGCTAGGGTACATGAGTTAGTTCTAGAGGGTTCATTTGAGAGATGGTTCAGCATTGGTTATCTCCATGTGCATATGTTGTTATGTTGGTTGAGTTTGGGAGATGGTTTTATATTGGGCATATTTCTTGGTTTAGGAATGGTTATTCCTTGAGTTAGGAATAGTTTATGAATTTGATCTTCTAGTGAGAGGCTTACATCAATGATTAGTTATATGGTATGGTTTGGGTGTTGTTGAGGCTTCTTGTTGGGGTTTTATGGAGGAGATCATACTTGCACAATTTACATCTAGAGGTGTGTGTAGAAGGACATGATACAAGTTATGATTTGCATGGTTTCTCTCTGGTCTTGGTTATCTTCTTGGATGTTTGGTTTCACTTACATTGGATTTGAGATTGGTTAGAGATTGTGATCACTAGTTTATGCTCATGTATGTCATGTGAGAGATGACATGGTTATTACTTTATCTCTTTCCTCTATTGGTAGTGGAGAGCTTGGGAGACTATTGGAGACCTTTTATAAGAGTTTTTCTTGCAAGTTATTGGTTTATGTATTGTGGATTTCCTAGAGATTACATGGATTCACTTCTTTGAGATGTTGTGAGTGGATTGGTTATAGATTTGACATTATCTTTTGTAGTGGGAGATTCTTGGTATACATGTGGCAGGTATTGCTCTTGAGGCATGTGATTGTAGGTTATAGATTGGATATGTTGATGATGTGAGATTCACTTGGTATATACCTTTGAAGGTATGGATAGTTGGATGGGTTTGACATTTGTTGTGGGTGCTATTTTAGCTATTGATATTTTGACAACTATAGATACATGTGATTATCTTTGGATTAGGTTTTTTGTGCTTGGCATTTTAGTTGGTACAAGATTTTATGCTCTTGTAATGTGACAGGTTGGGTAGTTTTCTCTTTGGATGGCTTCTATGTATGTCCAATGGTAGTGGCATAATAAGAGGTGAGATCATTCATGTTTGAGATGCTGGATACTTTGATTTTGTTGCAGGTACCAGGATGGAGCACTTTGTTTACTTTGATCCATGATGGTGGATATGAAAGGAGGGATTTTTCCTTACTATTTATGTGGCTATGGATTGACCCTATCCAATGTATACAACAAGTGGGAGATTTTTGAGATAAAGGGTGTTGCACACATTGCATAATATTTTTTATATTGTATTATTTCATTTTACTATGTAATGTTAAATCTAGATGGACGTGCAACATGTAAAGATTCTCATGAAATATACTTGATGAGTTGTATTGTAACATTGTGATAATATTTGATGTAATTATTTAATATTGGGGAAACGAATTAAATGCAAAATATTAAATGTGGGGTCAATGGGTTAGGTAGCACATGGTTTTAGTACATGGCTTATGTAATATTGCTTGGTGATTTTGTGAGACTTGCTACTATATAAGTAGCCACAAGGGTAGTTGTTGTAGTGACAAGAAGAAGGGAGAAAAGCAAGAATCAATTGGGATAAGTCCTGACAAGTTAGTCAAAGGGAGCATTTGTGAAGGTTGGAAGCATGGCATGGGATGTGTGGATTCATGCTTGTTCACATAGTTTGCCTAGTTGTGCCTATGGCTTTGAAGGCTTCCATGGTTGTATTGCAATGGTGTTTTTGCTGAATAATACATGGTGATGGATGCTTTTGGAGGCTGGGTTTTTCCCTCAATGAGGGTTTCTTAGGGTATATCTCGTGTCACATTTTTGTTGGTATGTTGTCTATTCTCTTGCATGTGGATTTTAATTCTGTATTTATTTTAGATCTATGATGGGTTATGTGGAAATAGTTATATTCTTTTTTGCAACTTTCTTTATAGTAAGTTGTATCAGATCAAAGCTCTATTGTTACTTTCTAATAATTGTATTAGTCTAGGGTAAATCCTTTGGAGTAAGGTTGACTTAATAATCATTGGAAAATCCTTTAATTGTTAGGATTAAACCACAGACAAAAAATAACAATTACATGCAAATATAACCAATAATAGAAAATAATAGATCACACAAAAAAGAACACAAGGCTCCAAGGTTTAACATGGTTCACCCAATTCCTAGGCTATGTCCACCAAACAACAAGTTTGATATTATTAGGATCCAGTGATAACAGCCTAATTACAATCTATAATCCCTTGCAGCTCAAAACTATTGCAAGAACCAATTTCACATCACAACTTAAAATGAAAAATACCTAACCCTAATCCCTTTTATACAAGTAATTTTATGCCACTTAAGGGTTACAACATGTTGGCCATATGTCGGCCACAACGTCAGCCATGATCCAAATTTTTTTTTAGGTGTGATGCCCTGAACCCCAAAGAATTTATGAAGTATGTACAATACTTTCCTGATCAATCACCACAAACTAATATTAATAGGGTGGCATTTCAAGTGAATGGCCTAAAGTCATCTAACAAGGCTCACTTTTAGTAGGGTGACTAAAATCCCTTAACTGGGTCACATTTAATAGTGTTTATTGTAACCTTTAATAGGGTTGGCCTTTAACAGGGCATCACTTCAGAAGAGTAAAAAATGAATAGCATGTTATTGATGGTTTTTCCCAAATTGGATTTCCACATTAAATCATTGTGTCAAATGTGTTGATGGATGTCTTGTGTTTCATGCTTTATATTTCTGCAAGTTGATTTGACAGTAACATATAAGTTTTAGTTGATACACAATGAATGCATGCATGGATAAGAATATTTTTTGGGTTCACTAAATTGCGAAAAGTTTTATTTTTACATCTAGACCTTGAATAACTAATTCACCCCCATGCCCCCCCTCGCCCTCAGTTATTCTAAAAGAATTCTAACATGACATATGTCTCTAGGGATCTTAGGATCCCTAGGAACATATGTTGTCAACAAATATGTTTAACATATTAAAAATATGGTATATTAAATATATAATATATAATCTAAATTATATAATATACTATAATATGTACTATAATAAAATTTATACTATATACAATTATTATGTACTATACACTGTAACATACTAGAGTATAATATATACAATAATATATACTATAATTATATATATTATAACTTAATAATACTATTATATATACTCTATATTAAAATACATATGTTGTACACTATAAATATATATGATATAATTAGATATATAATATATAAGTGGTTAGTATATGTAATTAGAACCCTATATTCAATTGTAGAAACATAAAAATTCATTGGGTGAAAATATATTGGGTATCTGATAAATCAAATAAATTAGGTATCTAATAAATCAAATAAATAAGGTCTATGATATAATGGGCATCTGATATATTGGGTAACTGATTAGGCTTGGTAATTACCAAGCCTAGTTGGTCAACTCAAAAAACATGATTTTCTCTATTTATGTGACTTCTTGACTTTGAGGAGGTATCTAATGACTTTTGATCTAACCAATTTTATTCAAATTGAAAATGGTTTCTTGAGGATGTTATCAGCTTTCCAACAATATAATTGTTGTCAAATATGAGTTTGATAAGTAATTATTACTAAATTTTAAATGAAGATATCTATAAAGTGTTGATTTACATATTGATTGCAAAATAACTATACCTTTCAAACCGTAACACATTTTTGAAATCCAAAAGATGCATCACATTCTATGCTTTTCCTACAATACAAAAATGAAAAAATAATTTTGATAATGTTTTGAATTAGTTAAGGTGGTTAGACATGAGCCTTTTTTTTTTGAAAAAAATGTTGTAGCAAAAAATTCATAATTAATTATTTTATTGGAATAAAAATATCCAAAAATATGTGTCACATTTGGCATGATTCTACTTCTTATATCTATAATCTTATAGAAAATATTATTATTTGATTTTGATTAAGGTGGTCCAACATACACTTCTTATTTATGTTCTAAAATTTTTGTACTACTACACTAAAATATTATTTTTTGACACATCAGATTAAATTATTTTCAAATAAGACCTAGTACTTTAGAAACTAAATTCAATTTTGTACAATTTCTATTCTTACAAATTTTTAATATAAACTACATAACTAGTTCAAAATTGCACCCCAAGTTGATATAAACATGATTTGCTGATTTTACACTACCAATTGAGGGTATAACTTGAAGCACCATGTTTACCCTTCCAAAAAAAAAAGAATAATATTATCACTATTTTCCCAAACACCTACTCAATCACTTGTAATAAAGAAATATATCAAATATATGGACAAAGAGAAATGAACATGTAAGAAATAAAATAGAAAATCCATATTTCTCCTCATGATTGGGAGCCATTTCTTGAAATGTCACTAATTAGATGTGATGATTGTAGAATACAATGGAAAAATACTCCTATAAATCAAGTTATTAACATAATTGTAAGGTCTACGGACTAGTCGATCTTCACTAGTGTTAGATAACACTTTTTCCAAGTCTCCTAGCAAATCTCGTATGAAGAGTCTCTTGCACAACACAGGTATATAAAATCTATTTGGTTCCACCATGTTAGTCATCGCTGGAAACAATAAAGTGAAACTAAGAATTAAAATTTATAAAGTCCAATCCATCTATTCTCTTAGTGGAAAATTTATCTACTGTTACTTTGCCTTTAAGATAAGTATGCTTGAATTCACAATCTTAATTATTTTTAATTCTAATGCTTTCTCATGAAAGGAATGTAGTTTCCAATTGGGAGTTTGACGTAAAAAGACTACATTAATGACAATTTAAGAATCACCTTCAATTTCTAAGAGTTTGATATTCAAACTTTTGCATAGCTTTAACCCTTTATTAAGAGCCATAACCTCATTTGTATTGTTCATGGTTTCACTTAAAGGCTTTGCCAATTTGGCTATTACTTTACCTTTATAAATATGGATTACACCACTAATTATTTCTTTACATGGATTACCCTTGGATGCACCATCTAAATTAAGCTTGTACCAACCTTTCCTCAATTTCGTTTAGAACTACCTTTTCCAAATTGAGGTGGAATTATGAGGCCAAACTATATCTTACATATTATACCATCCATAATGGAAAAAATGCCTTCTATGTTGTTCTGATTTTGGATTTTATTGTTTAAACTTTCCATAATACTAGCTTTTATTAAATTGCAAAGCATCTATGTTGACATTTCTTTATCTTGAAAAATATGTTTGTTATGTTCTTTCCAATGTTTCCAAACTATGATGGAATGAGAGATTTTCCAATTTTTTGATAAAGGCCTTCATGTACCTAGGCAAAGCATTTTTTAAGTTCCCCACTAAATTATGATACATACCTCTTTTCTAGTTTAATTTAGAGCCTATGTCTAACCAACATTGATTTGCATATTGACAATTAAGAAAATTGTGCTTGGAGCAACTAATTCTTAATCATTTTTACATAAAATACATATTTTTGTAAATCTAATGGGAAAGTTAGATATGTTGATCCCTACCATTTTTTGTCTATTAGTGTCAAACACTTAGTCATCTATTTGGTAGAGTTGGTCTATTAGCACTACAATTGAGCCATCCAATGAAGGCCAAGAAAAGTATTTAGACTTGTTCTTATTTCAGTTAAGGCCAAACAATTGTAGTAGGTATATTGGATATATTAGCAAGTCTATTCCATCTTAGTGTTTGTCCTCCCCAAAATTTATTTTTCCAAGCAAGTCCATGGTTGGTGAATACTTCTATATATGCCAAGTGAAACTAAAACCTATTTATGCCTAGTAAGATACAAAGTAGTTTGGGTCAAGTTAAATAGAGTTAGTTAATGTTGAATTATATAGTGAATGTTGAGCATTTAGAAATTGGGCGACATCATGAATACTAGTCATGACTGAGCGTCAAAGTGTTCATGTGCTGAGAAAGTGATTATTAACATATTTGTTTGAAATTGCACAAACACTAAGATAAACCATTTTTGTATGACTTAATGCATGTTTTAGTGATTAAGGAGTAATTTAAAGAGATAATTATGAATTTTTGGCATAGATCATTAATCCCTATGCAAGGTGTTCAATCAATCGAAAAAATGGAAGCTTTAAGAAGTAAAAGGGAGAAATCTGGTTCAATGATCTTGATCTAGAACCTTCTCTAATTGTTTATAAATGATGGATCAAAATCCTATTTTTATGATGGTGAGTATGTATGCATGAGAAGAAAAGTTTGGATGACAAAAAGTAAACTTCTGAAAGAGAATTAGACATAGTGATCAAGTAGAGTAGTGAAGTGCATAATAGAGTTATATTAGATTAGAGAAAGGATCATAGTTTGGAAAGAGGAGACCTTTAATCAATCATTAGAGTGCTAACCAAAGGATTAGGTACTGATAAAATCTAGTGAATTAAGGAAAATATCTAAATAGAGTGGTCTTAATATGCTTATGTAAATCTCTTAACAAAGTGCTTACTTTGTTGTAAGTTTTGAATCCTTTAATCAAGGTAGACTAAATCCATCTTGTAGCTCTTAATAGGGTAGACCCCTCATAGGGTACATATCATCAAAAGTGATCAAATTTGTAGCCCTAACGAGAAAACCTTTTTGCTGCAATAGTAAATATTTATGGGTGTTATCCCCACTCCAATTTTACCTTCACCTTGGAGGGTTTCTAGGTTACCAAATCTTTGTTTTATGTGTTGATCATTTTACTTTCATGTTTATGGCTATGATAAATAGATTAGATCTGATACATCATTGTAGAATATCTTTATGTAATTCATGATATTTTTGAGATAAGTGTTAGTGGTGATAGATATCAGCTTAATAATTTTTTCAAAGGACAAATATTTTATAGATTCTGATTAAGCCCCCCTCTCAGTATCTTTCTTTCCCTATAGACTTCCAACAACTGGTATTAGGGCATAGTTCTCTTAGAATAAGTCTAACCTCTTGAGAGTCAAGATCTTGGAGATGGAGGCTTATAAGTTGGGAATGATCATTAAAAATTAGAAGCCTGATATATAACTTGCACTATAGTAGCTTGAAGTAGCAAGAAAGGAATTGAAGAAATCCTTAAAGAAAAAGAAGGAATTAGCAATTTAGTAAAATGACACATTTCAAGAAGAAGACACTGAAGAACTAATTGACGATAGAAATTCTAGTGAAAGTGATGCAACAATAGAAGATCTCTTATAAATGAACAATCTATTGAATGATGAGATAAAATGACTAAAGAAATAACATGAAATCCAACTAGTAAGACTATGTGAAGTGATCTCTTAGAAAAAGAAAGCTAAGAAAAATAAGACAATGGATGACGAAGACAAGAGAAAAATTACCACAAGACTTGATGAAAGAATATATGATGTGCAAAAAATTAGAGATAAGAAAATTGATATGCTCAATCAATTGCTAAGTGCAAATCAAGAACTCAGTATAAAAGATGTGGAGATGACAAATCTAAAATCTGAGAATGATCGTGTGAGGAATAAGTTGAGATCTAAAATGGAATTCATTAAAAGATTGAGCAAACATAAAGAATTTGTGAGATACTATGAAGAGGTGATAAGATCACAATAAAGACCCCAAGATAAATTTGGTCTAAGCTATGCTAAGCACCTATCATCTACCAAGGAAGAAGAGTCATCAAAGAGTGGAGAATCTATGGGAAACTAGGTCATACAACAAACATCTACAAAAGAAAAATTGTCAAGAAAAGATCCCAAGATTAAATTCAAAAAAGACAATTTCAATTACAAGAAGCAAGGAAATCAAGTACATGAGTGTAGATTCAAAATTATCAATACATTGGATACACCTAGATTTGAGGGTGATTTCTATAATTGTCTTAATTATGGACATAGAGCTCAAGAATGTAGATCAAAGGCATAACCTAATTAGACAACCAAGAAGAAAGGTAACTCCTAAAATTGGAATTAAAATACATGGTACAATTTTCATTATTGTGGTGAATATGGTCATATTGTAAAAATTTACATTAGAACACATTTTAGAGGTAAATCCAAGAGTTGGATGAATGACAATATGGTTTTCTATAGTTGCCATAATATTGGACATTTGAGTAGAAGTTGTAGGACCCAAGAACCAACACCAAGAAATGAATAGAAAATAAGAAATGAAAAATATTATGTAGAACAGACAAGAAATGAGATGAATAAAACATGGATAAAGAAGAATGAAGGCAACAATAGTTTTAATGCCCCATTTGAAGATCCTTGGAACATAGACTCAATACAATCCAAGATATATATAATTTTTACAAGTATGAATGCACATGACAACATCATAGAGGGATCACAATGATCACAATAGAAGACATCATCAACAATCCCAACAACCAATGGATATCCAAAAGTGACAACCCAATTGAAACAACCAAACTAAAGAATGAAAATCCAAGATGACATTAGAACACAAAATTTGCAATCTGTCAAATCATGGAACCACTAGCATTCTTAAAGGGTACTCAAAAGTCCAAATTGCATTCTCCAAAAAATAGCAAATATGCCCCCTTTTTTCATATGAGAGAATAACAACTAATAGTCTCATGTAAGGAAGTACCTCTTCATGTGAAAAAGTACAATTAGCGACATGAGGAAACACCATCTTGTGTGAGGAAATGTTGGGATCAATAGTCAAAAGAACTACATTGGTATGGGGTATTTTGCAAGGATCCACCACAAGCCACACAAGAAAACCTAGCACACCATACAAACAATTGCATTCTAACATGAGAAAGTATATTTTTTCATGAGGATACAAATCAAAAAGCTAGAAAACATAAAAATAAAATGCTAGGAAATAAATTTTGTCCACGCCGGGGAGTATTGGATCCATAATCAAAGCAAAGACACTTGAATGAAATAACTAAAAGATAGAATCTACATCTAACCATCTAACATAGTAGTGAAAGGAATCAACTAAAAGCAACATCATAGTGTATAGAAGCAACATCACAATGTACTAAAATAGAAAACTAAGTGCGTAGTTCCTCCCAACTATAATAGCATCATGAGACCATCTTGGGTCCTAGCCATCTCCACACGTAACATCCCAAACCATTGAATAGATTCTTGGAGCTATCTTATGAGGATGTCACTAGTAAAATG
The DNA here is from genome assembly GCA_028749045.1 of Cupressus sempervirens. Taxonomy (NCBI): domain Eukaryota; kingdom Viridiplantae; phylum Streptophyta; class Pinopsida; order Cupressales; family Cupressaceae; genus Cupressus; species Cupressus sempervirens. Next base: position 327,169,207 of record CM053789.1, read on the forward strand.
TACTACAAGATAAGAATGACATCTAACATGCTAGAAGTAAAGCATAGAATAATCCTACAAATTGAACTCATCATCTAACATATGCTAAACATCATACAAATAGGAAATGTAACATGCTAGATTAAAGCAATGGATAGTCCAACAAAGAAATTCACATCATATAATCATATGCTAAACATCATAATATAGGAATGCATCAAATAACTAACATCATCTAAACATGATATCCAAGCATTCCAATGAAAGCATAAATCACAAGAAAGCATACTCTAGAACCCAAAGTACCAACTGAAAACATCTAGCAATGGTTGCACTAGGACTATAGACCATCTCTGTACACCAGTCCCTATTAGTGGTGAAGGTAGATATGCCTCCCTACCATGTGGAACCTATAGGTCCACTACTACCATGCTAATGGAGATAATGGTCCAACCACAATCACACATAAAGAAAATCTCCATGGCTAATACTCATGCTAGAGATTATGATGATTGAAACCAAGAACATAGACAATGCATAAACTATAGGTCTTGGTTAGACACTTAATGGGATACTATGTGGGGAATGTCATCATGGAGAGTCACTTGGCATCAAAAAGCCCAAGCTCAGATAATGTGTTTCAACTCCTCAATAGAGGGCCCCACACACACATTTTATTATCTTAAGTTTTATTACCTCTCACACATTTTATTTAGTTATCACTTGATTAAATCTTTTACACACCAACCCTTAGGAAATAGACATTAGGATATAGAAAAGAAGCCCCCTCCATATGCTACCCTACCCTACCCATGCTCATCCAATGATGAGTGCCTATAGGCATGAATATTACCAACCCAACCCTAATGATCATAACTCTTGGAAATACCATGGAAGATTGGGCCTCACAAGTCACCTAACAAATATACGTGCATGTACTTGTGTGTGGTGCACCACCATCATGAAGATCATAACACAAGAAAAATATCACTTAGCCAAAAGCAACTCAAGAGGATGAATTCTACATGAATCCTAAATAAAATAAAACCATACTTCATGAAGCCACTCAATTGGGCTCAATTTGAGAGTATGGAATCTACACAAATCTCAATGATGCAAACAATATCAAACATCATGAACTCAATCAACTAGCCTCAATCTAGGAGTAAGGATTCTACACAAATCCTAGCATCCACAAAACAATAACAAAGGTCCAAAAGAAACAATATCACCAGATATAAAATCACTCAACCAAATATAAGGATGGGAGTATATATGTGACATGCATCACAATGCAAACATAAAAGTGCAACAATGGCCTGACTGACATCTTATGGAAAATCCAAGTCCACAACCAAGATCATGCCAAGAAAACTTGAGAAAACTAGGTGGCATGAAAAATGAGGTGAAAAACCTCAAAACTCAAAAAAATTGAAATTAAAACCCATTTGGTCTTAGGGAACACAAGCCACAAAGTCCCAATATAATCTAGGTATGGAGTCCATATGCAAAATGACCAGTATAACTATGCAAAAACCCAAGCCCTCAACCTAAAAAATAGGGAAATGGTCATACCTACCCAACTAGGTAGAGCTAGCATACAAAAATAGAGGGAAACACTAGTTCTTAGCCTCCTAACAAATGACTACCAAAAATAGAAGTAGAAATGGAGCCAAAACAATGAAATGGGAGAGCCCTACCTCATAGCTAAAAGGGAAAAATGAGAATCTAAACCATAAAATATAAATCCCATAGAAGTAGCCAAAAAAATTAGCATTCCAAGGTCTCCCTAAGAAAGACCCAATGAGACCAATCTCACAATGATCTTATGCCCATAGCTCCCACAAAAAACAAAACAATAAATCCTTGTGAAGAGGATTTTGGGTTTTACTCTCAAACTTTCTAATTCAAAAGTGAGAAGTGAGGAATTAAATTCCTCTTTCAATACTTATTCACTTTTTGAGTGAATAATTGATTTGGAAAAATAACCAACCAACCTAGTTAAACATTGAATCAACCCAAATGAAAATAAGCCATTCCTAGTTGTTAGTGTAGACATGTATTAACTATTTACACTTTACTTATGTTTACTTAGGTTAATGCATTATTTTATTATTTATTTGGTGAGAGACTTAAGAGTTTGCATACTTTTATGAGTTTTCATGTTGAAAATATAGAAGTAAGCAACTCTAATTCAGCACATGGTGTCTAAAACATTATTTTTCATGCTACAGCTTTGTAGGCTTATCCTCTCATCATCGCACTTACTCCAGTGCTTACTGGAGGATAACCCACACCTAGTGGGCATGTACCTAGTTGTATGACTTATCATGTTGTTGATTCCCATGCATTTTAGAAGCATTCTAGAGGCCTTATATACATGCATTCCTAGTGTACTTTTACATTGAATCGAATACATATCGATATTTTGATCATACTCTTTTTGGTCTACTATTGTACTTATGCTTGAGTTCCTTGATCTTGGGTGAATTTTTCCCTAAGGAAAATTTTAACATGTTATCAGAGCTTGGAGAATTTCTCTTCAGATAGTCATTTGAGACCATTGTTTCTTCAACACCTTGACCAAGATCTAGAGTATCACAGTCATTGGAAGCATCTAGAGCCAGAATGGACCTTGACATTCATCTGGAATGTTGATTCGGTGAAAGTTGACTATGAATTTGCCTACCCTAGGCCAAAGTCAATTTTGAGGCAAATTTTTTTTGCAAACTAGTACTCGAAGGTATTATTTGCAAATTTGGGTATGATCTATTAGGTTTGCAATTTAATTTAATTTAGATATGTTATTTAATTTTCTGTATATTTTTGTTAGTATTTTTCTTCTATTTTCAAAATTTTTTAAGGTCAGGTTGGCCTGTAGAGAAATTTTTTTTGTATAGGCACCACATAGTGTCACCTCGACCCTACACCTTGCAAGGAATATTTGGTTTAATTAGCGGCATATTCCTTTTTTTTTGGGTGCATTTTAGCATCAATCGACAGATAAATCTGAATTCTTCATCAATTTTTGGTAGCCAGAATTTGGCCAAGTCTCCAACCTAACGGGTAGCTTGAGTTTACATTGCACTGTGAGGCATTTTGACACTCCAAACTTGGCTTATAAAATCCTTGTGGGACTAATTCCCGCAATCTCCTAGTAGCCCTATTTGGAACTTTGACCCCCATCGACAGCCAGTGTGAATGGTATCTAGCCCCTGCTGTCGTTAAATTGACTTTGCCAACGTCATGTTTCCCCTCTGGCCACCACAAATCAGACTTTTGGTAGATGTTTTCCCTTATGTACCCTTCACATAGTTAGTAGTTCTACCTACCATGTGTCCAACAACTAATTTGTAGGCCCTAGTACAGATTAGCAATACGATCATTCACCTATGAACCTGCTGACCCTCCACTTGTACTTTTCCTTACTAATCCATATAGTATGGCTCTACCACATCACCAGGCAGTTCTTTTTTTACTAACATTAGCCAAAAATAGTCTTAAAATTGACAACTATTTGACCATCATTTTTAGGGAATTTTGAACTATTGTGATGACCATTTGACCATCAAATTCGAGCTCACAATTTTCTACCTAGACTCCTCTGCAGATGTAGTTTTGGTTTGACAGTCTAACTTTGGGAGGCCATAATTCAGTCATCTAGACTTCAAATTAGGTGCAATTATTTTTTATTTTGGATAGAATTTCCTAAAAATTTTAGTGGTGGTGTTCTTTTCTAGTTTTGGTGCACGAATTTGTCAAAAATTGTATTTTTTGGCAACTACACCTATTTAGTCATGCATTTTGCAACTTGAAATGCTCCATACGGGCTCTTCTAGACTTGAAAATAGGTTTCATTTTTTCAAAAATGCTTATTTTTTCATCTACTTTTAAGATCTACAATCAGATTATAGTGTTTTGTGGACAAAAATATCACTTTCAAACTTAGGGCTTTTTCTGCATTATATTACTTTGATTACTTTTCAAAATTGTTGTACATCTAAGCTACAATGCTTAGTGACAAATTTGATCCTCAAAAGATAGTTGTAAATAGAAAAATTAGAAGTCCACTTTGTACATTTTGACAAGTGGCCTATTGTACACGCACTACATTAAAGTGCCAAAATCATCTTTTTTTTTTGGGGGGGGGGGGGGGGGGGGGTTCTTTAAATTGAGTGAAAAGGGTGGGTGTGTATTGTGTTTTTATGTCTCTCTTTTGTGCTCTTTTACTTTTTTGCATCATGGGTTCACCTAAAACTCCACTTCTAACTTCACAATATTATTCTACATGGAAAGATATTTATGGAGTAGATTAATGGAAAAAGATTTAAATCTTTATTTTTGATGGTACAATTCCCAAACCCACTAATGCTACAACACTCTCTGATTGGAAAATTAAAGACCAATAGACTTTAGGAATTATCTAGACTTGTGTACATAGAGATCTCTTCTTCCACATTTCTAGTTTCAAGGAAGCCAAACCCACTTGGGACAAACTTCAGTCATTGTATCGTAAGGTGGATGAGGAAAAGGGATACCATATTGAAGATGACCTACTTCTCTTGGATCCAAAGAATTTTGACTCAATTCAAGATTATATCAACAAAGCCAATGAGTATAGAGAACTACTTAAAAATTGTGGTAATCCCATGAAAGATGATAAGTTGATTCATCACATCTTGAAGAGGCTACCTTTAGAGTATCCTTCCTTTGTTTCAAGTTATAACACTCATAGGTTAACCATGTGAAGTGCTTTCCAAAAGCCTACATTTGTAGAAATGTTGATGATGGAACAATCCAAGTTGATAGATATGAGACTTCTCATGTCATCAAAGACCAAAGCATTGGTGGCTAGTGATGGGAACCAATCAAGTAAAGGAGGAAAAAGTTCTAACAATAACAAGAAAAAGAAGTGGAAGAAAAAATCAGAATCTGAGACACAACAATCCTCCTCATAGAAAGGTTATTCTTCTTCCAACAAGAACGAAAGTAATGAAAATAAGAATTTTTTTTTTATGCATATTGCAATAAACCAAATCATGATGAGCATCATTACAAGACTAAGAGAATCGATGAGTTGGAAAACCTACTCAAGAAGAACAAAATTCAAGTGCCAAATGCTTCCAAGGATTCAACTCCGACCACTTCAAAGGGGAAAGGGCAAGCACTTATGGGTAGTTCAAGTTCTTCATCAGAATGGATTCTTGACTCAAGTGCCTCATGTCATATGGGTTCTTCAAAGGGAGACTTTTCTTCATTGAAGCAGTCACAGGTACCACATATCTTTGTGGGAGATGATACAAAAATGGAAGTTGAAGGGAGAGTATATGTGGAGATGGAAAATGGGGAATTCAAAGACATTCTCTATGTTCCAAACCTTAGCTCTAATCTCCTCTCAATTTACCAAATCACTCACCTTGAAGATGGCAATAAAGTTGAGTTCCTTCTAGATTTAGTAATGATGCATAGTCTCAAAGAGGATTCATTGGTTGTAGTGGGGAAATTCAATCATGACAAGAGGCTTTATTCCTTCTCCCACTTTGTGCCTAAGTTTCCTTCACATGCCTTATTGATTCAATCTAATTCAAAAATAAGATTATGGCATGAGTGGTATGGTCATCTTGCCTTCTGATATCTTCAACAACTTTTCTTAAAAAACATGGTCAAAGGTCTACCTATAATCAAATTTTCTAAGGGTGAATGTTTAACATGTTTAGTAGATATGTATCTTGAGGAGAAGATTGATAAAGGGAAGTCTTCAAGAGCACCAATTGTTCTTCAGTTGGTTCACATGGTACTAGCAGGTCCTTTTGCAGTGACATCATTTAGCTAGGGTCACTGCATCCTCACTTTCATTGATAACTTTTCATGCTACACATGGGTCTACTTTCTTCATCATAAGAACGAAGTGGTTGACAAGCTTCAAGCCTTCAAGAGTCATGTTGAACAAATATCAATGAAAGCCATCAAGGTTCTTCAAATGGACAATAAAAGTAGATATGTGGACACGAGACTTAAAGAATTTTGCAAACTTGAGGGTATTGATCTTTAGAATCCACTAGCATTTAGTCCACACAAGATAAATGTTGTAGCACTAAGGATGTGAACTCTTAAGTCAATGGGAAGTTGCATGATACAAGCCAAGTCTCTTGATCCAACACTTGAAGTCAAAGCTATAAGCAGTGCCAATCACATACTTAAGAGGTCTCTTCATAATGCCTTAGATGGTAAGACTCCTTTTGAGGCATGGTGTGGCATAAAACTAGTTGTGAAACACTTCAAAGTCTTCAGTTGTCCACCATGAGCAAACATATCTTCTAGGGGATGCAAGGCACCACCACCTAGGCCTTGTACTTTCATCGAATATGAAGATAGTGTTAAGGCATACAGACTTATGGATCTCGAGACTCATGATATCTTTGTGGAGAAGGATGTTCACTTTGAGGGAAGTTCACCCAGGTTATCCTCTAATCCTCTTTGCACTTCATACACTATGGAAACTGATAGTGAGACCCATGATAGTGATACAAAAAACTCAGATATGTGGGATCCTATTGATAGGTGTAGAGAGAGGTCACATCATTAGCACATTCTACATGCATACATTTCCATAGTGATAGGTCTACCACAATAGGGTATACCTTGTCTTCTAGCTCCAACAATAGGGGATGACTACATAGAAGAAATTTTAGGTTTGTTTGTGGAGTCATACATAGTGGATTTGGGGGACATCATTGATGATATACATCTTCTCTTTGATGATGGTGATCCTTCTTCAATTGTTGCAAGGGCTCACTTTGAACCTCAAGTCCATTCTCTACATCATTGATCTTCATAGGTTGATATGATTGTGGATCCTTATGTATAGCAGTTGTAGGAGATCTCTTTATCATTTTAGGAGATAATAGGTTCTTTGGGACAGGTTCTACATCCATTCTTGTCAAATCTACACTTGTTCTTTTTAGTAGTCTTGGAAGGGGTGACCATCAGTATCAACACAAGGATAGTTGAGTAGGTTTTAGAGGCATCATTGATCATTAGGATTCTTTCTACACATATGGGAAGCATCTCACTTGTACTTTTACCATTGATTCTTCCAAAGGGGAGGGACATTATTTAGCACTCATGGACCATCTTCTACCTTGGAGTATCTATCACTTATTGACACTCTTCATTTAGGGGGAGGACTACCTTTTCTCTTTCTTCTTCTCTTTTATGGGGGTGAATTTTTCCTCTTATGGGGTTTTATCCTTCTCATACTTCACTTTTGTATATACTTGATGTATGTTATAATGGGAGGGTCTTGATTACTCCATCCATCCATGCATCTTGTTTTTCATCTCTCTTTTTGGGGGAGGGTTTTTCCCATGAGGTTTTCCCTCTTTCTCCACTTTATGAGATATTTCATTTCATTATGTACATGTGTACCTAATATGGCCTAGTAGTTGGGACCCATTATGCATTTCATCCTATCTTTTGTAAGCTTAAGTGCATTCCCCTAAGTTGCACTTAAGGGGGGGTGTTGGTGTAAATATGCATTTACTATTTAAACTTTACTTAAGTTTACTTAGGTTAATGCATTATTTTATTATTATGCATTATTTTATTATTTATTTAGTGAGACACTTAAGAGTTTTCATGCTTTTATGAGTTTTCATCTTGACAACATAGAAGTAAGCAACTCTAATTCAGCACATGGTGTCTAGAACACTGGAGTTTGCATCATTAACTGAGTTGTCATGTACACAACACAATTATTCACTCCTATTTTAGCACATGGTGTCTAGTTATTATTTTGTGTGCTACACCTTTTTAGGCTTATCCTCTCATCATCATACTTACTCCTGTGCTTAATGGAGCATAACCCTAACCTGGTGGGCATGTGACTGGTTGTATGACTTATCATGTTGGTGATTCCTATGCATTATAGAAGCATTCTAGAGGCCTTTATATACAAGCACTCCTAGTGTACATTTACATTGAATTGAATACATATTGACATTCTAATCATATTCTTTTAGGTCTACTATTGTGCTTGTGCTTGAGTTCCTTGATCTTGGATAAATTTTTCCCTAAGGAAAATTCTTAGACTAGTAATAGGAATTGATCTATGGTAAAGCTGGCAAAAATTAAGAACAATAAAAAAACAAAGCTCAAAATTCCAAAGTCACAGAATTTTCCTTAACAATTTTTGCGACAATGTGAATCTCTAAATGCATAGACATGCTCATAGGTCTAGGCACATAATGCAAATGAGTCCAGATTTAATCAAACCACTAGAAGGATTAATTAATCAATTAAATAAGGATGCATTGACCATATAGGGATGATATTGGTAAAATATGAATGGTTGAATCACTAATTCCATGTTCCACTACTAGGGATATAAATCCTATACCCTAAAATACATGATCAAGTGCAATTGCATAAAATAACTTAGTTGAAGTAATAAATGCATTAAATCACCCAATTTAACCATTTATTTAATTATACTAAAATAATCCATTTATATCACTCATGTTCGCATATAGCATAATGAAGCAAGAATAAATTAAATAACCATGGCATTAAATCCATCACATACCATAACCAAAGATATGTCCAAATACCAGATAAATAGATATCATCATAAAGCCTACTATCATCTCAAAATGGCATCATCATGAAATTATGATCAACTGAACAACATATTAGTCTAACATCTATGATACTAAAATCAAAGTATAAAATCTAACCCTCAGGTCATCTCAAATGTAAAACATCGCATGAGTAATAAGTATCTCTTGGATCAAAATATAACAAGGTATATATTCGCAACACATAACCAATGAATCCGGCATGGACAATCCATTTGTAATTATTTAATCATTTAATAATGGTTTTTTAAACAACATAAAGAGGCACTTAAATACATAAGTGAACACAGTCATAAACATGACGATTAACCACTACTACAGGAACCTAGTCGAATGTAGCAGGGTAATAATACATAGTGTAATCTCTACACACATCTCAAAGTAATCATTGAAAAACATCATGATACGACATCGATCTTGGTAACCACTGGCACAAGCCTTAGTGAACCATCTAACACATCATAATCTCATAAATTAGGTATAAGAATGATCAAAGCAATTAATATGGTAACATAAATCCAATCATCTCAAGGGTGTAGACCACTCATGGTCCTAATCATGATTCCTCAGCAAGAAAGATCATAAAGGTTGCATCCATCAGGATGACTTACAAAATTCAAATGGGAGAGGCACTAAAATAGTAGAAATGGTGAAGCTAAGATCACCCAATCTAATGGATTAGGTGATTGCTCTACCTCAAACTGAGAAAAAAAGGTATGCAAAGAATTGTATACTTAAATGTTACATCTTAAATTAGTTCCTAACATAAGATGTGTAAAAGTCCATATTTGCATAAGATGAGACGTATTAGGATAGTAATGAATAACTAATCAAGAAAAAAAAAATAGTGATTTAGATCTTAGGTAATGCCAAGCATTAGTAAAGATATATATTATGATCGAGTAATTATATTGATGAATCTCCTATGTGGATTGAGCTATGATTGAGAATTGGTATGTTATTATTGTTAGATACAATTGTCTAATTTTTTGTTTTCTTTGATGTTACAAAAATATCATATTAGTTGTCAGTCAGTGCTTACTAAGCTCACTTGGTCAACAAGACAGTTTTCCTTGTCTATCAAGCATTCCTAAAGATTACTTTGTGAAGACAGTGCCTACCAAGCTCACTTGGGCGTCGAAGGAATTTAGGTAGGAAATAGTGTTAACTGAGTTCACATGGTTAGTGAAGGAAAGTTGGATAGAATCAATGTTCACTGAGTTCACTCAGTTGCCAAAGGATATTTTTGTAAGTTTGCAGTGTTAACTAAGCTTCTGTTGGTTAACATAGAAAATCATCTCAGAACCAGTGTTTACTGAGTAGGGTCGGCCAATGAAGAATTTTGTTGTTTTGGCATAAGAAGCTTAATCATTTTAAGTATTGTTTCTAGATAACTATGGTGATGATTATTTGTTATTATTTGAGCTAACAATTTGGAAGGTATAAATGAAAGGTCAAGTTGAGATTTTTAATGTGTGTGCAAGTATGTTGATTAAATTGAGAAGGAAAGAGTGAAAGAAAACTTGAAGGATAAGTAGGTATCCTTGTGGAGGAAAAAAATGTTATTCGATCAGGAAGGATCAAGTATGAAGTAGAATAGAGATCTCTAATTAGCAATTTAGTTGCATCACAATCAGGTCATTTCATTGTCACTCTCTTACCATTGTAGCAGTGATCTAAAATCTCTTAACAAAGTTGGTGTAATAGCCACTTGTAAATCCTCTAACAAGGTAACAGTTCCATTGAATTATTTTAAGACCTCTTGCAAGGTCACTCCTTATAGGGTGATTAAATCCTCTAACAAGGTCACATCTAATAGTGTGTTTTGTAACCTTCACCTGGGTTGGCTCCTAATAGGGCTCACTTCAGAAGAGTGAAAAATAGTAACTAGTTACATTGGTGGTTTTTCCCATATTGGGTTTCCACATTAAATACTAGTGTCTTATGTGTTCATGTTATTTCTCTTATACTTTCAAATTAATCACTATGAATGTTTAAGATAAGATAAAAGTAAATCACACTCTGCATTTATCAAGTTACAACATTTTTTGTGTGTTTACTGAATAACAAAAACAATCTAATTTCTTAGTTTAAATTTTATTGTTGACATCTAACGGATCTAGGATATATTTTAGTGCTAACTGACTCACCCCCCTCTCAGTTACTCATTCTATATTTTCAACAATTGGTATCAAAGCTTTTGGTGCTTGCAGGAAAGGTTTCAAGGACCTAAGCTAAAGATCATGATGTCTTATAAGAGAGAGATTCCAAAGCTAAATAGAGACAAATTTTCAACATGGCAGGGATTCATGAGACTTCATCTAGCCTCCATTAGTGATTCAAGCTTGAAATACCTTGATTAAGAATACATAACCCCTACTGGTACATTATCTATTGGAGATATTGCTAAGAAAAAGAACCATAATATCATATGATTGATATTGCATCTGCTCTTAGCTATGATGAATTTGATGAGATCAAGGACCACAAAACTACTTTTGATATGTGGAACAAGCTAAAGGACATCTATGGTGGTGATGATAATGTGAGAAGAGCCAAAGAAGAAAGCCTTAGATGACAGTTTGATTAAATGATAATGAGAGAAGATGAAAATATTGCCAAGTATGTAGAAAGAATTAAAGCTAGTGTCAGTGCAATCAGAGCCTCTAGAGGAGAAATCAAGGAAGAAACTATTCTAAGTAAATTTCTTAGAACATTGCTTCCTATGTATGCAATTAGGGTATCTCCTATTCAAGAAAAAAGGTGTGGGCCAAATCACAAGATAAGTTTGGATACCTTAGTGGGAAGATTGATAGCTTTTGAGCTAGACAACTATGACAGTTATGTTCCAACTTTCAAGAATATTGAATCTGCATTTGAGGCCAAACTTTCACTCAAAGAGAAAGGAAAGAAAATAAAAGAAATTGAGTCAAAAAGTGAAGAGGAATCAAAGGAAATTTTTGATAGTGATCTTGAAGTTGTTGAAGCTTCACCTAAAAAGAAATATTCTAGAAGTAGAGGAAAATACAAAGGTAAAGTTCCCCTAATCTATTTTTCATGTGAAGAAATTGGTCATATTGCTACCAAGTTCCCAATCAAAGAAAGAAAGGATGAGAAGAAAAGTGACAAGTTCAATGGCATGAAGGATTTCAAAAATAAAAAATGATTCAAGGACAATGGTAAGAAGACTTGTGTTATAGCTAAAGATTTTGATAACAGTGAAGATGAAATAGTATACATTGCTATGAAAGATGAATCTGATGGAGAAGAAGATAAGATGACACTTATCTCTCATATCAGTAAAAATGACACATGGATCATAGATAGTGGATGTTCACATCATATGATTGGAGATAAAAAAAAGTTTGAACACTTTGAAGACTATGATGGAGGTAGTGTAAGGTTTGGAAATAATGAACCTTGTTGCATAAAAGGGAAAGGTCAAATCTCATTAACCAAAGAACTTGTATGTGACAATGCCTATTGGGTTAAAGGGCGAAAACATAATCTTCTAAGTGTAGAAAAACTAATCAAAATTGGATTCAAGATAGAATTCATGCATGGCAAGGCAAGACTACTGGATGACAAAGGTAATATGATTGGATCAGGCAAACAAACAAGAGGTAACCTATTTTATCTTGATCTTGGTGATTGTTCATGTCTTATTGCTCAAATGGAAGAAATTTGGTTATGACATAGAAGATTATGTCATGTAAACTTTTATAATATGGTCAAGATAAGAAAATTCAAAAAAGTAAGAGGTATTCCTAGTTTGAAGAAATTAGATGTTGGTTTATGCAAGAATTATTAGATAGGAAAAATGGGAAAGACTAGTTTAAAGAGAAAAAACTATCAGTCTGAAGATGTCTTGGAAATTTTGCATACCGACCTATGTGGAACCACTGGAATAGAAAGCTATAGTGGAGAAAACTTCTTTATTCCTTTTGTTAATGACTATTCTAGAATGATGACTATTATGTATCTTAGAGAAAAGTCAGAAGCATTTGAGAAATTCAAATGGTATCTAGCAAGAATAGAGAAGTAAATAGGGAAAAGAGTAAAATGTTTAAGATCAAACAAAGGTGGTGAATTAATATCCAATGAATTCAATAACTTTTGCATTGAAAGATGAGTCAAAAGATAGGTATTAGCCCCTAGTACTCTCAAGTAGAATGGAATAGCTGAAAGAAGAAATAGATCTAGCATAGATTGTGCAAGGACTCTAATGATGAAAAAAAATGTTGCTATCAAATACTGGAAGGAAGCCATTAATACTGTAGTTCATACTTTAAATCGAGTACAGTTGAAGAAGGACTCATATAAAACTCCCTATGAATTATGGTATGGCTACAAACCCAATCTAAGTTACTTGAAAGTGTTTAGAAGTAAATTTTATATCTTGAAAGAATCTAGAAAAGGAAAGTTTGATGTGAAAGGTGATGAATGACATTCTTGCAAAAGTAAGGCATATAGATGTTTGAATTTTTCTACTCATAAAATCATAGAAAGTGCACATGTGAGAATTGATGAGTTTGCAAAAAGGACTGAAGAAAAAAGCAAAAAGGAACCAAAAGATTACAAAATATTTGTTTACTTCGAACTTGATACATTGCCAGACACAACTATCAATAAGGAGACTTCACCTACTGATTCCTCCTTAGTTACTGAGTTGTAAGAAGTTCAAACTGAGTCACAAGGACCTGAGTCACATTCTGAAGCTATCGAGCCAATGCCTACTAAATCTAAGCAACCTAAGCTAGAAGTTGAAATTCAAAATGAAGATAGTGTAATTCATTGAAAAGGCAAAGAACTTGTATTGGCCAAGTATGAAAGAAGGCATCATGCACCTGATCAAATTATTGGAGATAAATAAAAAGGTACTATGACAAGAAGTAAGCTAAAAGGTACATGTTTACTTGCTAATTTTGAACCTAGAAGTGTTAAAGATGCATTGGAAAATGAAAGTTGGATTCAAGCTATGAATGAAGAAATAGAACAAATAGAGAAGAAAAAACCTTGGACCCTTGTTCCTAGGCCTATAGATAAAAATGTGATTGGAACAAAATGGGTATTCAAAAATAAGCTAAATGAAGATGGAAAAGTGTGAAGAAATAATGCTAGACTGGTGTGTAAAGGCTACTCTCAAGAAGAAGGAATTGATTATGGTGAGACTTTTGCTCCTGTTGCAAGATTGGAAGGTGTTAGGACTCTTCTTGCATATGTTGCTCATAGAGGATTCAAAGTATATCAGATGGATGTTAAATCTGCATTTCTTAATGGTATTGTTGATGAAGAAGTATACATTGAACAACCAAAAGGTTTTTTTGATCTAGACAAAAGGGACATGGTTTGCAGATTACACAAGGCACCATATGGTTTGAAACAAGCTCCTAGAGCATGGTATGAAACATTGAACAACTACCTTATATGGATTAGTTTCCAGAAAACTAATGATAACAGTAGTTTGTATATCAAGGAAGGGCTAGATAACAAGATTGTATTGGTAGAAATATTTGTGGATGACACTCTATTTATAGGGAATGATGGTCCATGCAAAGAATTTTCAGAATAAATGAACAAAGAGTTTGAAATATCCATGTTTGGTGAGATAATTTTTTTTGTTAAACTATAGATACAACAAAGCAAGAATGGTATCTACATTACTCAATCTAAGTATATCGAAGAGATACTCAAGAAATTTGGAATGGAAGATTTTAAACCAGTTGGAACCCCCATGTGTACTAGACTAAAGCTTACCAAAGATGATGATTCAAAAGAGGTAGATTAGAGCTTATACCAATCAATGATTGAAATATTATAGTATGTAGTTCATACAAGGCTTGATATTGCTTTAGTAGTTGAGATAGTGGCAAGATTCTTAGCTAAACCTAGAGAAAATCATATGATGGTAATCAAAAGAATTTTGAGATATTTGAAAGGTACTAAAGACTATGGTTTATGGTACAAACTTGGAGGAAACTTAGACCTAAATGTATTCATTGATGCTGATTGGAAAGAAAACCTTGATGATAGAAAAATTAAAAGTAGTGGAGCATTATTTCTTGGTAAAAGATTCGTATCTTGGACAAGCAAGAAGCAAAAATACACATCCCAATCTACAACACAAGTAGAATATGTTGCATCAACAGTAAATTGTTCTAACATTGTTTGGTTCAAAAAATTGTTGGAAGGAATTAAGGTTGATATCAAAGAACTAGTTGTCATGTATTGTGATAACACCAATGCAATTAACATATCAAAGAACCCAGTGATGCATTCCAAAAGTAAGCACATTGCCATAAAATATCATTTTGTCAGAGAACTGGTGCAGGACAAAGAAATTAGATTGGAATATGTTCACATAAAAGAATAGATTGCAGATATATTTACCAAGCCATTACCTAAGGATGAATTCCTATATCTAAGAAGTAAGTTAGGGGTCATTCCTCTATCTGAAGCTCACTAAATAAAGTTTTAGTGATGCATCAACAGGAACCAAGTTGAAGATCAATTAGTTGATGTAACATAGTCAAAGGGAATATTGCATATGAATCAGTACTCAAAGTACATTGATAATAATTTGGTATGTGTTGTCAAAGAGGGAGAAGATTTCTGTCATATCTTTCTAGAATTTGTTTACATCTTTCTAAGGGAGAGGTATACTATCATAGAAGTTATCTAATTCCTTCATAGAGGAAGATTATTGCATGAATGAGAAGAAATATTTGGTGAAAATATAAGAGGGAGAAAATTTCTATTAGAGAAGATCTTGTTCTCAAATTTCATTGTGCTATGACATGTTGTGTTGTCATCAATGCCAAAGAGGGAGATTGTTGGATATAATTGTCTAATTGTGTGTTGTCTTTGATGTTACACAAATGTCATATCAGTTTTTAGTTAGTTTCTACCGAGATCACTTGGTCAACAAGATAGTTTTCCTTATCTATTGAGCATTCCTAAAGATTACTCTATGAAGACAGTGTCTACCGAGCTCACTCAGTTGTCAAAGGAATTTAGGCAAGAAATAATGTTAATTGAGTTCACATGGTTAGTGAAGGAAAGTTGGACAGAGTCACTGAGTTCACTTAGTTACCAAGGGATATTTTTGTAAGTTCACAGTGTTAACCAAGCTTCTATTGGTTAAAATAGGAAATCATCTCAGAACCAGTGTTTACCAAGCAAGGTCGGCCAATGAAGAATTTTTTTTTTTTTGCATAAGAAGCTTAATCATTTTAAGTATTGTTTCTAGCTGACTATGGTGATGATTATTGGTTATTATTTGAGCTAACTTGAGAATTTGGATGGTATAAACGAAAGGTCAAGTTGAGATTTTTAATGTGTGTACAAGTATGTTGATTGAATTGAGAAGGAAAGAGTGAGAGTGAACTTGAAGGATATGTAGGTATCCTTGTGGAGCAAAAAAGTGTTATTCGATTAGGAAGGATCAAGTATGAAGCATAATAGAGATTTGTAATCAGAAATTCAGTTGCATCACGATTAGGTCATTTCATTATTACTCTCTTACTATTGTAGCACTGATCTAAAATCTCTTAACAGAGTTGGTTTAACAACCAGTTGTAAATCCTCTAACAAGGTGATAGTTACATTGAATTATTTTAATACCTCTTGCAAGGCCACTCCTTACAGGTTGATTAAATCCTCTAACAAGGTCACACCTAACAATGTGTTTTGGAACCTTTAACCTGGTTGGCTCCTAATAGGGCTCACTTCATAAGAGTGAAAAATAGTAACTAGTTACATTGGTAGTTTTTCCCATATTGGGTTTCCACGTTAAATCTTGGTGTCTCATGTATTTATATTATTTCTCTTATACTTGTAAATTAATTACTATGAATTTTTAAGATCAACTAAAAGTAAATCACACTCTACACTTACCAAGTTACAACATTTTCAGTGTGTTTACCAAATAAGAGCAACAATCAGATTTCTTAGTTTAAATTTTATTGTTGACATCTAAGGAATCTAGGATATATTTTAGTGGTAACTGATTCACCTCCCCTCTCAGTTACTCCTATATCTCCAACCATTATGACTAATTTTTTGTCTTAACCAAGCCTATGAATGGAGTATGAATGTTGATTTGTCTTCTAGATGCCAAGATAGGTGTAATATAGTTTGAATCTACCCACTATATGTACATAACATTAAATACAAGGGAATTTTGACCATTTAAGGGTATATAGTTTTTTTGTATTCATTTCTTTATTTCACCCAATGATTTAGAATTTTTGGAGCAATTCAAAGGTGATTCTAGAGCAATTTGTGCATAGTTTGCAGAGATCTTGTGCATGTCATCAAAAAAAGTAAGTTAGAAAAGTTTGTTGGAATAGAGTTGGCTACTTTGTGAATTCATTTTAAGCTTCAAAACCTTAGTTAGATATGGCATCTTCTATACCTAGAAATGGAAAGGAGGAGATATTGAAGGAAAGTTAGGCCCAAATTATGCATAATAATGCATGTCCTCTACCAAAATTTAGGGCATACCCTAAGATCACAATGACTAGAGATGAATCTGGTGTATTATCATCTATTACACTATGAGTCATCATGGTACATGATGTGTGATCCTAATACATGTGCAAGCTTAGAGAAATTGGAGATTTTGAGCTGAGAAATGCTTATGACAAGTTATGTGAGAATGAATTTTTGAAAGATGAAACTAGAATAGTTTCCTAAAAAGGGGTTACCTATGCCCTATATTTTCCTAAGGTCTTCAAAGTGTAATGGATCAAGATAATTTTGAGAGGACTATATGACATGAAGTTGTGGCTGGAAAATGGACTAGTGAATATCAAAGAATTGACCATCCAACAAGTCAATGGATACCCTACCCTAGACCCAGTAAAGACTATGCAATGCCAAGCCAGAAATATCATTAAAGAAATTACCAAGGAAAAATGGAATGGCTATAGGATGTTAATTTATGATCCTATTATTTAATTTGTAGTTTGAGTGATTTCTCACATATTCTATTAGTTGAGCTAATTGAATAGAGTGACTTGTGTAGAAGTTAATTTCGGTTATACAATTCTATAGAAGGATCATAGTTATGATTTGGTTGAGTTGTATTTGATTCAACTTGTTGAGAATATGGGATCCATCAGAAAAGAAAAGAACACTTCATGTAAGTTTGGCTTACTCATATTCTACATATTCTCTTATTTAAAAAATTCATTTTTTACCATTGGTGAAGTAGTATGGGACAAAACTAGCTCTCTAACTAAGTAGATAAATGGTTACATTGAAAAATTAGGAGATAATTTTTAGGAAATTTTAGATGGTTATTTTGATGAGTTTAAAGGAAATATGATGAATAGGATGAGCATACCTTAGTTATTTGTTGATCATTATTATGATCACATTTGTTCCATGTAGTCATTGAATACTCCTATGCTCAGGCTATTATGTTGAGAGTTGCATGGTTGAGATTGATGTAAAATGAAGTTATTGTTGATAAGGTGTCTATAATAGTTATTGTATTACTGTCACATTTAATTAACAAGAATGTTGAGTGATTTGACACATAAAAAACTACAAAGGTCAAGATGTTGATATAGGAAAATGTTCTAAAGATGGATAGAGAGAGAACAAAAATGATTGAAAAAATAGAAGGAAAACTTGGAGAAGCACCCTACAAATTATAGAAGGTAAAGGGGAAGATCATGAGAGTGATGAAGATGATGATTCTAAAGGAAAAGAGTTAGTGGATGTTGAGCCCTAGGAACCTAAAAGGAATCGGTTTTAATTATTGATCCAGGTCAAGAGGAGTTTGAACAAAGTGGTTAAATCACCCTCTTCCATAAAAAGAAGAGTAACAAGACATGGATTAAAGGAAGTACCCTTGCCACTACTAAGACCAAGAAAGGAATTGTGAAGATTACCAGGCTAGTTAAGAGAAAATCTCCCAAGAAGAGGAAAATAGAGGCAATAGGGACTAGGAAATGTCAAAAGAAGACATTGAGGAGGAAGTTTATTGTAAAGCCTAATGATGAAAAGGAGCATGATGAAGGAGAGAGGACATAATATGATGATTTAAGTAAATTATAGATTGTACCTAGATAAGATCCTTAGGATATAGACAAGATATGTGAAAATACTCAAAGTTCAATAGAATTTTTTGGATTCAAGCATGTAAAATATGATTATTTAGATAATAGAGATAAAGATAAAGTAGAACAAGAAGGTTTGGATATGATGGTAAATTTTAAGTATACTCCCATTGAGTTAGGTAAAGCATTGCTAGAGGAGTTGATTCTAAATGGAAATGAGCCTTTTCTACTGAGAGACAAATAAGGGAAACAAATCTAGCCCCAAAAATGCTAGATTTATGGAAGAACTAGAAATGTCTATATCTCTAAGATATTTTGCAAATAAATTTATACATAAAACTAGAGCGTACAAAATTTTGAGTAACATAATTGAGGAGGTAGTACAAGAAATAAAACTTGTATGGAAAAAAATATTTGGATTGTTGGTACCAACTGTAGAAGGGGAAAAATTTGAACTAGATAATATAGTGGATCTATTTAATGATGCATAATAGTTATTTGGGACTGTGGAGAAGATAGCTCAAGACAAGGAAAACTAGATAGAGTTAGACGCTATTAAGGATGAACCCCTAACAACACATTGCCCAATGTGACTCCGGTATCAAATAAGCCAAAGGAAATAATGTCTACTAAGAAAGAGAATGGGAGGCAACTTCTAGATCCATCAAAGACATTTTATTTGTATCATCCAATCTATTTCTCATTCAAATCAAGGAATATCCTAAGATTGGAGAGAAAGTAACAAAGAGATAGGTAACTATATAAATTACTAAAAAAACCTATTGTTACTATTGACTTCAATGAACAATTGGACCAAATGCAACAAAAGACTTTGATCATAGATGCCAAGGAACATAATGGATCGATAATTGAAGAGAAGAAATGTGAAGAGTCTACTAAGGTAGATTAGGCCATAGATGGTTAGATTAATGGGATGAACACACAAGTACATAATTATACTATTTGTGAGATACAAGAATCAATATTAGGACCTCTTGTAGAGGGAAGTAAGGAGATAGAAACACAAAGTGGTACAGTGATCGAGGAATAAGGTTAGTAGAAGAAGACAATAGAGGAAAAGAGTGGACTGAGTATAGAACCTTCTACACAATCTAAAGCTAAGATAAGTGATACACCTAAACAATAGGTGGTAATAACTCAAAAGGAGTTGGCTTTAGAAGGAAATTATGCTAGTGGAATACAAGAACCATAGAGACTAAGTGTTGATGTTTTATCACACTCACTTTAGCTATCACCATTGAGAAGCAGTACACCAAGGAAGCATATATTGAAGAAGAAAGTAAGGTCACCTGATAAGCCTATAACATTATATGAGGTTATAGTTCTTCCAAAATATGAAAATGATAATATGACATGTGAGAAAATGAAAATATTGCAAGATTGTTTGGCCAGGAAGACTAAACAAGAAGAACTAAGAAGGGAACATCAACAAAGACATGTAATACATGAAATTAAAGATATTTTTCTTGATGCATGTGATTTTAAAGATGTTGATGAGAAAGTTCTAATCATAGACCAATTAGTGCATATTGTAGAGAAGACAAATAATGATTATATAGATGCACATGATAAATTATTGCACTAGTTTGAAAAGAAATCCAAGAAGAAAGTTTTGGAGAAAGTGTCAATAGAAATTACTATACAAAAACTTAAACTTTCTAACCTTATAAATAATATAGAAGTAGTGAAGAATATTCAAATTTTATAGAAAACATTATGTGATTATCCAAGGTTCACATAAGATATTTAGGATCAAATTGAAAAATATAGTTAGATTTGAAGACTACATGATATTCTTTTAGCATGGACACAAGTTCAAGCACTATTCATTTCAATAAATTAATTTTTTCACAAGGGAGATTGGCTAAATTACAAGCCACATATAGAAGGATGAGAGATAAATTTATTTCTAGTTAATAAATGTTGATACCCCATTTGGAGTTGGTGTAGAGAGAGTTAGCACTTCCCAAGGAGATAGAAACAGAGATACACATCTCTCTATTGTAGAAAGTCTAGTTGACCTAACTGCTTAACTAGAGATTAAATTTTTAGTTTTGGAATATGTTAGGTCTAGGTGGGATAATGCACTTGCCATGGTTATTGTTGGAAATATAAGAGGAGTAATTGAGAGGGGAGGGGTAAATTAGTTGCTACAAAAATAAATCTGAGATTCCTTAGATGTCAGTACAAAATGCAAATAGATAATTGAGTATTACTGAAGCTTGATAAACACACAGAATGTTGTAACTCGGTAATAATTGGATTAGCTCAGTGAATGATTAACATATAAAACATTAGATGTTATTTGTGATTACCATTACCTTAACTAAGTTGTAAACATATAAAAGAAAATAGCATGAACACATTTGACACTAGGATTTAACGTAGAAACCTAATTTGGGAAAAACCACCAATTGCAACTAGTTACTAATTTTTACTCTTTTGAAGTGAGCCTTGTTAGGAGCCAACCCTATTAAAGGTTACAAAACACACTGTTAGGTGTGACCCTATTAGAGGATTTAATCACCCTATTAGGAGTGGCCTTATTAGAGGTCTTCAGAACAATTCAATGGAATTGCCACCTTGCTAGAGGATTTGCAAATAGCTATTAAGCCAACTCTGTTAGGAGATTTAGATCACTCCTATAATGCTTAGAGAGTAACAATGAGATGAATTGATTTTAATGCAACTAAATTTCTGATTTCAGATCTCTGTTTTGGCTTATCCTTGATCCTTCTGATTGAATTTGACTTTGCTACTCCACAAGGATACTCTACTTATCCTTCAAATTCGCTTCCTCCTCTCATCATCAAATATTCAATAACATCTTCATAACTTACACACTTGAAATCAAAACTTGACCTTATATCTTCCACTTTGTTAAGTTGGCTTAAATACAACTTAGAATAATCAATATTCATCACCTTAGTCAGCTGAAATCAATAGATAAATCAATTAAGATTAATAAAAAAAAAAAGAAAATCCTTTGTTAGCCAACCTAGCTCAGTAGAAAGTAACTTAGAAATGATTTCCTTTGTTAACCAATAGAAGCTTGGTTAACACTACAAACTTTTGAAAATACTTTGATAACTGAGTGAGCTTGGTTAACATTGGTTCCATCCAACTTTCCTTTGTTACCTGAGTGAACTCGGTTGACACTTGTTTTCTATAACTTTTCCTTTTATTCTTGAGTGAACTCAGTAGACACTGTCTTCTAAACTAGGCATACACAGGAATGCTTGGTAAACACTGAGAACTACCTTCACTACCCAAGTGAGCTCGACATGTATTGACTGATAATGATATGAAATTTTTGTAACATCAAAGACAACACATAATTAACCAATTGTATCAACAGGATATACAGATTCACAAACCACTTTTGGACAAGTATGGTTTCACCCCTTCACCCTAGTAGCCATGAGTGACCAAAACAAGGGAAAATATATAATTCCTTTAAAATTTTGTAATTGATACTCATTTTAAAGTCAAAGTATGTAAGTTATGTATATAAGTTGTATACATTGAACTCTTTTAAAGACTGAGTCATAGTCTAAGGGAAATACTATTTTGAATATAATGTTGAATCATGAAAAAGTGTTTTTTCTACTAATGTCAAAGGGGGAGATTGTTGTTCCCTATAGTTTGTTGTCTATTAGTGTCAAACACTTAGTCATCTATTTCGTAGAGTTGGTCAGTCATCACTATGATTGAGCCATCCAATGAAGGTTGAGAAAATTATTTAGACTTGTTCTTATTCTACTTAAGATTGAGTAATTGTTATTTCCAAGAATGTCCATGGATGTCAAGTACCTCTATATGCACTAAGTGAAATTGAAGCCTATTTACATTGAGTAAGATAGAAAGAAGTTTGCACGGATCTAAAAAGAGTTAGTTCATGCTAATTTATAGAGTGGAAAATGAGCATTTAGATGTTGAGGGACATAATGAATATTAATTGTGACTGAGCGTTAGAGTTGTCATGTGTCGAGCAAGCCAATATTAATATATTTGTTTGAAATTGCACAAAAACTAAGGTAAACCATTTTTGGATGAATTAATCCATGTTTTAATGATTGAGGAAAGATTTAAGGAGATGATTATGCATTTTGGAATGGGTCACTAATCCCTATGAAAGGTGTTCAACCAATCATAAAAAAATGAAAGGTTTAAGAGGCAAAAGGGAGCAATATAGATTGTTGATCTTGATCTAGAATCTTCTCCAATTGGTTATAAAAGAAGGATCCAAACCCTACTTTTGTGATGGTGAGTATGTGTGCACAAGAAGTGAAGCTTGGATGCCACAAAAGAAGTTCTAAAATATAATCAAACAAAGTGACCTAGTAGAGTAGTGAAGTGCAAAGAAGAGTTATATTAAATCAAACTTTTGAAAGAGGAAATCCATAATCAAGAATTATAGTGCTAACCAAATGATTAGGTACTGATATATTCTAAGAAAGGGAATTAGGGTAAATCTCTTATTAGAGTGGTTTTAATAGGTCTATGTAAATCTCTTAATAGAGTTCTTACTTTTTTGTAATTTTTAAATCTTTTAACCAAGATAGACTGAATAAATTTTGTAGCTCTTAATAGGGAAGACCACTTCCAAGGTAGATCATTAGAAGTGATAAAAATTGTAGCTCTAATTAGCAAACTTTATTGCTACAGCAGTGAAGATTTGTGGGAGTCATCCCCATCCCAGTTTTACCTTCACCTTGGAGGGTTTCTAGGTTACCAAATCTTTGTGTTATGTGTTGATCATTTTAATTTCACATTTATGGTTGTGATCAATGGATTAGATTTGATACATCATTGCATAACATATTTATGTGATTCATGATATTGTTGAGATAAGGCTTAGTGGTGATAGATATTAGTTTAATGATTATTTCAAAGGATAAAAGTTTTATATTGGAATATTTTAGAATAACTGAGAGGGGAGGGGTGGGGTTGAATCAGTTATCCAAGGTCCAAATGTATAGATAAAATTTTTCATTACTCAGCAAATAAATGTGCTTGCATTGATTAGATCATCCAATATCTCAAACCTTTACATATTATTTTCCTAGGTCAAATGAACTTTATAGAAATGTAAACATGAAATATCACACAATTTGACACAATGATTTAATGTAGAAGCCTAATTTGGGAGATACCACCAGTAACATGTTACCAATTTTCACTCTTCTAAAGTGAGCTCCATGACGAGCCAACCCTATTAAAGGTTACAATGCACATTGGTAAATGTAACCTTCATTAAAGGATTTCAATAACCCTATCAAAAGTGAGCCTTGTTAGAGGACTTTAGAATATTCCATTAGAATGTCACTTGATTAAAGGATTTACTCATGACTGTTAGGTCAACCTTAAGACAAAGGATTTATCTACACTGATACAATTGTTAGAGTGTAACAATAGGACTTGATCTAATAACAAAACAACTCACTTGAAAATTTTATACCTCTCATTAAGCTCTTCATTTTTCTTGGCATTCATTCCACTTCATCTCTGATTGCTTGTTCATCCTTCAAGCCTTCACCTCCTTAAGCCTTCTTTCTTAGTATGCCAACTATAGGTTCATTCCTCTGGCCACCATATGAAGAAAAACCTGTAGACTCTAGACTTAAACACTTGCTTCTAGCCTTGTATCTCCTTAAATAGAGAATTTTGAGCTTTTTTTACTTAATCACAATCATCCATCTTAGGGTTAGGTTAGATACATCAAATCCTTCCTTCTTTCTATTATGTTCCCTCTAAAAACTTCTCTTACAATCCTCATTAAGTTCATCTTCAAATGGTTTATCTTGATTTCTATGCCACTAGCTCATCAAGCTTATCATCAACATGATTTACAAAGTTCAAGAAATCAACTTACATCAGCTTAGATTCATCAATCTTCATTCAAAATCTTCATGTTGTCACTCAACAATAACTAACTTCTGATGCTTGGTCTTGACACTAGGTTGCTCGATATAAACTAAATCTTGCTCAGTCAATACTACAATTTTTTTATTCTTAACACACACTGAAGTTTGTTGATGCTTGGAACATACTAAAGTTTGCTTTGCTCGGTCATAACCATCTTTCTACTCGGCCTGAACTAAATTCTCAGCTTACACTATTTGTTCAATTAGGCTTGGCAAAAACATTCTTATTGTATATTCTTCTTCTTATATTTTCTTTAGTATCCTTTCATTGTAGCCTTGAGCAGATAAACAATACACTATATCATCAAAGTCTTGCTTGGTCTTAGTGGTCCTTTTATATACCATATAACTCAACCTTTCTCTAGGTACTCCAATTATCCTTTCTTTTCAAATCATCTTCATCAATAAATCAAATGATAGCATTTTGACCAACACTAGCAATTATCTTACCAACAAGTGGTAGGTTTGACATCAGTGAAAAAATAATGATTGTTCCCCTGATAGGTTTAGATATACTTCAACAATCTTCTTTTTCAACAATCTCCATCTTTGGCATTGATGATAAATCAATGCCAACAATAATACCAAAACAAAACTTAATACCTTTTACTAAAATCTCTCCCTCTATTGGTAAATATCCTTCCACTGTATAGGTTACTATTTTCTTTGCAATCTCTCTTCTTCTTCAAATAAACTCTCTCTTCAAGATATTCAATGTAAACTCTTTGTATTTTTCTGATAAAAATCTTCCTCTTTGACAAAAATGCCAAAGACTTGTCATCTATTCATATAGATATCAACAATTCAAATTTTCTTCATAAGGTTCTCCCTTTGTCACCTTGCTATTAACTATAAATATTTTGTTTTAGTTCCTTCCCTACTTTAGGCAATTCCTAAAGTAAGATCCACTGCATCAAGTTGTAAAGTATGCCATTCAACTTAGTTGATGCAAGGCACTACTATCACTCCTTTAAGTAGCTTGAGATAGGGGTATCACCCCTAGCTTACCTCTGAGATATTCATTTGCATCTTTAAGTAAAGCCTTTGTGAATATATCGACTATCTATTCCTTTGTATTCAAATATTCTAGTCTCACTTCTTTGTCTTGAACCAATTCTCTCAAATAATGATATTTGATTAAAATGTGCTTTGTCTTTGTGTGCATCACATGATTCTTAGATATGTTTATAAAAATTGTATTGTCATAGTAGATTACCATAGATTCAATGATTTCTTCCTTTATTCCTTTGAGCAATTGTTTGATCCATACCACATTTGTACAATTCATTGTAGCAACCACATATTCAACTTCAACAATAGATTGTGAAATACAATTCTATTTCTTGCTAGTCTAGGAAACTAATCTTTTTCATAAGAAAAATGCTCCACCACTTGTTCTTTTCACATCACCAATATTTCTAGCCCAATCAGCATCTGTATAAGCTCTCAAGTCAAACTCTTTATTTTTCTTGTAATATAGACCATAGTCTTCTTTACCTTTTAAGTATCTCACAATCCTTTTACAAACCATTAAGTGATTCTCCTTAGGATTTGTAGAAAATCGTGCAACAATCCCAATAGCTAGTGAAAGATTAGGTCTGCTATGAACTATATATTGCAACTTTCCAATGATAGACCTGTGCAATGTTTGATTTACCTCAGTAGAATCATCAATTTTGGATAGTTTATATCCTACCATAGTGGGAGTACTAATTGGTCTTGAATCTTCCATACCAAAAGTCTTCAATATTTCCTTTACATACTTGGAATGAGTAATGTAAATACAATATCTCATCTAATATACTTGTAATCCTACAAAGAACTTTATTTCTCCAACATAGACATCTCAAATTCTTTCATCATTTCATTTGCAAATGTCTTACATAATGTATTTTTTCCTCCAAATATGATATCATCAAAAAATATTTCAGCTAGTAAAATTCCTTTACCTCCTTCTATCTTCAAGTATAGATTGTTGTTGTCATTAGTCTTCTCAAAACTAATCTTCACAAGATAATTGTGTAGTCTTTCATACCATGCTATAGGAGCTTGCTTTAAACCATATAAAGCTTTGTGCAATCTACACACCATGTTTCTATTGTTTGGATCAACAAATCCTTCAGGTTGTTCAATGTAAACCTCCTCTTCCAATATACCATACAAAAATGTTGGCTTAACATCCATTTAATAAACTTTGAATCCTTTATAAGAAGAATAAGCAAGTATCTAATTCTTACTCCTTCTAGTCTTGCAACTGGGACAAATGTCTCTCCATAATTAATCCCCTCTTCTTGTGCATAACCTTTGTAGACTAATATTTCCTTATTCCTTGTTACTTCACCATCCTCATCTAATTTTTTTCTATCTACCCACTTGTTCCAATAACATTCTTGTCCGTTGGTCTCGATACTAATGTCTAGGTTTTGTTCTTCTCAATCAAATCAATTTCTTCATTCATGACTTGAATCTAATCTTGATTCTCTAATGTGTCCTTCACTATTTTAGGTTCATGTATACTTAAATTTTTTTTGTCATTTCTTAGTTTATTCCTTGTCATTAGTCCATCCTCTTTTCCTCCAATTATTTTTTTAGTAGGACAATATCTTCTAACATATTTTGATAATATTGGCTCTATTCTTCTTTCTCCTACAATAGTTTGTTCATGAAGTTCAATCTTAGGTTTACTGTGTACTTCTCTATTAGGTAACTTGAAATTATTTTCTTGTAAACTAATCTCAGAATTAGAATGTACCTTAGCTTCTAACTATAACTCATCATCCATTGCATGTTACTTGATAGTCATTGATTCTTGTTGATTAGTAGCTTGGTTCTTAGAATAATCACTATTAACAGACTTGCCTTCATAGTAGTACATAAATGCTTTATAACTTTCAAGTGCTTTCTTTTGTTCAACTTCATGTATTTTTTTATATTCATCAATTTTTACATTTGCACTTTCCACAACTTTTTTAGTGTTAGTATTTAAACACTTAAAAGATTTAATTCTTGTGGAATATTCTAGAATATACATTCATCACTTTTAGCGTCAAGTTTACCTTTTTAGTTTTCCTTTAGAATGTAACACTTACTTCCAAATACTTTAAAATATTTGACATTGGGTGACTATCAAAGCAACATTCTTCTCCATCATCAATGTTCTTGTATAGTCCATCACAGATTTGTTTCTCCTTTCAACTATCCCATTTTGTGGAGGGGTCCTTGGTGCAAAAGTTTGTCTTTTAATTCCTCTATCATTGTAGAAATTTTTGAATTCATTTGATGTAAATTATCCATCTCTATAAGATCTAAGACATTTTAAGATTTTACTTGTTTCCTTTTCAACTCTTGCTAGATACCACTTAAACATTTGAAAAGCATCTTATTTTTCTCTCAAAAAAAATATTGTCATCATTTTAGAGTAATCATCAACAAATAGAATAAATTAATTGTCACCTTTGTATCTTTTCACATCAATTTTTCCACATAGATCACTTTGCACCAATTCCAAAATTTCATTTGAAGTATGAGTCTTACTCTTAAAACTAGACTTTGTCATCTTGCCTAGCTAACATTGTTTGCAAATCATATTATAAAGTTTCTTTAATTTTGGCAAAACTTGACTCTTTTCATCTTATTGATACTAACCAAGTTATCAAGATTTACATGACATAATATTTTGTACCATAGCCACACATCATCAAATTGTACAAAAAAATAGGTTGCTTCAATCATGTCAAGATAAAATAGATTACATCTTGTCTAATCACCACTTCTAATGAGTTCTCCATCAACATCATAGATCTTAGCCTTCTTGTGTTAAAATTCAACTTTGCATCCTGAAGTATTCAATTATGATACAATCAATACATTATAGTTAAGTCCTTCCACATAATAAGTGTTGTCACACATGATCTTGTCTATCAATCTTATTGATCCTTTACCTTTCACTAGACATGGTGCATCATTACTAAACCTAACACTATTTCCATTACAACGCTCAAGGGTTTTGAACTTACTTTTTTCACAAGTCTTGTGATGAGAAAATCCATTGCCAATGATCCATCTATCACTTTTGGTCACATAAGATACTAATGCAGTTGCCTCATCTTCACCCGAATCATCTTTCATAGCAATATAGACAACTTCTTCTTCATGATCATTTGATTTGTCATTAGATCTTTCTTCAAAAATGTAACAAGCTTTCTTTCCCTTGTCTTTATAGTCTTTGTTACTCTCATCTCTTCTACTTCTATATTTATGTCCATTTCTATTATTTATTTTCTTAAGACATTTTCTGCAATATGGATAACTCCATTACAATTCAAACATATGATGGGTAACTTACCTTTTTATTTTCCTTTACATTTGTGAAAGCTCCTAGTAGCCAGTGCTTCAAGTCCATCTAGATCTTCATCATTTTTTCACTATCACTAGAAACATGCTTGACCTTTTTCTTTCTCTTATCTTTATGTTCTTTAAGTGCTAGTTTAGTAGTGAAAGAAAAGTCAACATTCTCAGATTTAAAATTATAAAAATTTAAAAGTTCAAAAGTAAGGAGTCTGCCAACCAGTCCTTCAAGGGTTAGACCACTACTAGGAATACACCTTAGTTTATGTATAGCAAAGGCTCTAATAGAATATATAGGAAGTAGGGCTCTAAATGCTTTACTAATAATAGTTTTATCTTCAATCTTTCCATTTGATCCTCTAATTGAATTACAACATCTTTGATTCTTCCACAATACTAAACTATCATTTTACCTTCTTATATTTTGATATCATCAAATTTTCCTCTTAGAATTTCTTCCTTGGCTCTCAACACATTCTTGTCTCCTCCATAGATTTTTTGTAGAGAATCCAACATTTCTTTAGCATTAGTACATTCTTTGATGTTATCAAACTCTAAATAGCTTAGGGCAGATGCAATCTCCAACATTGCCTGATTGTGTTCTTTCTTTTCTTTTAGTTGTTGAGAAATAGGGGCTCCAATCACTTCCACATATTTAGTGGTCTCACTTGACAATGAAAAGTTTTCAAGTCCACCTAGATGCAACTTCATCAAACTTTTCCATGCAATTTTTTCCCCTTGTTTATCTTGGGCGCCTCCTTTCTGTGCATCTTGATCTTTAGCTTCAAGTACCTTCAAATTTTTTCCTCACAAGCACCAAACACTCTAATACCAATTGTTGGAATATTTTAGAATAAATGAGAGGGTGGGGGTGGGGGCACGGGTGTGAATCAGTTATCCAAGTTTCAAATGTATAGATAAATTTTTTTAGTACTCAACAAATATATGTGCATGCATTGATTAGATCATCCACTATCTCAAACCTTTGTATATTACTATCCTAGGTCAAATAAAATTTGTAGAAATGTAAAGATGAAATATCACAAATTCAATCACACAATTTGACACAAAGATTTAATATGGAAACCCAATTTGGGGGAAAACCACCAATAATATATTACCAATTTTCACTCTTCTAACGTGAGCTCTATGAGGAGCCAAACCTGTTAAAGGTTATAATGTACATTGTTAAATGTGATCCTGATTAAAGGATTTCAATCACCCTATTAAAAGTGAGCCTTGTTAGAGGACTTTAGAACATTCCATTAGAATATCACCTGATTAAAGGATTTACTCACGGTCATTAGGTCAACCTTAATCCAAAGGATTTATCTAGACTGATACAATTGTTAGAGTGTAACAATACAACTTGATTTGATAACAAAAAAACTCACTTACAAATTTAATATCTTTCATTCAGCTCTCCATTCTTCTTGGCATTCATTCCCCTTTGTCTCTAATTAATTTTTCACCCTTCAAGCCTTTACCTCCTTAAGCCTTCTTTCTTAGTATGCTAACTGCAACTTCATTCCTTTGACCACCATATGAAGTAACACCTCCAGACTCCAGACTTAGACACTTGCTTCTAGCCTTGTATCTCCTTAAATAAAGAATTTTGATCTTTTTTCTCTTAATCACAATCATCCATCTTAGGGTTAGGCTAGATTCATTAAATCCTCCCTTCTTTCCGTTATGTTCCCTCTAGAAAATTCTCTTACAATTGTCATTAAATTCATCTTCAAATAGTTTATGTTAATTTTTGTATCACTAGCTCATCACACTTATCGTCAACATGATTTACATAATTCAAGAAATAAACTTATGTTGGATCAGATTCATCAAATCTTCATTCAAACTCTTTATGTTGTCACTTGGTAATAATTGAATTCTAATTCTTTGTTAACACTAGGATTCTTGGCATAACCTAAATCTTGTTCGGTCAATACTAAAATTTTCTAATTCTCAACACACTGAATTATATTGACACTCAACACATACTAAATTTTTCTTTTCTCAGTCATAACCATCTTTTTGCTTGGCCTAAACTAAATGATCAACTTATACTCTTTGTTTAGTTAGGCTTGTAAAACACATTCTTATTGCATAGTCTTATTCTTATTTTTTCTTCAGTATCCTTTCATTGTAGCCTAAAGAAGATAAATAATACACTATATCATTAGAGTCTTGCTTGGTCTTAGTGATCCTTTTATAGACCATATAACTTAACCTTTCTCTAGGTACTCTAGTTATCCTTTGTTTTTAAATCCTCTTCATCAATCAATCAAATGATAACATTCTGACCAAATTTAGAAATTGTCTTACTAGCAAGTATTAGGTTTGACATCAGCGAAAAATAATTATTTTTCCCATGATAGATTTCTATACTTCAACAATCTTCTTTTTCAACATTTTATAAATCCTAGTTCACCTCCCCCTCTTAGTATCTTTCTTTCCCAATAGAATCCCAACAAGATACTAAGACGACAGAAGGGGGGTGAATCAAGATCTTTTAAAACTTTAACACCTCAATCATTAACCATAACTAATAACTTTACTAATATGCCTGATCTCAATATTACCATAAACCAAAACAAACATTTAGTGTAATATATTATTAGATATGGTATCTATTTGCATGAGTAACACTCACAACACATAAACAACTCATAACACATGACACAAAGATTTAGCTACATAGAAACCCTCCAAGGTGAAGGTAAAACTATGATGGGGATGATATTCACAAAGTCTTCACTATTGCAATGATAAAATTTTCCTATTAGGGCTATAGTTTTGATCACTTCTAATGATCTATCCTATGAGGGTCTACCCTATTAAGATCTTACAAGACTTATAAAATGTACCTTGATTAAAAGATTTTACATCACAACTAAGTGCATACTTTGCTAAGAGATTTACAAAGGTCTAGTAAAACCACTCTGTTAAGAGATTTACACCTTGAAACACTTTCTAGAATGTATTAGTACCCTATCCTTTTGTTTGAACTATAATATCTATAATAGATCTCCTCTGTACAATTAATGATCAGTTATTTGATTTGATTTGTCTCTAACTTTGCACTTCATTGCTTCTCTAGAATGCTCCATCATTCTTCCTAATTCATCTTCACACTTTACACACAACCCAAAAATTAATCATAAAATTATCTAAACATGTGATTTAGGTCATAAAACCTTCTTAAATAACCATTAGATGAAGATTCTAGATCATGATCAATAATTTAGATTCATTCTTTTTGGCACTTAGTCCTTTAAATTTTGTGATTTGTTAAATTTCTTGCATAGGGATTAATGATCCTTGCTACAACATGCAATCACCTCCATAACTAGCTCCTTGATAATATAAAATCATCTCCAATATGGTAAAAATGTTTTACCTCAATGTTTGTGTGATTAAAAATAATTATGTCAAAACTAGCTTGCTCGACACTAGTACTGTTGGTGCTCGCCCATGTCTTAATCTTATATTCTTTTACTCAATCTCAACTCTACTAGGCATAAACTATATTTCTAAGTCTCTATCAAGCTTGATTTAAGAATACACTAAGCCTATATATTGCTTGTCTAATAACTTGGTTGATACTAGAGTACTCAGTGACCATAGACTTGCTCAACAATAACTATTGCCTTGATATAAAGTCAAATATATACAAGTCCTTCATAACATTTCTCAATTTTTATAGGATGAATTAGTTGTAGTGAATACCAACCAATCTTTCCTAATGAGTGACTAAGTGGTTTGCACAAAGTGAAAATACCATGATTGTCTTGAAGATCAACAATCTCGCCCTTTGAGATTAGTGACAAAAACACTTTTTGTGATCAAACTTTATATATCAAAACTGAAATATAAGTACTCCCTCTTAGGCTATACTCTATAGAGATAATTTGGTCTATACATGAACATCAATTCTTACAATGTTTAAAATCTTTTCAAAATTGTTTTGTATGCACACCGCTAAGTATTAGACTGACTGACTCTACATGAGTTCAAACTTTCAAAATTTGCAAAATTTGCATGGTAATACCTTTGATCATCATACCTTATTCATTCCCCCTTTTTTTTTTCACAATTTTCCTTGTTTTCAACTAGGGGCCAAGAATTATACCATATTTCTCCAAAAATTATTTATGGGATGTTAAAAATCATTGCCATGGTGTTGTCCCAATTTTTCATGAGTCCATTAAGAATGTGTTTCTAAACTTCCAATTAAGCTACTAGATTTATCATGATGTTAGCTATGGATAGTTTTTGAGTTCCCCAAATTAAATTTTATTTGTAATCTTTAGATATTTTTACATGACTTCCAAATGTAGAGTCAACAAAGATAGAATTGTTAGCTACTCAACTCTTTTTTTTTTCTTCCTAGACAAGTTTAGATTCATTTCCTTCTAAGAATCTTAACCTTGAAAAAGTGAACTAACCTTGAAGTAGCATCCAAGGTAAGTGCACTTTCAATCCTTTGTAAATCAACATCTATTTTGTCCATTTGATCTTTGATCTCCTTGCTAAATTCTAGAACATAGAATAGTTTCCCAAATAATGAATTAATATTAGAAACTACCTTTTGAACTTCACTACCTTGGTTAGAAAGTTCAAGCATCTTGATGGCTATCTCAGTTGACACTTTCTCCATGATCTTATTATCATATTTTTCTTCTTCTCTTTCCATTAGCTTCTACTAGATATCAATGTGTGGCTCAATAAACTTATCAGAAAATTTTAACAATTGTTCAAGAATAGGAGCATTTTCATCTAAAACATTAATAATTACAGTGTTGAGGAAAATATCCTTTATATCATACAAAACATTTTTTTTTTTCCATTTCTCTCTTCTTATCTCAACTTACTTTTCCTTTCTAGAAAACAACTCACTTAATGTTCTCATTTGTTCTTCACTCAAATTGGATTTATCCCAGTCTAGTATGACTATATCTTCATCTATAGTAACTGCTTACCTTTTATGACTTGGGGTGACTTTCTATGCTTCTTTTTAGCTTCTTTTCCTTAGAATTTTTCATGCTTGAGCACAGGATGTTTAGTTGCAAACCCTAGGTTTTAACTTCCATATTTAGCTTGTGTGACTCTTGAGTCACATTACCTTGTTGTGCTTCTTATCTTGCATTCTAATCCTCTTGACTTGGTTGTGGTGCTAATACATGTGATTGATTGTTCTTAGTATTTTGATGTTCAACTACTAAATTTTTTTTCCAACCTCTTTTTCTCCCTCTAGTTGAGGTCCTGAGGCAATTGTTTGACTCACTGTAGAAGATAGATCTAGTTAGTCTTTAGTGTTCTTCTCCCCTTTCTTTCTTTCTTTATTATCAGTCCCCTTTGTGACCTCATCTATCTTTTGTTTCTTAGTTGGATCATTATATATAGTATTGGATAACTTACCCAATTTTTTGACATCTTCACCTTATGCTTCATTATGATGTCCTTTGTCTCCAATAAAAATGTAAGAAAGGTAGAGGTATCAGGTACTATATCTATAGTTTGTGTACATACCAGTGCATATGATTTTGGATACTCTTTTATTTGAATCAAAATAGGCTATGGATTGAGAAATACCTTTGTGGTAGGTATTTGAATAGGTGTATCATCCTTTCGTTCTCCCTCAGCTAAAGAATCATCATTCTTTGGAATATCTTTAAGTTCATCTTCAATGATGATGGTTTCCTATTGTTCTCTTTCTTGAATCTTTTTCCTTATGGCCTCCTCTAGTTCCTTAGTCTCATCATAGTAATCTTGTTTATTATCATACTCAATCTGTTTAGATTTATTCTCTTTAGTTTCATCTTTCTTCAGCTCTTTGTATATCAATCCAAAGATCTTCTAGATTAGTTTACTATTTTGCACAATGTCTTCAATCTTATTCTTAAAAACTAAGAACACCCTAGTTTTAGGTACAAATATGTTCCTATAATTGTCCATAAATTGAATAATTTGCTTCTTTGTTAGTTCAAACATAATTTGAGCTAAAGTAGCTTCCTTAATATGCCTCTCTGTCATTATGCCATATTGCCACTTTGTATCAATTTTTCTATATAATTCATTAGGGACATTGTTTCCTATCTCCAATTGTGTTTTCTTGAAATTGGCCATCATATTAATTATGGCTTCTTCTATCTTCACTTTATCATTTTCATCTAACATCTCCTACTTAATAAATTGAAAACTTGATAATCTAGTCCTATTCCTTATGCTTTTACATACCTCATAAATTATCTAAGGAGGCTTATGTACAATGACTATATAATGGATGACATCATTAGATTCTGTGTTGTCATCAGCTTGTTCTTCATTTTGAACTATTAGGCTTCTTCTTGTTTTCTCTGCTATGTCTTTATTACAACAATATTTCTCTTCATTGAGTTGGATCATTCACCTAGTTTAACAATATTTTCCACACCCTTCTTTTATGTCTTGACCTTTGTTATAGTTTTAATTGGTCTTGTTTGACTAGGAATAGGGGTAGGTTTAATCATTTTCTTCTTTAGGCTCTTCTTAACCTTAGACTCGACAATTATTATCTATTTTCCCTTCTTGGCTTTTGAATCAGCCACAACTATCTCTTTACCCTTCTTCACTTCCTTCATCACCATCATTACTGTCGGACCTATGTTCTCCTTTTTCTTGAATTATATGTAAAGGCATTTCTTGTTTAGTTCCTTCATGTAGTGTCTGTTCTAAGGTCTTTATCATCTTCTTCTCTTCTTATTCATAGTGGTAGCTTTTAAATTAATTGTGATTTTAGTCTTTGCAAATTCATATTTTTCAAAGGGTTTGGCATCCTTATCAGCCTTCTTTGCTAGTAATGTAGTGGTAATTGTAAACACTTCATCTATGTTGACTTCATAGGAAAAGGTTCTTAACCATGCTACACTAAGAATCGTAGCTTGAACATATGTCTAGTTAGTGTCTACCAAAAAATAAACATCATCATAATACTTATCAACCAATGACTTGGGAATTCTAGTCCTCTTCTTTTTCTTTCATTTGAACTCTTCAAAATACCCATCCATCACATTATCACAATTTTCTCCTAAAGGACAAATGTAATCATTTATCTATTGAGTAACACATCTCCGTTGTTCCCAAACAACACCTCCAATGGTACGAAATGAAATTTGAACATAGAAAAATATATAAATAATTGACAATCCAAACTTACATTGCATTGCATTTTTGGCCTTCTTTATGGTTGAATTTTTTTCTACCAATTGGGTTAACTCAAGCTTGAAAAGATCATAAGACTGATATTTCTTCACAATCTTCTATGCCTAATCAACTATAATGCATGGGACACTATCAAATTTTCTTGATCAATAGAATTTATAGGAAATAACACTTACTCCAAACTCAATGTGTGGATCATCTAGCTCAATCACATCTCAACTTTGGCATCTCATCTTTTTCTTCTTATTAGTCATAGGGTAACTGGTCACATTATGAAATATTTCTTTGGTAATCTTTATTGGTCCATTCTTTAGCCATAATTACATGTTGTGAATCTTTCTTAGCGCTACCTTAATCCATTCAACTTAAAAGTTTCTAGAGAAATTTAGAGCATGAGTCAACCCTTTCTTTGTTATATGCTTGTGTTGTTCCTTCAACAAACCATATTCACACAACTTTTCATACACCAATCTCACTTCATAATCTCCCAATTCTCCAACCTTTCACATATAACACATCCTTACATTATGAATCATAATCACCCTTGGTGGAATTGATGATAGGGCACCTGAGGAATCACCCTTCATAGCAATTTTAGGAATTGCATTATACTTAGGTGGAGAACATGCATCATTCTTAACTAATTATGCATTACTAACCTCTAATCTTTGCTTCTTCATACTTGATGATAAACTAGTTTTCATTTCTTTGAATCTAGGGTTTTGAACACAAACATTTGCATAAATCAATAACTAAAAATTCTTTATGATTTCACAATGATTTCCAATGGCACACTTTGAATCTCTTTGTAATCTCTACTAAATGCTCTCTAGATGCTCATATTTACTTTGCTCTCTAAAAAATTGAATGCTTTCTGCTCAAAATGACTTCAAAGATGTGCTATTTATCTCAGAATTATAATTTTAGGACCTCATAAATGTTTTGTACTCATAATGAGTGACATATAACTATCTCAGCCAAAATAGGGTAACTTGATTATCATACTTCTAAAGTCCATAAACTTGATTAATGCCACAACTTATCCACAAATACCATTCCTTCTTGGCCTCTTTACCCTTAGATAACTTATAATATTGACACTTAGTCAATACTAATAGTTCAACTCGGTATCAACATACATGTCTTTTTTCTAACATAAAATTTGTCCTTGTGCATCCTTTAACATGCTCATATGGACTGCAATGTATTCAAACATATGAACTAATATAGGATTTAGCAATTTGAATCATAGTTCCATACATAACCCTTATCTTAGTTTGTAGTAGGGGAATCACCTGATCCATTGGATTGGGTGATCTCAATACCATTTTAATTATTTCTTTCTTCTTCCTTATTCCTCTAGGCTTGATTCATCTAGCTTCTTACTTGTTCAAATCCAATTATTCCTTTTCCCTTGTATTGTTCATGGTTAAATACTAGTTCTTGGTTCATGCAGTTTTTACTTAAGTGACTGACCATGTGACAATGGTAACACATTATGCCACCATTCATCAAACTTTTGGATTTCCCTTTGGAATGCTTCCTTATGTAATTTTATGCAATATGACCATACTGTCCACATAAATGACAATTTTACCATGTATTATAATCCCAAATGATCTTGTTACCTTTCCTAGGTACATTACCTTGATTGTTATGTGTCAAAATTTTCTTAACATTATATCTATAATCTTGTGCTTTATGACCATACTTCTAACATGAATATTAGTATCCTTCAAATCTAGAAGTAGCTACTGTCTTATTAACCTTTTCTCTACACTCATGTACTTGATGCCCTTATTTATTGTAATCATAAAAATAACCATTGAATTTTGGTTTAGGGCTTGACTTACCAAATTTTCTCATATAGACATTTGATGCATGACCTGGTTTTTCATAGTGATAACATGTAGGCTTCTTTTTCTTTATCTTTGCATTCCTTTGTTCTCCTTGTTTAGATGACTCTCCTTGCTTAGTATATCCTAGTCTAGAAGTATCATGAGGTCTTCTTTATGCTCTCATCTTATCATCAAGAATCCTTAGTCCTTCTTTAGGTCTGTTCATCCTTTCAATATATTCCTTCTCATCTTTCTACTAATTCTTCAACATGTCATTCTCATATTTCTGATTCATGATCTCAAGTTCCTTTCTTGTGTTCTCTTGAGTAGCTCCCAATAGTTGATTGACCATGTCAAATTGATTATTTAACAAAGTTTGTACCTCAATAATATTTTCATCCAACCTTGAGCTATCATGATTTTAGTTCCCCTATTATTTCAAACTTCTAGGACTAGGGTTGAGTCAATGTGATGTCATGTCTGGGTCTAGATTTACCTTGAGGAACTTCTCTCATCTATCCCTCTATGTGCACCTAGGTGGGCTTTCAAAAGAAATATAATG
Source organism: Cupressus sempervirens (assembly GCA_028749045.1). Taxonomy (NCBI): domain Eukaryota; kingdom Viridiplantae; phylum Streptophyta; class Pinopsida; order Cupressales; family Cupressaceae; genus Cupressus; species Cupressus sempervirens. The sequence goes on from CM053789.1 coordinate 327,207,787, forward strand.
CATTCATTCATATTAGGTGATTAGGAAAGGGAGGGTAAGTCTATGCATTTCCTAGATGAGAGGGATGTTGTATAGAAATCCTAATGATTTTATCAAGTGTTCATGGTGAAGACAAGATGCTTTTGAAAATAAGATCAAGACTAGAGGATATGATGTAGATCATGGAAAAAGGATAGAAGGAAGACCATTCAAATTTGATGCAGAGGAAGAGCTCAAATATTTAGTAATGGTGGAAAACCATAGTCAAGGTGGCAAGATGATTATTTAAAGGTCAAAAGGCTCAATGAATCATTCTGGACCATCAGATAGAGTCAAATCAATGACAATGGTTCAGATTTCATGTTTATGTGGTCTCTAAAGTTGAATAGTCAAAACCCAATCATAAGCTTCCACATGGTGAGGCTCCTATGGTGCATTAAGCAATAGAAAGTTAAAGGTTGGATGATCCTAACCATCAGATGGAGATTAGATCAATGACTCTAAATGAATTTTGCACCTAGTCTCTAGAATAATGACACTTGTCCACTCAAATCCATTTCAGGCCAAAATTAAATGGTGTGAAGATTGTATGGCCTCCATAATCTCATGAAGGTAATATGTACAAAATAATTAACCATTGATGTGTTTTATTAAGAAAGGTGATTGTCTGGGCCCAACTAAGATGGAGAGCGAATAAAGGAATGCCACATGGACCCAACTAAAAACATAATGAAACACTTCAGATGAATCTCTAGTCGTAGATGAAGTTTATCTATGGTCCAACTTAGGGTTTTAGAAAATAACTTATAGGTCTTCAAAAAGGTAAAAGATTTAGTCACAACCATCCATTGCAAGATCAATGACTCATATTTAAAGTCAAGGGTTAGCTAAAGGAAAAAGAAGTTTTCAAAGGTAGAGCCAATGTTTCATTGATGAGTTTGAATCTTTTTAGTTGCAAAGTAAATTGGAGCATTGATTGAAGCATTAATAGGGAATAAAAACATGTGAAAAATAATCCATCGATGCCAAAAGGAAGAATCTTATGGATTTTTGCATATTTCTCAGTGATAATGTAATAGTTGACCTTCTCTATTCTTATCCTTCATGTTGTATCTCTTCTTCTCCCCCTCAACTATGTAGCAGATAATTATTGATATTCCAATGTTGTGATAATGCAATAATTGAAGACTGTTAGTCTTCAATTTAATAATGACTATAAATAGCCAAGAACCCAAGGAAGAGGGCCTACATATGTAATTTCATTTCAATCAATAAAAGATTGACAAGTTTCTTGCAACTTCTCCCCTTGTATTTCTAGATACTGAGTGAGAATTGAGAGGGTGAGTGAAATGGAGGATGTGTATGATGTCTGCAACTGGGATCTTGTTGGTCTTGATTCCATTTAGGATCAACACTTCTAATGGTAAGGAAATTTTTTCCTCTAATTAAGATAGTTCTACATGTAGGTTAGTTTCTTATGGAGCTAAAGGACATTTGTGTATGAAGCTGATAACTTCTTTCTGGATTCCATTTTAGATGAGCGTTAGCAATATGGGTAGAGTGCACTTTACCTTTCACATGAAAATCTACTTCCTTTCCATTTCTCAGGCTACATTCTAATAGCTTAGTTGCATTTTGCATTTAGATAGTAGTTAGCCCTAAAACTCACCTAGGTTGCTTATGTCTATGAAAATATAGTTAGCCTCTTCTACTCTCAGGTGAAGAGCATATCCCATAGTCACCCTTTGATCAATAAAAAATATCATTCATTGAATATCATATTCACATAGGGGAGTTGTACCCTTTAATTTAGGGATTAGTGACATAGGAGTGCACTAATCCAATTTTTTGTAGATAGCTTGTTTCTCACAATCTTGGGCATAAGGAGTCAAGATAAAGTGTAGTGCCTCTTGTGTTTGCAATCTGCACCTTGTTTATTTTGATCTAGAGATACTTGTTACTCTGTTATGTTTATATTTGAGATGACCTAAGGGTTAGATGTTATACTTTAATTTTCAATATCATAGATGTTAAAATTACTATGTTGTTCAGTTGATCATATTTGCATGAGGATGGCATTTTGAGATAAAAGTACTTTTTATGATGATATTTGGTTATCCAGTATTTGGACATATCTTTGATTGTGTTATATGTAGGATTTAATGTTATGGTTATTTACTTCATTCTTGCTTTGTGAGGCTTTATGTGAATGTGAGTGATGTAAATGAATTATTTTAGTATAATGGAATAAATGGTTAAATTAGGTTATTTAATGCATTTAGTACTTTGGCTATGTTATTATATGAAATTGCACTTGATCATGTGTTTTAGTGTGCATGATTTATATCCCTTGTAGTGGCACATGGAGTTATTGATTTAGTTATTCATATTTTACCAATGTTGTCCCTGTATGGTTGATGTATCTTATTTTTAAGTGTTTAAATTAAATGTTCCAGTGATTTAATAAATATGAGCTCATTTGCATTATGTGATCAAACCTATGAAAATGTTTATGGATTTAGAGGTTCACATTTTCATGAAGGTTGTTAAGGATTTTTTGTGATTTTGGGTTTTCCAAATTTACTTTAATTGATTTTTAATTTTTGGCAGCTTTGCCATAGATGAATTCCAATTACTTGGAATAGCCTATTTTCATTTGGGTTGATTAGAGGTTTAACTAATTACCTAGTTATTTACCCTAATCAATTCTTCACTCCAAAAGTGAATAAGTATCCAAAGAAGAAATTAATTCCTCACTTCTCACTTTTCTAAATTACAAATTTGAGAGATTTTTCCAAAATCCTCTTCTAGAGGATTGCATTTCTTTTTGTTGTGAGAGTTATGGGTGTAAGATCTTTTCAAGAGCGGTCTCATTGGATCCAGCTTGGGAAGACCTTGCTTTTCTATGACTTTCAAAAGCTTCCATGAGATATTTATTTTATTTGGCTAATTTTTGTTTTAGAACTTTTGGCTATCAAGTAGGACACTCCCATTTTTATGTTGTAGCTTTTTTTCTACTTTCATTTCTAGCAGATGTGTGTTAGGAGGTTGAGAACTAGTATTCCCCTCTATTTTTGATTGCTAGTTTTTCTCGGTTGCTCAGGTATGAAAATTTTCCAAATTTTTAAGATGAGGGTTTGGGATTTCGCACCGTTATGTTGACCATTTTGCATACAATTTTCAAACCTAGATTTTATTGAATTTTTGTGGCTTTTGTGCCCTAAGACCAAATGGGTTTTAATTTTGGATTTTTCTGAATTTTAAAGTTTTACTTCGATTTGTGTGTCACCTAGTTTTCTTGAGCTTTCCTAGCATGATGTTGGTCATGGACTTTGATTATCCATAGGATGTCAGTCAACTCATTGTTTCACTTTTATGTTGCATTGGGATGCATTCCACTTTCATACTCTTGACTTTGTATTCAGTTGAGTGATTTTGTATTTGATGTTTAGTTTGGTTGCATCATTGGGATTCATGTAGAATTCATACTCTCAGATTGAGGCCAGTTGAGTGAGTTCATGATGTTTGATTTTATTGTACATTGAGATTCATATAGAATATGTACTCCCAAGCTTGCATTTAGTTGAGTGTTATTTTTCTTGTGTTATCATCTAGCCCTTGTTTTATGATCTTCATAATGGTGTTGCACCACACACAAGAACATGCATTTTTTGGGTGACTTGTGAGGCTTGAACTTTCAATTATATTTCAGTGGAGTTATGTTTATTGTGGTTGGATTGGGAATTTGTATTGCCTTTGAGAACTCATCATGTGATGAGCATGGGTATCTAGGGTAGATGTGTGAAGTGACTTCTCTCATGTACCTGAATGCAAAAATGGCTGACAAGGTAATGTAAAGAGGTTCTAACAAGTGATAACTAAATTAATAAATGGGTACTAAAACTTAATGAAAAGATAAGATTTTGAACACTTGGCCTCCCAAGGGAGTTGATCGAAGGTGTGTGTGTGGCCTCATGAGGAAGTTGATCAAAGATACAATATTTGGCCTCCTACAGGAGTTGATCAAAGATACTTTACGAGTCTAGCCTCCTGAGGGAGTTGATCAAAGGCTTGAAGTGCTCATGGAAAGTAATGATACTCCACTAGAGTCCCTGCATAGTTATCCATAAAGGGTCTGACCAGTGACTTGTTGTACTTGCATTATGTCATGATCTTTTTTCAGTCATTATTACTATTTGGGATGCATGTTAGCCATAGACATCTATTTTTTGTGTGTTTGTGTTTGGATCATTATCTCCATCAGCATGAAAAGAGTTGACCTATGGGTTCCACATGGTTAGGAGGTGTAGCTATGTATATCACTAGGGTTCGGTATACAAAGATAGTCTATTGTTCCAGTGTGATTGATACTTGATGTTCACTTGATATTTTAGTTTATCTAGAGCATGTTTCCTTGTGATTTATGCTTTCATTGGAATGTGTAGATATCATGTTTAGATGATGTTAGTTGATTGATACATTCCAGTATTATGATATTTAGCATATGTTTAGGTCATTTGATTTACCTAGTTGGAATATCTACTGCTTATATTTTTGTAGCATGATTAGATGTTCTTGTTCGTATGATGTTATTACACTTTAGTAGTGATGCCCCCATAAGATAGCTTTGATTATCTAGTTGGTAGTTTGGGATGTTATGCATGGGGTATGGCTAGGAACCTTGAGGTCTCATGATGCTATTATGGTTGGGAGGAACTACACAAGTATTTATTTGGTTTTGTTCATTGAGATGTTGCTTTATATATATATTTCCTTTACTACTTTGGTTTTGATGGTTAGATGTAGATTTGATCTTGTAGTTACTGTGTTCAAGTGTGTATACCTCAATTTGTGGATCCAGTACTCCCTGGTGTGGAGGAATTATTTTCCCTACCTTTTTGTCTTCTCATCTTATGTTTACCTTGCTTGTTGTTGTGAATCCTCATGCAAGATTGTACTCTCTCCTATGTGAGACATGGTATTTCCTCATGCACAAGCTTGCATTTATTCACATTGTTCCTTGTACTTCCTCATGCAAACCTCAACACCACTATAGTGTATTTTGGTTGTTGGACTAAGCATTTCCTCACATGAGGGGTAGTTTCTCACATGGCATGTTGTACTTCCTCATGTGAAGGGGTACTTCCTTGTTCAAAATTATCTATTGGAATTTTCTTGCATGAAAAATAGGGGCATCTTTACTATTTTTTGGAGAATGCAATTTGGTGTTTTGAGTACCCTTTAGGATTGTTTAATTTTCCAAGCCTTGAAAAATCAAAGATTATTTGTTCCATTGTCATCTTTAGCTTCAATCTTTAGTTTGAATGTGTTAGTTGGTAGTGGTGTTTGGAGATTTATTGCTTGTTAGGATTGTGGTTAAGTATTCCTTTGTGATCTTTGTGATCCTAGTATGTTAATTTTTGTGTGCATTCATGTTTGTGAAATTTTTTTTCTTGACTTGTATTGAATCTTTGTTCCAAGGATCTCCAAGTAGGGCATTACATTTGGTATCAGAGCCCATGTCGCAACATTGGGATCTCTATGTTACGCTTCCACTATGTTATTATTTTTAGTATGTGTATTATTATCTTATAGTTTCTTATTTTAATACCTTATTGTGGTTCATGCTTGTGAATCTTTGATTTTGATGAGTTTTTCTAACCTTATCTTGTTGCTCCCAAAGTGATGCCTCCTATACATAGATCTGGTGGTCAACGTAGTAACCAACAGAGTAACCATGAAGAAGAACACTATGAGGAGGAGCGTCAAGATGGTGGGGGAGAATAGGGTAACAATGATCATGGTGACATTGAGGCACTAATGCCCTTTCTACAAGAGATCATAGATCAGTTGGGGCCTCCTATAGATGAAAGCCAATGTGACAATGGCCAGGAAGAGGGATCTCATCATGGAGATTCCCACAGGTCTGCGCATAGAGAAGAGGAACATAATTGTGAGCATGAATGTTCTCATACACCACTTAGTGGTAGAAGGCACCGATGCAGGGACCTTGGTCAGGATAATGATGACTTCACCTAGGTGGAGATGATGTGGGAACTCCAAAGGTCTAAACTACCACTATGTGATCGTGAAGGGATAGCGCTCAAGGTTGAGACTTGGTTACTGGATTTGGGGCATTGCTTTTCCTTATTACCCTATAGAAGAAACATAAAGGCCCATTGCACTATCACATAGTTGGGAGACCATGGATTTATATGGTGGGATGTGGAGAGCATGAAGCTCCATATTGACATAGAAAAACTAACTTGGGGGAGCTTTGAGGAGAGGTTCAGGGAGAAATTCTTATCTCTATAGCACCGTGAGGCCTGTACTGATGAATTTCATGAGCTCAAGCAAGGGAATATGATGGTGGATCAGTATGAGAAGCAATTTTTAGGGGTGGGGTAGTATTTGAGTTACTGTCATGATGAAGCATTCCTCACCCAACATTTTGTCAAGGGCCTTAGGGACTCTATCATTGGAGATGTTCATGTTCACCAATTGAGAATGCTTGCACTTTCCATAGAGAAGGCAATAATTCTTGAGAGCAATGCGGCTAGAGGGTTAAGTGGTAAATCAAGTTCTCATAGTCATAGTGCATGACCTACAGTGTCAGGTCCACCTCTCTCTTAGACATAGAGTATAGGACATACTCATACCCAATCAACATCGTCTAAGGGAGGGCTTCAAAGGTTTGAAAAACACCAATCATAGAACCATCAAAATGACCAAGACTCAACTAATCCTAGAGTAGAAGAGGAGAATTACCCATGAGATAATAAGCCCCAATAGAGTCACCTAGCTTAGGGTGGGCAAAAGTATTCTAGTAGGGTGAGCAACCAACAACCTAGTGCTCCATATGGAGGGCATGGCTATGGGAATGGTTATAGTGGTGGGGCATGCTTCACTTGTGGTTAGTTGGGCCATAGGGAAGCAAAATTTCCTTAGAAGACATCATCAAGACTGAATAGAGGTGTGACCATGTCAGAGTCCATAGTAGGGGATGCATGTAGATCCCATAGAGATGATGTAGATTTTGGTGAGTGTCATGTATATCCTCAAGTGTCTAGATATCAAACTGGAAAGGGCTATATGGGACTTGAGTGATGTGACCTTGATTACTTGGGAAGATGCTACTCGATTGAGAGTTTTGTACCCCTAGATTTAGTGCCTCTCATATTTGTAGTTTGTACATTATTTATTTTGATCTAAGAGATACTTGCTACTCATGTTATGTTTATATTGAGATGACCTAAGGGTCTAATATTATACTTTGATATCCAGTATCATAGATATTAGATTACTATGTTGTTCAATTGATCATATTTGCATGATGATGCCATTTTGAGATGACAATATATTTTATGATATATTTGGTTATTTAGTATTTGGACATACCTCTGATTATGTTATATGTTGGTTTTAATGTAATGGGTATTTACTTCATTCTTTCTTTGTGATGCTTTATGCAAACGTGAGTGATGTAAATGGATTCTTTCAGTATAATAGAATAAATGGTTAAATTAGGTTATTTAATGCATTTAATACTTTGACTATGTTATTATATGAAATTACACTTGATCATGTGTTTTATTGTACATAATTTATATCCCTAGTAGTGGCACATGGAGTAGTAATTTAGCTGTTCATATTTTACCAATGTCATCCCTGTATGGTCAATGTATCTTATTTTAAAGTTTTTAAATTAAACCTTCTTGTGATTTATAAATCTAGACTCATTTGCATTATGTGATCATACTTGTGAGTGTGTCTATGCATTTAAAGGTTCATATTATCATGAAGGTTGTTAAGGAATTTTTGTGATTTTGGGTTTTTGGGCTTTATTTTAATTGATTTTTAATTTCTAGCAGATTTACCAAAGATGAATTCCAATTACTTGGAATAGTCTATTTTTTTTTGGGTTGATTCAAGGTTTAACTAGGTTACTTGGTTATTTATCCTAATCAATTATTCACTTGAAAAGTTAATAAGTATCCAAAGAGGAAGTTAATTCCTCACTTCTCACTTTTGCAAATTACAAATTTGAGAACTTTTCCCAAAATCCTCTTTTGGAGGATTGTGTTTCTATTCATTGTGAGAGCTGTAGGTGTGGGATCTTCACAAGATCAATCTCATTGGATCCATCTTGAGGAGACCTTTCTTTTTTGCAACTTTTAGTAGCTTTTGTATGATATTTATTTTATCTGGCTAATTTCCAATTTAGCCCTTTTGGCTGTTAGGTAGGGCTCTCCCATTTTTTTTTGTTTTAGCTCCATTTCTACTTTTGTTTCTCATACCTATATGTTAAGAGGCTGAGAACTAGTGTTCTCCTCCATTTCTAATTGCTAGTTCTACATAGTTGGTTGGGTATGAATGTTTTCCTAATTTTTAGGATGAGGGTTTGGGGTTTCACACCATTATGCTAGCCATTTTTGCATATGGTGTCCAAACCTAAATTTTATTGGATTTTCATGGCTTTTGTGCCCTAAGACCAAATGGGTTTTAATTTCAAAGTTTCTTGTGTTCTCATCCAACCCTTGTTTTATGATCTTCATGATTGTGGTGTGCCACACATGAGTGCATGCACATGCATTTGTCAAGTGGCTTGCAAGGCATGAACTCCTAGTTGTATTTTGGTGGAGTTATGTTCATTGGAGTTGGGTTGGGAACTTGCATTACCTTTGGGCACTCATCATGTGATGAGCATGGGTATGTAGGGTAGATGTGTGGAGTGGCTTCTCTAATGTACCATAGCCTAGAAATGGCCAACAAGGTAAAGTGAAGAGGTTCTAACAAGTGATAACTAAATTAATAAATGGGTACTAAAACTTAAAGAAAATATAAGATTTTAAACACCTAGCCTGTCATGGGAGTTGATCAAAGGTGTGAGTGTCTGGGCTCCTGAGGGAGTTGATCAAAGGCATAATATATGGCCTCCTACATGAGTTGATCAAAGATACTTTTTGAGTTTGGCCTCCCGAGGGAGTTGATCAAAGGCTTGAAGTAATTACACTACCTTGATGGCAAGTAATAACACTCCACTAGAGTCCTTGTATAGCTATCCATAGAGGGTCTGACCAGTGAATTTTTGTACTTTGTCTCATGATCTTGTTTTCAGTCATCATTACTATTTGGCATGAGTATTAGCCATGCACATCTATTTTATGTCTGTTTGTGGTTGGATCATTATCTCCATCAACATGATAGGAGTGGACCTATGGGTTCTACGTGGTTGTGATGTGTAGCCAAGCATACCACTACTGGGATCCATTGTACAAAGATGGTCTATTGTTCTAGTGCAATCAATGTTTGATGTTCACTTGGTATTTCAGTTTATCCAGAGTATGTTTCCTTGTGATTTCTGCTTTCATTGGAATGCTTGCATATCATGTTTAGACAATGTTAGTTTATTGATGCATTACTATTTTATGATGTTTAGAATATGTTTAGATGATGTGATTTACTTACTACTTATATTGTTGCAGCATGATTAGATGTTCTTATTCTTATGATGTTATTACACTTTAGTAGTGATGCCCTTATAAGACAACTATGACTATCTAGTTGGCAGTTTGAGATGTTACATGTGAGGATGGCTAGGACCCTCAAGGTATCATGATGTTGTTATGGTTGGGAGGAACTATGCAAGTATTTATTTGATTTTGTAAATTGTGATGTTTCTTTTATTATGTTTCCTTTACTGCTTTGGTTTAGATGGTTAGATGTAGTTTCTATCTTGTATCTATTGTGTTCAAGTGTTTATGCCTTGATTTATTGATTTGGTACTCCTCGATGTGGAGCAATTATTTTCTCTACCTTTTTATCTTCTCATCTTGTGTTTACCTTTCTTTCTGTTACAAATTCTCGTGCAAGATTGTAATATCTCCTATGCGAGACTTGGCATTTCCTCACGCACAAGCTTGCATTTCTTCATATGGATCCTTGTACTTCCTTGTGTGAACCTCAACACTAGTGCAGTGTATTTTGGCTACTAGACCAAGCATTTCCTCATGTGAGGGGTAGTTTCTTAGGTGGCATGTTGTAATTCCTTGCGTGAAAGTGTCTATTGGGATTTTCTCACATGGAAAATAGGGGCCATCTCCATTATTTTTTAGAGAATGCAATTTGGTGTTTCAAGTATCCTTTAGGATTGTTTAATTTTATAGGTTCAATAGATCGAAGATTATTTGTTCTGCTATCATCTTTGGCTTTCATCTTTAGTTTGAGAGTCTTAGTTAGTAGTGGTGTTTGGAGATTCATTGTTTGTTGTGATTATAGTTAAGTCTTCTATTGTGATCTTTGTGATCCTAGTATGTTCATTATCATGTGCATTTATACTTGTAAAAAAAAAATCTTGGCTTGTATTGAATCCTTGGTCCAAGGATCTCCAAGTGGGGCATTACACAAAGCCAATTCAAGGTGAGGGAAAAACTATTTACCAACTATTTTTGGTGACTCTACTGGGGAAAACTAAATGAATCTTTGGTTATCAAATGATTCTGCTAAGGAGCAATCCTAATAGGATCTATGGTATCTCAAGATCAATATTCCCCTATGTTTTAATTTATCTCATATGTTTAAGATTCGAAACTCTGCATAATGATCATGCCTAATGGTAAGAAGATGGTTAGGTCTAGACTTGACCTTACCCTTGAAGACCTCTATAGATGGAGTGACCATTTGCTTCATTAGCATCATAAAAAAAATTAGAAGTGCACATTTTACATTGACAATCAAAAACTTTGGCACCAGGTTTGTGCAAGATACCATGAGATAGAAGACTTAGTTGATTACAAGATATGAGATTTGATATAGGAGATGGAAGAAATAAAGAAAGAACCGACAACTAGAGCTAATGCTCCTCCACTTATGTGCACCTATGCTCCTATAGAAGAAGAGCTTCCTCCTCTTTGTGAAAAATATGATGAATATTTTGGTGTGCACTCGAAAGGAGAAGTCTCAACTTGGACCTAGAAAAATGAAGAAATAGCCATGCCTAATGTGAAAACTAAGAAAAGGCCATGGGTTGAGCTTATTCTTGAAGAACTCCATACAATAGATGACAAGGTGTTTTGAAAGATCTTGTTCAATTTTGTGGAGAGTCTTAGTAGAAAAGATGACCCAAAGTAAGGAAGATATGGAATCGCCACTACAATCATTTCCATAAATTAAAAGAATTGCAAGAGTGTGAAAGTAAGATGTTGAGGCCAAAGCAACCAATGGTATTTGAGCATGAAGAACTATAGGTGAAGTCACTTGTGTCTATCCCAATTATTAGCAAATAGGTGAACCCTCCCAATGCTAAAGAAGGAGATAGTAAGTCTTCATTAGATTCATCTAATGAAGAAAATCTTAGTTCAACTAAAGATAGTTATCATTCTATTCCAAAGCATCCATCCCATCTAGGAGGTGAGATGTCAATGGTAGTCAAGAAGGTGAGAAAAGAGGAGCCTTGTCAGTATGAGGAAGAGAATGTTCCTATACCTTTTGCAAAAGAAGAAGAAGATGTGACTTCACTAGAGCTCAACCTTTTGAAGATCAAGAGGAATGATGGTGAAGGGATCCAAGATTTCATGGAATGGTTTGATTACATAATGGCAATGATCCTTGAAGACAACATGCCCAAATTTTACAAGCAAGTTGTATTCTTCATCCTAGTCATGCCATTGCATATAAGACATCAACTAAAAGAAATTGAGGTTTGTGATGTTGAAACTACTAAACAAGAAGTTATTAGAATTGAAAAGATCTTAAATTTATCAAGACTGATAAAAGGAATATAAGATGCTAAGGTTATTGATAATGGGGTTTTTCTAATTGTTGAGTCTCAGTTTGAAATGTGTCAAAGCCTATCCCATTCGACTAAGATTATAGATTCATTTTTTGAATAACCTCAAGAGGATATCATGAATGCCAATCCTCAAGTTGCTAAACCTTCTCACTCTTCCTATAAGAATAGCATAGGAAGCCTAATGTTGAAGAAGAAGACCTTGGTTACCATATGTCTCAATCAACCCCTATCCTTTATAGAGGACTAGTCTAGGGTGTTTTTTAGTGGTGAATATTCATAATTTTGCAAATTTTATAATTTTTTGCCAGTAATTTGGCTAATAATTTAAGACTTAATGCAATCTAAATTGCCATATTTTTATTGAATTTAGTTATAAAATATTTAAAATCGTTCCATAATTTATTTTATTAAAAAATTTAGACTCAAAGATTCGCCACAATATTCAATACATGATTAGATTTGATTCACCTAAATATTATATATTATCAATGAAATTAAAATTAATTCACCAATAATTATCATAATTATTAGTTACTTTAGAGATGTATTACCACTATTTAGTTTTCAACATTGATTTAAAATATAATGTAATTATCCTTATAATTTCCATGAGATAAAATATGTTCAATTTTGATTTGTAATATTCCATGATGATTAGAGAACTTCCTATTATTATTGAGATTTGCCAATATTTTCTACTCAAAAATTATGATTCCAAAATAATAGCCAATGTAAATAATATTTAAAATTAAAAAATTGAGAGATTCGTCAATAAAAACAATTTGGTTTTTCAAAATAATTAAAGATTTGCCAATAATTTATATCTTTTTTCTAGAGGGGGGTTCTTAAAGTTTACCTTGGACTAGTCAATAATGACAAGGAAGATCATTTTTGTGAGACCATTTTCCGTTCTAATACAAATTCTAGCTTTGGCAATTTCATCTCTGATTACAATACCCTTACCTTTGGTGATGATGAACAAGTTCTAAATGACAAAGGGAATGTAGAAGACATAGAAAGAGGAGTTGCTCCCTTTGGTCATCTCCTATTGAGAAATGCTCACCTAATGAAGGACTTGATGAAGAGGGCTTAAGTGTGTATGTACTATTTGTGAGCTTGCTAAATGTTCATAACTACTTTGAAGGAAAAATGAAGTGGACAATAGAAATCTCTCACAACAACTCAAGTATGATGTGTTAGAATCCAAAAAGATTAATAACCCAAAAAACTAGTGCAAAGAATAGGTATCTAAACTATGAATGCAAATGATAAAAAATCAAAATAGCAACACAAAGTTAGTCTCTAAGAGAGTAATTCAAATGCTAGAATCAAAATAGCATTAAGAGGACGCAAAAACAAGAGATACAAATAAAAGCCAAGTAACATGCTTATATAGCCTAGGAAGAGGGAGGAGGTGGCAACACCAACCAATGAGGAGCAACCATATATCAGACTAAAGATAGCAAAGTATCTTCCCAAGATAGCTAATGGATGCTCACATGTAGGAAGGTGACACTTCACAACCATTTACCTAATAAGACATGCTTATTAACCTAAGAAAGATTATTAAAAGTGTACGAAAAAATTAGCAATATAGGGAAAAATAAACAATCGACTAGGAAATAAAATACTACACTAACACCCCCCCCCCCCCATAAGTGAAGCTTTGGTGGATGTAGAAATGGGTCTCGACAAGTCAAGCCTAATGAGGTACCCATGTACATAAAATTCCCCCAAAAGAGAGAGAAAAGAGACCCCCCCAAAAAAAGTCTGGACTTCAAGTGAGAGGAAGAAGCACCCCAAAAGATGAAGCATCTCGCACCCCCAACAAAGCTCAGAAATGAAGGAACTTTCTCTTAGTGAAGGGTTTGGTGAAGATATCAGCAACCTACTTAGAAGTCATGCAATAACAAAGGTCGATGATGTGACCATGGATGAGATCCTGAATGTAGTGCATGTGGACCTCTATGTTTTTGGTCTGCTGATGTTGGACTAGATTTTGTGAGATCTGAATGGCACTCTAGTTGTCACAAAATATGACTGATGGCACTCTAATCTAGATACCAAACTCAGTGGGAAGATGTTGAAGCCAAATGGCCTTAGTAGTGGCATTTATAGCCCCACAATACTTAGCCTCAGTAGGAGATAGAGAAATAGTAGACTACTTTTTGCTCAACTAACGAACAAGGCCTAAACCAAGTGAGAAGATATAACCTAATGTAGACTTACAATCCTGAGAATCACCCACCCAAACTGAATCTATGTAGCACACCAAATCAAGATCAATACCTACTGTGTAGTGAATCTCACAACTATGAGAACCCTAAATGTAGTGAAGGATCCACTTGGCTAGTTTTGAGTGTAGCTCATGAGGCTCCTACATGAATTGAGAGACCATGCCTATAACATATGAGATGTCAAGACTTGTATGAGTTAGATAAATGAGACTCCCAACAAGTGGAGAAGAACATTGAGCCTTAAGTTTAACTCTAGAAAGGAAGGGAGTTAGAGTAGGCTTACAATCAGCCATATGAAACTTTGAGAGTAAATCTAGAGCATACTTGGACTGTGTGATGGTGATCCTGAAAGGAGACTGAAAGATCTCAATCCCAAGAAAGTAATGCAAGAAGCCCAAGTCGATCATCAAAAAATTGTCTTAAAGGGCCACTTTCATAGCCTTAATGGTGGGTGAAGAACTTCCTATGATCAACAAGTCATCAACATACGAAACCAAAAATAAAATTGAATCACCCTATTATAGAATTTATACATTAGGATCAGAATGGCACCTAGTGAACCCAACTGATAGAAGGAAGGAGTCCATATTGGCATACTAGCCCCAAGGAGCCTGTCTGAGGCCATAGAGAGAATTCAAAAGATGGGACACAAGTAAAAAATACTGATGGAAGCCTTGCGGTTGCTCCATGTAGATCTCATCATGAAGGTCACCATGAAGAAAAGCACTCTTCACATCCATCTCATGTACTTCCCAATAGTTAGCTGCAGCAATGACAAGAACAAGTTGAATGGAATTCATTTAGGCAACTAGCACAAAAATATTAGAGTAGTCAATCCCAAGAACCTAGGAGAATCCTTTGGTGGCCAAGTGAGCCTTATGTTTGTCAATTAATCCATTTGCTGAAAATTTTGTCTGATAGATCCACTTACATTGAACAAGTTTTCTTCCCTTAGCAAGAGGGACAAGATCCCAAGTGTGGCTCCTCATCAATGAACTATACTCTTCCTACATAGCTATACCCCAGTCAGGAATACTAGAAGCCTCATGAAAGGATTGTGGATCTGAGGTAGTAGCGATGAGGACATGTGGAGCATCCTAGAATTGTGAATGAGTCTACCTGGTGCCTGATGGATCCCCAATCCAATCAGCTATAGATTGCAAGGTTTGTCTAGCCCAAAGTCGATCAAAAGATGGAGAATATAGAGGTGGATCATTAACCTCTGAATGATAACTAGGAGAGGAAGGAGGTGAGTTCTCTAAATCACTCTCTGCATCAAAAGTGGAGGTAGAAGACTACTCAGGTAAATCAGACAGAAGATCTATCATGTCTTCCAAGTGACTTCAATGTCAAAGTAGAAGGAGTTGGAGAAGTGATAGAAAGTAAGATTGAAGATCCCTCCTCAAACTGAACACTCCTCTCAATGAAAAACTCATGTGTAGTAGGGTGGAGCAACCGATAACCCTTTACACTATCAAGATAACCTACAAATATGCAAGGTCTGCTCTGCGGATCCAATGCCTTGCATTTCTCTATAGGAATGTGGGCCCATGTAGGAGAGCCAAAAACTTGAAAGTTCTTAATTGAGGGTTTTGACCACTCCAACTTTCAAAAGGAGTAACTTCCTTCAAGGCTTGGTGAGGAATATGGTTCTAGATATAACAAGCATAGTTAATGGCCTCTACTTAATACTATGGTGCAAGAGATCTAGAGTGAATTATATAGTTTTCCATTTCCTTTAAGGATCTATTCTTTTGTTTTGCAACACCGTTCTAGTAAGGATTGTATGGAACAGAATGTTGTAAATCAATCCCCTCTAAAGTGCAAAATATTCCAAACCAATAGTTGACATACTCACCACCATTATCTATGTGCAAAAATTTGATGGCTCTCCTAGATTGCTTTTCTACAAAAATTTTGAAGTCCTAAAAATGATCAAATACCTTTGACTTCTGTTTGAGAAAGTACACCCAAGTATATCGAGAAAATTCATAAATGAATGTGAGGAAATATTAGGCCCTGTTGAAAGAAGGATGCTGAAATGGACTAGCCAAATCCCTGTGAACTAACTCTAGTATATGTGCAGCTCTCCATGCCTTACTTTTGTCAAACTTTTCCTTAGTATGCTTACCAAGAATGCAACCTTGGCAAACACTACCTAAGAACAAAACTAAAGGAAACCCTGTGACCATGCTCTGCTGGTTGAGCTAATGAAAATATTGTAAGTTAAGATGGCCAAACCTCTCATGCTATAATTTACTCACATCATTAGAGTGAGTGAGAAAAAAATTTGAAGGAGGATCAGGAACAAAGTGAGAAAATAGATAGAGTCGTGACTGATAATCTAATCTCTCAACAACAACTATAAAATCACTGTGCAACTCATGTATCTCCACTAAATTAGGAGTGAACTCAACCCACTTGCCTGAACTTGTGTGAGTGATTTGGTATACTAATAGGAGATTAGTTGATAATGAGGGTACACAAAGAATGTCATAGAATGTGCCATCCCCCACATCAATAGACCCTCTCCCACACACCTCAACATGAATGTCATCACCCATTAAAATAGAATGCATAGTACATAGCTCTAAGGATGCAAGTTCTTCCTTAGATGAAGCCATGTGGTGTGAAGCACCTGAATCAAGAACCCAAGTGGATGGTGAGGAAATAATTGAAACAAGGGCCTTTCCCTTTCCTTTCCCCTTGTTGTTTTCTTTTTCCTTGTTAGACCCTTCATTAGAACTTTGTTTGATAGAATTAGGAAGACTGATATTATTCTTCTCAAGAATTTATGTCAAGTGATCAATTTGTTTCTTCAAACATTTATGTTCATCATGACTAGGTCTTTTACAATAGGCACATTTGACCTTTTCTTTCTTAGACATATCACCCTTGGAAGATGGGGTATCAATAATTTCTTTTGAAGCAACCAATATCTAATTCCTCTTTTCCTTGCTATTATTTTATTTTTCATCCTTACTATTGTTGTTACTACTTTTTCCTTTTTGTTCTTTTGTGCCTTGGTTGACAACCAAGGCATGTGACTTAGAGGACTTAAGAGTGCCCATTTGGATTAGCTTGGCTTGTTCTCGAGTGAGATTAATAGAAAAAACATCTAAAGATGTCATGGTCAATTGGGTACCAAGTGTGCCCTTACTAGCATAGAAGGTATAGGAAAACACAAAATATTCTGAACTTATCTTAAAGAGAATACTAAGAATCAATTGTTCATCTTTCTTTTCAATTCCACATTGTTTTAACTACAACCTTAGTGATTTCAATTTGGTGAAGAAATCCTGGATTGTGTTGAAATTGCTTTGAATTAAACTAATTAGTTCAGTTTCCAACATATAACCCCTCATTAAATCTTGTGTGCAAAATAGTGTTTCTAGCTCTATCCATATTTCATTTGGTGTATCTAAAGACACAATGTGAAATAGCAAGTAAGGAGAAATAGACAAACACAATATTCCATATGACTCATCACATTTAATAAACCACTTAGGCTTATCTTCATCTTTATTAGGTTTAGTTTCAAGTCCCATAGTTATCCTATTTATTCGATCTTTCCTTAAGTGAATTGTCATGCGTGATTTCCACTCAAAGTAATTGTATGGAGTTAGGATGGGTATATTTGTTTGATCCATGATGAAGAAATGCAGAGAAGAAATGTTAAAAAGAAAAGAACCTAGCCATGACAATGCCCCCATTTTTACTCAATCAAATAACACCCCCCTCCCCACCCCGCCCCCCCCGCCCCAAAAGAAATATGATTTGGCACTTTATTTTAGTGCATTTACAACTACCACTAGCAAGAAATACTAAGTGGTCTTGATTTCAATGCATTACAAAAACCCTCACAAAGAGCATATGTTGGAAGTGAAACATGGGCACAATACTCAAGGAAAAAATAGCACCATTGCAATCTACTTGAAATATCATGCACTTTCAAAAAAAGAATCACCTCGATACGAGGTTGTATGAGAAAGTTATCATCCTCCAAAGTTTCCAAAATGAGAATTGTGCAAAGTCATAGCCAAGAATCTACAATTTCTAAAAAATTTGTGCATGAAAATAAAAAATGACTACACTAGTGGATAGAGCACAAAAAAAAAAAGCCAAGATCATAACAAGAATCATCAAAATTAGAGTCTGTATGAGCAAGAACGAGGCATTTGAAAATTGCATTCAAATCTGCAACTGCCAATGGAGAGGGTTATGGCTATAGCTTTATGTTCTTTATTCTACAAAATATATAGATTGCATTCATAAACTAAAAGATACACAACTGGTTTTTTGGGGCTGCAAACAAAACCCATAAAGCATTTTTCTTGCTGATGTATAAAAGATGTAGTTATAGTGTAAATCAGACATCTTTAACAACAAAAAACAACCCCAACAACCAAAAATGATCCCAGCAACCAAAAGACATCATGAAAAGGTTGAACTAGCTACCTAAGTCAATTAATGGCATGCTAGAACCTGCAATATTGATTGAAAACACCAAATATGCAAGTTGGTTGTTAGATTTGAGATTGAAACCCCAGTTTCACAACTTGTATGATGATCTCCAATCTTGGTGAAATGGAAGCCAAAATATGACTTTATCAAGCCTCCTAGATGCATTGGAACAATTAGAAATTTTTCTAGTATAACCAAAAATACTGCAATCACTTAGATTTCCTAAAACACATGTGTAAACCCCAGAGATTAGAAATGTTTTTGTCAAACTTTTCTGATTCTCAAGATCATCTAAAGATGTGAGAGAAGAGCATACTAGGTTTTTCAAAAACCTAAAATAAGATTTATTAGCATGCCCCCACCACCACCCCCCTACCAAATCTCTCAAATAAGGAAACTAAAATCTATTCTTTCACATAGAATAGCTCTGATACCATGTTAGAATTTGAAAAGATTAATAACCTAGAAAACTAGTGCAAAAAATATATATCTAAACTATGAATACAAATGATACAAAATCAAAATAGCAACACAGAGTTAGTCTCCAAGAGGGTAATGCAAATTCTAGAAGAAAAATAGCATTAAGAGGATGCAAAAATAATAGATACAAATACAAGCCAGGTAGCATGCTTATATAGCCTAGGAAGAGGGAGGAGGTGGAAACACTAACCAATGAGGAGCAACCATCTATCAGACTAAAGATAGCAAAGTATCTTACAAAGATAGCTAATGGAATCTTACATGTAGGAAGGTGACACCTTGCAACCATTCATCTAATAAGACATGCTTTATTAACCTAAGCGAGATTATTAAAAGTGTAGGAAAAACCTAGCAATATAGGGAAAAATAAATAACCTACTAGGAAATAAAAAACTACACTAACATGACAGATCTAGCTATTGAAGATGATTTGTTTGATGTTCTTCCTTCTCGTCCTTATGAACTAGACATTGTCAATCCAAAGTGTGAACCTATTATTGAGAAAACTATTGACACACTAGAGGATGTATGGAAAGAAGAATCTTCCATGACCCAAGAAATTTTTGTTCCCCATGGAAACAAGGTTGGTGACTATCCTAAAGAGTAACCTATGGTGAAGGAGATGTTATTTCCTTCTCTAAATTATGAATTTGAAGTCTGCAAGGAGGTATGTGATGACCTAGAAAATACTCATTATGAGAGTCTAGCTACTTCCATCAAGAAAAGGTTTACCTACCTACCTTACAATGTTGAAAATCATCTGCAGAAAAACATCAAGAGCCTTAAAGAAGAGGAGGTTGTCTATGATTAGGCATGGTTGTTTATACTTAAATGGATATATAACTAGCTAGTGCATAAAATCAAAAAATCATGTTTAGTTTCCATGTTGTTGTTGCTACTACAAGTAGGAATCGTGCTTAGAGAGAAAAATCAATTGTAGAGGAAGGGATCATACTTTAGTCAATCAGTAAGTGGATTCACTTGAGTATCTTTTGATACTAGTTTCATAAGGTAGGATTCATCTCACCTCTATAAATATGTTAGGTTAGGTGTGTATTTAGTTTAGTTGTCCTTCTTTCCTTTCCTTCTTTCTATGTGTTTTCTTTTCCCTTTGTGTTGGTTTCCCTACTTCCCCACCACCTAAATGCATAACATCTCCTTGTGACTCTTAAGAATCTACAACCCAGTGGACTAAGGTACCAAATTTTTCTATTTGGTATTTTCTATAATAAAGGAAGTGAGGTGGTATGTTTTTGTGTGTGCTTGTGTGTGTCTTTGTCAAGATCTTTTACAAAACCAAGAGATTACTAGGTTCCTACTTAGGCATTAGTATGCCTAAGTCCCCAAGTCAAAGCCAATTGTTGTCATGATTTCAGTTCCCCTATATTTTTCAAAATTCTAGGATTAGGGTTGAGTCAATGTAATATCATGTCTGGGTCTAGATTTTCCTTAAGGAACTTCTCCTCTCATCTATCCCTCTATGTGCACCTAAGTGGGCATTCAAAATGAATCTAATGCATTTGTTCATATTAGGTGAATAGGAAAGGGAGGGTAAGTCTATGCATTTCCTAGATGAGAGAAAAGTTGTTCTAAAATCATAATGCTTTGATCAAGTGTTTATTGTGAAGGTAACATTCTTTTGAAAAGAAGATCACACTTATATTCAGAGAAAAAGACATCAGAGAACATTGAGATCAAGGCTAGAGGATATGATGCAGATTATGGAAATAGGTTAGAAGGAAGAGCATCTGAATTTGATGTAGAGGAAGAGCTCAAATATTTAGTAATGGTGGAGAACCATGGTCAAGGTGGTAGGATGATCATTGAAAGGTGAAAGGGCTCGATGAATCATTCTAGACCATTAGATAGAGTCAAATCAATGACAGTGATTTAACTTTCATGTTTATGAGGTATCTAAAGTTGAATAGTCAAAACCCAATCATAAGCTTCCACATGATGAGGGTCCCGTAGTGCATTAAGAAATAGCAAGATAAAGGTTAGATGATCCTACATGTCAGTGGATATTAGATCAATGACTTTGAATTAATTTTGGGTCTTAATGTTGAACGATAATTTTTTTTGGAGAAATCTCCCAAATAACAACACTTGTCACACTCAAATCCATTTTAGGTTAAAATTAAATGGCGTGCAAATTGTATAGCCCCCATAATCTTGTGAAGATAATATGCATGAAAGCATTAACCATTGATGTGTTTTATAAAGAAAGGTGATTGTCTAGGCCCAACTAAGATGGAGAGAAAATAAAGGAAGGCCATGTAAGCCTAGTTAAAACATAAGGAAACACTCCAAATGAATCTCCAACCATTGATGAAGTTTAATGTATGGTCTAGCTTAGGGTTTCAAAAAAACACTTAAAGATCTTTTCCAAGGTAAAAGATCTAATCGCAACTGTCTATTGCAAGATCAATGACTCATATTTAAATTCAAGGGATAGTTGAAGGAAAAAGAAGTTTTCAAAGGAAGAGTCCATATTTCATCAATGAGTTCAAATATTTTTGGTTGTAGAGTGAACTAGAGTGTTAATTGGAGCATTAATATAGAATGAACACATGTACAGAAGAATCCATCGATGCTAAAAGAAAGAATCTTGGGGTTTTTTGCATGTTTCTTAGTGATAATGTAATGATAAAACTTCTCTATTGTTATCCTTTCTATTGTATCTCTTCTTCTCCTTAGATATGTAACAGATAACTATTGATATTCCAATGCTTAGGGTTTCAAAAAAGCACTTAAAGATCTTTGCCAAGGTAAAAGATCTATCACAACCGTCTATTGCAAGATCAATGACTCATATTTAAATTCAAGGGATAGTTGAAGGAAAAAGAAATTTTCAAAGGAAGAGTCCATATTTCATCAATGAATTCAAATATTTTTGGTTGTAGAGTGAACTAGAGTGTTAATTGGAGCATTAATATAGAATGAACACATGTACAGAAGAATCCATCGATGCTAAAAGAAAGAATCTTGGGGTTTTTTGCATGTTTCTTAGTGATAATGTAATGATAAAACTTCTCTATTGTTATCCTTTCTATTGTATCTCTTCTTCTCCTTAGATATGTAACAGATAACTATTGATATTCCAATGTTGTGGTAATATAATAATTGAATGTAACTAAAGATTGTTAGCCTTCCATGTGATAATGACTATAAATGGCCAAGAATCCAAGGAAGAGGGCCTATATATGTAATTTCATTCTAATCAATAAAGGATTGACAAGTTTCATGCAACTTCTCCCCCTATATTTATAGATTATAAGTGAGAATTGAGAAGGTGTGTAAAATGGAGGATGTGTATGATGTCTTCAAGTAGGATCTCGTTGGTCTTGATTCCATTTAGTATCAACACTGTTGATGTTAAGGGCATTGTCTCCTCTAGTCAAGATAGTTCTACATGTAGGTTGGTTTCTTATGGAGCTGAAGGACATTTGTGTATGAAGCTAATAACTTCTATTTGGATTCCATTTTAGAAGAGGGTTAGTAGTATAGGTAGATTCCACTTTACCTTTCAAATAAAAATCTTCTTTCTTTCCATTGCTTGGGCTACATTCTGATAGCTTAGTTGCATTTTGCATTTAGGAGTATGAGTAGTGTTAGTAATTAGCCCTAAACCTCACCTAGGTTGCTTATGTCTATGAGAAATATAGTTAGCCTCTTTTTCTCTTACGTTAAGAGCATACCCCATAGTCACCTTTTGATCAAGTAAAAACATCATCATTGAATATCATATCCACATAGGGGAGTTGTACCCTTCAATTTAGGGATCAATGACATAGGAGTGCACTAATCCAATCTATTATAGATAGCTTGTTTCTCATAATCTTGAGCATAAGGAGTCAAGGTAAAGCCAATTCAAAGTGAGGGATAAACTATTTACCAACACCTTACAATCATGTATCTCTTATATTCTTCAATCCTAGCTTTATTAGCTTCAAACTTTTTCCCCTATTTAGTGACTTCCAATTGCCTTACTGATATTATTTCATGTTCTCTCTTCAATGGTTTTATTTTTCATTCAAATTGTTGTTCCTTTCTAGTAGATCTTCTATTGCTACATCAATGTCACTTGATCCTCCTTCATTGCATATGTCAACACTTTCTTGTTTGTATTGTGTCATTTTGTTTGATTCTCATCTACTTCCTTTGTTTTAAGATCTACCTGAGTTTATCTTTAGCAACCTTTAATTTCTCCAAAGTAATCTTCAAATTAATCTTCTTATTCTCTATTACATTTCCCAACTTATAGGCTTCAATATTAAAGATATTTTCTCTCAAGTGGTTAGAATTTCAAGAGAGCAGGTGAATTAGGATCTAGTAAAACTTTAACACCTCAAACATTAACCATAACTAATAACTTTACCGATTTCCCTTATCTCAACATTACCATAAACTAAATCAAACATTCACTACAATATATTATTAGATATAGTATCTGCTTGCATGAATAAAAATCAAAAGACATAAATAAATCATAATACATGACATAAATATTTGGTTATGTGAAAACCCTCCAAGGTGAAGGTAAAATTATGGTGGGGATGAAACCCATAAAGTCTTCACTACCACAACAATAAAGTTTGCCTATTAGGGCTACAATTTTGATCACTTCTAATGATCTACCTTGGGAGGGGTCTCCCCTATTAGGAGATTACAAGACTTATACAATCTACATTTATTAAACGATTTTACCTCACAAATAAGTGAGTACCTGCTAAGAGATTTACAAAGGTCTTTTAAAACCACTTTGTTAAGAGATTTACACCTTGAAACACTTGCTAGAATGTACCAGTACTAGATCCTTTGGTTTAATTTTAAAAATTAATAATGATGTATAACAAAATTAAATTGATCATTTGTAATGCTACAGTAAGCATAAACATAAAACTTAAAAACAAAGAACAAGAACCATAAATGCAACAAATTTTTATTTAAATCAACTTACTACAAGAACAAATACATAGATTGAATCACTCTCAATCTGAAAACCTCAAAATTAAAGATGATATCATCCAAGTACATATCCATTATAATGCAAATACATATAGAGTTTAGTACAATAATGAAGTACAATTTCATTTCTAATCACCTATGTCCAACATAGGGACTCTAAATACTGTCTCAAGAAGTAACTTCAATAGTTATCCTTAGCTACTTGCTAAACAACTTGAAGTACCTATAAAACACATAGAAATACAACACAACACAAAAGGGGGCTTAGTACACACTGAGTTGAAAAGCGTAATCCAAATGCATACATGTTAGAATAAACATATATATATCCATAATGCAGATATCTGATCCACTTAACATAGTGCAGTTCCAAAATTAATATGCAAGAAGTAAACATTTACTTAACAATGCAAACTTAAACTCGCACTAAGAATAACCCGTAAATGAATCATATATCTAATAAGGTGTCATCATTATGGCATTAAGATTCTTCATCCTTGTATGGTATGCTCATAGTCATCACATAATGGTATTCTCTATTATACTTGTCAATGACAGAATAGAGATATGCCTTGTTCTCCGTACTTAACCATATAGGTTTAAGACATAGGTAAGGCCAATTATCTTTTATATGTAATTAACCCACCCAATTCGTCTTAAAGTTATCACTGAATTAATTAACTGAATAGGATAAACCAAATTTAGCCACCTTGATATACGTTCATTATAGCTATTCTTAAAATACACATCAAACAGATATATAAGAATGTACATGCAACAGATATAAAATTAGTATACAACATGATACTACATCATATAATCCATTTGTAACATCTTATTCTGCAAATTTCAAAGGTAAATATAGATCATTAAAACAACATAAACTAAACGTATAATATCAAGATCACGTAAATACAATTGAACTGTTGTCTCAGCTCAACAATACTTAAGAAATCTTCATACTATACATTCAATTTCTTGCCAATCTAACCATCTATTCTTAACTTTGAAATGACCAAGATAACAAATCAAAATGCACATGCAATTCTTACTTTAAATGATATATCATCAAGCATATATCATAATCTACCTCAATACTTGAAACAACTTTCTATGTCAATTATGAACTGAAAACATCTTTATAACAAAAGAATTCTGTTTCAAACATCTTATGTCAGAATGATCCATAAATGCTATTAAAATATTTCATAATCAAAATTAAACATAATAAAAATTAAGTATAGTTAATACTTATCAAATGACCATTAACAAGGTTATTAAAATACAAAAGTCTATTGAAGTTTCACCTTTGTTTGACAAAAAGCCACCACTCATTTATAAATAAAACAGCATATAAAAACACAATATCTGAAAACATTATAAAATGCGATTCATAGAATTTGCATTGCAACTTCATCATGCCAATAATAAAAATAGTTAGGATGTAATTTTCCCTATACTATACGATGTAAACTAGTTGTTCACATAATGACTACATTGACATTGAAACAACAACATATCCCTATGTCTTTGTTTATCAAATAATGTCATATACAATTGCGAAATATTTGACTAAACATCAGTTATATACAACCCAGTTTTCCATCATATTTTAATGGACAAATTATGCTATCTCTATGTTGTCTCTATTAGTTTCAAGTTTCACATAAAAATT
Organism: Cupressus sempervirens; assembly: GCA_028749045.1. Lineage (NCBI taxonomy): Eukaryota > Viridiplantae > Streptophyta > Pinopsida > Cupressales > Cupressaceae > Cupressus > Cupressus sempervirens. The sequence continues at coordinate 327,233,381 of CM053789.1, forward strand.
TCACATAATGCTACCCTCGATAACTATTCAAAATAGAAACCATGTCCATCCAACAACTAAAACTCAACTAAGCATATATCCATATTTTTTTATTGAAAATAATTTCAATTTTAATAATACTAAATAATGTTGTCGCGACTAAATTTCTATTTGATTTGAACTCTCTCTTAACTGTTTGATATAATGTCATGACTGGTGTCAGGAATTAACTAAGTTCAAAATGTCATATGATTACCATAACAGTTGATAAGCAATTCCAACCTCATTACATTTCAAAAAAAAGTATCGACAGTCAACAACATATTAATCACCAAACAACACTATAACACAATATCCATAACTGTTGGTTCAAACATAATTTACGTTTCATGCTAACTGTTTGATGTAATGTCTGCTCTCAATTTTAAACAGTTGCTCGATAGTTTTTTTATGTTATAGGTTTCATGTAATTCACCTACCATTTAAGACTATTTTTATACCCATGTTTTAATACAATCACTGCGGGTTGAACATAACTTAGCACCTATGATTGATATTTTCATAAGTCAAGCTCGAATTTTACATCCCCAACCTTATGTAAACTGAATAACAATAATAGTACCTCTACCATCAAGTAAGTTATTTGATGTTACAACTAAACTCTTAGTCCATGCTACTATATAAGATCGTAAGCACATAATGCTTACTGGTTCAACTCGATGATACCACATATAAATTCAAACAATGATACATGAATAAATCTAAACTATTTTACATAAAAACCGAGCCCAAACCAAAACCATTTCATAATGTAACTATGTTCTATGTCGTATGTCATCTATATGACAAAATGCCAACATCACACATGGAGGTAAAATACACAAAAGAGAGCCTCAGAATTATATAATTGAACGTGGAAAAACCTGATTTAAAACAACATCTAAATCCAAAAATATAATGCTTGTAAACATATAATACCCATAATCCAAATATGGATATATATAGAACTCAACACTATTTGACCAATCCTGCATACACCCATACTTGGGTATCGATATACTTTTTAAAATTGCAGCATTTCCTATTTCCTTCAAGACACTCAACACACAAATAATAGTAAAGAGATAGGTTAGAGAATGCCCCCCTACCTCAAATCACAGTAGGAGGAAAAGCCCCAACATAATCCAACTAGAGGCCCTTGAACCAGATCGAGTCCGATACCAAGGCTTCTCAATACTTGACCAAAACAACAATGAACACCAATATGCAACTATGAGATATTCATTGATAGATAGAAACCCAAACTTGCTTAGCTACATAAGCAAGGATTTCTTTCCAACTGAAACCCTTCATGATGTTGATACTCTAGTAACAGAACACAAATGTTATGCATTCGTAGAGCAATGAGGCCAAATTATTGGCATTGCTTCCTCAGAAATACAACTAGCAAAGGTTTGGCAATCAAAACCATCGATGCCATAAAACCTGATTAATCTTGCATTGAATTAACCAGTAACACAATGTAGACCGAGTACATATGATAGTCTTATTACCACCGCCATATTCTAGCTTTCAAAACAATAAACATTTTACCTTATTCAAAGCTTTCGAGACCCATTTAGGGTTATATGTATTAAGAGATAATAAGCCCTTTTTAACAAAATAGAAAATAGAAAATAGTTTTGCCATCTCAACTTAGGATATTTAAACCCTTTCAAAAACAAGCATATAAATATGCAATGCCTACTGAAGTTATAAAAACAAAATAATATAAGTTATATACTCGAAACCATCTAAGGATTATATATACTTAGAAGAATTTAAATCCCTACTCAGTCACCCATACGCAAATACAATGACAAGCTCCAAACACATAGAGCATTTTAACATACAATAGAAATTGCAATACAAGTTATACATACAACTTAAAACTTTCTTTCCAATATCTTTTCAACACAGAATGCAATTTGCATCAAGTTTGAAACCTAATAAACATAATTGTTACCAAACAACATGCAAATATAAATATATATAAGTATACAAGTATCAAATCTTGAATACATAAGTATCCTTCAAACTAATAAAATAGTTCTGAACCAAGTTTTGCAATGAAAGACAACATATGAAGTGAAATGAACTCCAAACAGTAAAGTCTTAAAATGTTGTTGAACAAAAGTAGTGGTCAGGCATGACACCCTCCCCCACTAGGATACGACTTTCTCATGGAAGTCAGCAAACAAGTGCAAATGAGTTGTTCTCATAATTTCAGTGTCCTCCCAGGTAGCAGATGTTTCATCATTGGGGTCTCATAGGACCTTTACCTACCTTATTTCTCTTCCTCTTAAACTCATAGTTTTGCTTTGCGTGATCTGCATTGGTTCCAACATAATTTGACCATCCAAAATCTGCAAATATTTCCAATCAAGCACGTGAGAAATGTCAGGTATGTACTTACGCAAAATTGAAACATGAAATAAATTATGTATGTGTTAAAGACTCGGTGGCAAGGCAAGTTTGTAGGCAACAGGTCCAATCTGTTCCAGAATTTCAAACAGACCTACAAATTGTGGTGCTAACTTGGATCCCTTACCATAGTGAATTGGACTTTTACGCGGTCTTACCCGAAGAAAAACTTTATCACCAACCAAAAATTGATGGTCAATTCTATGCTTATCAACATATTTCTTTTGTCTATCTTGAGCAGTAATAAGGTGCTCTTTGATCCTCTTAACCTGCTGCTCCAAGTCTTGCAACATATCAGGTCTTAAAAGAGTCCTGTCTTCCAAATTATCCCAACTGGGAGGTGTCCTACAAGGTCTACCATACAATGCTTGAAATGGTGCTATACCTATGGAACTGTGATATCCATTATTATAAGCAAATTCTACCAAGTGTAGATACTCCTCCCATTTATTCTGTCTATCCATTACGTACATCCTAAGCATGTCTTCCAGAATTTGGTTGACACATTCAGTTTATCCATCTGTCTCTAGGTGATAAGTTGAACTAAAATTAAGCTGAGTACCTAACTCTCGCTAGATGGATTTCCAAAGAGAATTAGTAAACACTGGATCCCTATCAGAAATAATCTTTTTAGGAATTCTGTGTAACTTAACTATCTGCTCCATATATATTTTGGCAACCATTGCTGCATTATAGGACAATCTAATTGGAATAAAGTGGGCAACCTTAGAAAAATAGTCCACTACCACCATAATAGCGTCATGCGTATGAGCTGTAATAGGAAATCTAGTAATAAAATCTATAGAAATGATGTCCCATTTCCATTCTGGAATACTATGTGGCTGCAATAATCCTGCAGGGTGCTGATGTTCAGCCTTAACCCGCTGACATTTTAAGCATTGAGCCACAAAATTTGCTATGTCTCTCTTCATTCCAGGCCAATAATAATGCTGCTTAAGGTCAGCATGCATTTTCTTGACACCCGAATGAGCTGAATATGGTGCTTTGTGGGCCTCAAACATAATTAGATTTCTTAAATCACCCAACTCAGGAACATACACACACCCACTATACAATAGTAAACCTTCAAAATTCACTGAATACCCCTCAAAACACCCTTCCAAGATGTTTCCACTGTCCATATTAGCCTTAACATCCTGAAACCAATGACCTGTGGAAAGGTTCTGCAAAATCTTATCCTTAAGATCCACTGTTAAGATTAGAGAAGATAATTCATGTCGCCTTCTGCTAAGTGCATCAACAACCACGTTCTCCTTCCCTTGGACATATCTAATCTCGAAGTCATATTCACATAGGAAATCCATCCATCTTCGCTACCTAGCATTGAGGTCTGGTTGTGTAAAAAGATATTGAAGACTTCAATGAACAGAATGTAACTCAAAACGTTGACCCAGAAGAAAATGCTGCCACTTGATCAAAGCATGCACAATCGTAGCAAGTTCTAGATCATGAGTAGGACAGTTCACCTCATGACTCTTTAGCTTTCTGGACTCATAAGCAATAACACATCCATCCCGCATCAACACTACTCCTATGCCATCCAAAGATGCATCAGTGCAAACCACAAACTCCTTAGCAGAATCTGGGACTGCCCGGACTGGTGCATTGGTCAAACATTCCTTAAGTTTTTGAAATGCTACCTCGCATTCATTTGTCCACACAAATTTCTTCCCTTTTCTCTGAAGAGATGTGATAGGATGCACTATTCTGGAGAAGTTTGACACAAATTTGTGGTAATAGCTTGCTAAGCCCATGAAACTTCAAACTTTGGACACATTCATAGGTGCTGGCCAATCAACAATAGCCCAAATTTTAGATGGATCTACAGAAATTCCATCCCCAAAAATGATATGCCCTAGGTAACAAATCTCTGGTCTAAAGAATTCACACTTCTTAGGATTGACATACAGTCTATTCCTACGAAGGCATTCCAAAACTTGCTCTAAATGCTGCTTGGGCTCCACAACAGAGTTAGAATACACCAAAATATCAGCCAAAAAAACCACTACGAACTTGTCTAGGTAAGTCCTAAACACACCATTCATTAGACTCATAAAGATAGAAGGTGCATTTGTTAACCCAAAAGGTACTACTATGAATTCGTAGTGTCCATATCTGGTGCGAAAAGCTATTTTGAAAATATCAGATGCCTGAATTCTAAGTTGATGATACCCAAATTTCAAATCAATCTTTGAAAAGACTAGGGCACCCTTGACTTGGTCAAATAGGTCATCAATTCTAGGCAAAGGATACCTATTCTTAATAGTGACTTTGTTTAACTGTCTATAATCAATACAAAGTCTTAAGATGTCATCTTTCTTCTTGGCAAAGATTACTGGAGCACCCCAAGGTGATACACTAGGATGAATCAAACCTTTCTCCAAAAGCTCCTCCAACTAAAATTTAAGTTCGACCAGCTCTTGAGCTATCATTTTGTAAGGAGTCTTGGAAATTGATTCCGTTCCTGGCACTAAATCGATTCGAAAATCAATTTCTCTTCTCGAAGGTATTCTAGGAATCTCCTCAACAAAAATATCCAATTTCTTTTGCAAGACTAGATGATCGAGAGAAGAACCTCTAACTACAGAATCTTCTAAGTCATTTATCAAAATGGCATACAAACTGCAGCCTTTTCAAGCACACCTTGCCAATTTCTTGGCAGAAATTGTCCACAAAGAGATGGGTCTCTTGATTCTAGCAATAACCCTAGCTGATCCAAGATCATCTACACAATGAATTATCTTATCCTTGCAATTCAAAATGGCTTGATTCTATTCTAACCAATCCATACCCAAAACTATGTCATACGATCCTAAAGGTATAACCCTAAGGTTCACTGAAGTAGTGAAAGATTTCATACGAATCTTACAATCAGGAGCAACAATATCAATGTTTACCTTGGATCCTGACGCAAACTCCACTTGCCATCTATTCCTTTCCCTAACCACAAGAATACTACTATATGTAAGTAAAGTAGAAGAAATAAATGAGTCTGTAGCTCCAGAGTCAAATAAGATAGATACTTTCATACCTTGAGCATTACCCTGAGCTTTAATAACCGTGTTCTGGTGTTCAGCTTGCTTCTTATCCAGGGTTGCAAAAATATGGTGGTTCTTGGCAGAATCACCAACAGTCACTTCAGACCTAGTTGGCTTAGGTCCAACCTTTGGCTTGTCCCAGTTAGGGCACTGAGACTGATAATGACCTAACTGTCAACAATGAAAACACTCAACAGATTTCCTAAATCTCGTGTTCTATCCAGAAGGATTAGGAGATGGCTTATTACTCTGCACACTCTGAGATGGTCTAGGCTATTCTGAAACCTTAGAATCCTTACCAAACTTCCTCCTCTTGAATTTCCCACCTAAAAATCCTGATTTCAAACTACTCTGAGGAGGCTTTTGACTCTTACTGACATCCATAGTAGGTGGATTCATGCTGGTTTCGTATGAAGCCCCATGATAACCAAATTTCATCTCAATCAGCTTTGCTCACTTCAAAGCTTCCTGCATAGTCAAAGGTCGAAAAGTTATCACTTCCTCCCCAATCTTGGGCATAAGTCCTCTGATGAAATGCTGTATCATGGCCTTATCATTTTTTTCCCACCCAAAAAACCTCTTAAGCTCATAGAACCTATGTTCATAAGCTTCCACTATAGAGCCAGACTGCATAATTTGAAAGAACTCCTCTGCACGGGCCTAATGCCAATATTCAGACATGAAACTCTCCTTGAAATGCTCTACAAAGAGTTCCCAAGTAACTAAGGAAATATCAATGCCAAGCTTCTCCAACTCCTGTTCCCACCACAAGGAACCAAATCCCCTTAAATGCATAACTGTCCATCTTACCTTCATGTTACTCAAGTAACGGTGTAAGACAAAGCATTGCTCAATATTCAGCAACCAAGTTTCTGTCACTGTACCCTATTCCATACCATAGAATAACAACCCTTTCATCTTGGAAAGATCCTTGAGCTGAGCTCTTGCGATTGGATCATCCTCTACAAGAAGATTAATACCCTGCATGAGAGGTCTCCTATCATTCGATCCCCCACTAGGAATCTGGTTGTTAGTCTCAATATTATCGAGACGTTCCAATATCCTCTGAAGTATAATAGCTTGGTCTACCTAGTTAGCCTGGTTGTTTCCAACCTCAGCATTCTGATCAAACTGACCAACTCCATCATCATTCTAGTGCTTAGGACCTCTACCACCGCCCCTGCCCCTGCCTCTGCCTCTGCTAGCAAGGTTATCCTCAGGAATGTCACATCCTTGAGTTCCTCTAGTGACGGGAGGCATGATAGCAACCTACAAACAAAAAAACTATAAATACGCATTGATCACTGGTTAAACCCTATAACCCAAGAAACCTAGTTATTCCAAACTAGGCTCTGATACCAAATGTAATGCTACACTAAGCATAAACCAAAAACTTAAAAACAAAGAACAAGAACCATAAACATAACAAATTTTTATTTAAATCAACTTATTACAAGAACAAATACACAGATTGAATCACTCTCAATCTGAAAACCTCAAAATGAAAGATGATATCATCCAAGTACATATCCATTATAATGCAAATACACATAGAGTTTAGTACAATAATGAAGTACAATTTCATTTCTAATCACCTATGTCCAACATAGGGACTCTAAATACTATCTCAAGAAGTAACTTCAACAGTTATCATTAGCTACTTGCTAACCAACTTGAAGCACCTGTAAAACACATAGAAATACAACACAACACAAAAGGGGTCTTAGTACACACTGAGTTGAAAAGTGTAATCAACTTGCATACATGTTAGAATAAATATATATATCCATAATGCAGATATCTAATCCACTTAACATAGTGCAGTTCCAAAATTAATATGCAAGAAGTAAACATTTACTTAACAATGCAAAATTAAACTCACACTAAGAATAACCCATAAATGAATCATATATATACTGAGGTGTCATCGTTATGTCACTAAGATTTTGCATCCCTGTATGGTATGCTCATAGTCGTCACATAACAGTATTCTCTATTATACTTGTCAATGACAGAATAGAGATATGCCTTGTTCTCCGTACTTAACCATATAGGTTTAAGACATAGGTAAGGCCAATTATCTTTTATATGTAATTAACCCACCCAATTCATCTTAAAGTTATCATTGAATTAATTAACTGAATAGGATAAACCAAATTCAGCCACCTCGATATACGTGCATTACAGTTATTCTTAAAATACACATCAAACAAATATACTAAGAATGTACATGCAATAGATATAAAATCAGTATACAACATGATACTACATCCTATAATTCATTTGTAACACATCTTATTCTGCAGATTTCAAAGGTAAATATAGATAATTAAAACAACAAAAACTAAACCTATAATATCAAGATCACATAAATACAATTGAACTATTGTCTTAGCTCAACAATACTTACAGAATCTTCATATCATACATTCAATTTCCTACCAATCTAACCATCTATTATTAACTTCGAAATGACCAAGATAACAAATCAAAATGCACATGCTAATCTTGGTTTAAATGATATATCATCAAACATATATCATAATCTGCCTCAATACTTGGAACGACTTTCTATTTCAATTATGAACTGAAAACATCTTTATAACAAAAGAATTCTGTTTCAAACATCTTATGTTAGAATGATCCATAAATTCTATTAAAATATTTCATAATCAAAATTAAACATAATAAAAATTAAGTACAATCAATACTTATCAAATGATCATTAACGAGGTTATTAAAATACAAGTGTCTATTGAAGTTTCACCTTTGTTTGACAAAAAAGAAACCACTCATTTATAAATACAACAGCACATAAAAATCCAATATCTGAAAACATTATAAAATGTGATTGATAGAATTTGCATTGCAACTTCATCATGCCAATAATCAAAATAGTTAGGATGTAATTTTCCCTATACTATAAGATGTAAACTAGCTGTTCACATAATGACTACATTGACATTGAAACAATAGCATATCCCTAACTCTTTGTTTATCAAATAATGTCATATATAGTTGCGAACTATTTCACTAAACATCAGTTATATACAACCCAAATTTCTATCATATTTCAATGGACAAATTATGCTATCTCCATGTTGTCTCTATTAGTTTCGAGTTTCACATAAAAAGTTCACATAATGCTACCCTCGATAACTATTCACAACAGAAACCATGTCCATCCAACAACTAAAACTCAACTAAGCATATATCCATATTTTCTTATTGAAAACAATTTCAATTTTAATAATACTAAATTATGCTATCGCAACTAAATTTCTATTTGATTCGAACTCTCTCTTAACTGCCTGATATAATGTCACAACTGGTGTCAACAATTAACTAAGTTCCAAATGTCATATGATTACCATAAAAGTTGATAAGTAATTCCAACCTCATTACATTTCAAAAAAAAGTATCGACAATCAACAACATATTAATCACCAAACAACACTATAACACAATATCGATAATTGTTGGTTCAAACATAATTTACGTTTCATGCTAACTATTTGATGTAATGTCTGCTCTCAATTTTAAAGAGTTGCTCGATAGTTTTTTTATGTTATAGGTTTCATGTTATTCACCTACCATTTAAGACTATTTTAATACCCATGTTTTAATACAATTACTATGGGTCGAACATAACTTAGCACCCGTGATTGATATTTTCATAAGTCAAGCTCAGATTTTACATCCCCAACCTTATGCAAACTGAATAACAATAAAAGTACCTCTATCATCAAGTAAGTTATTTGATGTTACAACTAAACTCTTAGTTCATGCTACTATTTAAGATCGTAAGCACATAATGCTTACTGGTTCAACTTGATGATACCACATATAAATTCAAACAATGATACATGAATAAATTTAAACTGTTTTACATAAAAACTGAGCCCAAACCAAAACCATTTCATAATGTAACTATGTTCTATGTCATATGTCATCTATATGAAAAAATGCCAACATCACACACGGAGGGAAAACACACAAAAGAGAGCCTCAGATTTATATAATTGAACGTGGAAAAACCCGATTTAAAACAACATCTAAATCCAAAAGAAAACACAATGCTTGTAAACATATAATACCCATAATCCAAATATGGATATATATAGAACTCGACACTATTTTACCAATCCTGCATACACCCATACTTGGGTATTGATATACTTTTTAAAACTGCAGCATTTCCTATTTCCTTCAAACCACTCAACACCCAAATAACAATAAAGAGATAGGTTAGAGAATGGCCCTCTACCTCAAATCATAGTAGGAGGAAAAGCCCCAATATAATCCAAATAGAAGCCCTCAAACTAGCTCGAGTCCAACACCAAGGCTTCTCAATACTTGACAAAAACAACAATGAACACCGATATGCAACTATGAGATATTGATTGATAGATAGAAACCCAAACTTGCTCAGCTTCATAAGCAAGGATTTCTTTCCAACTGAAACCCTTCATGATGTCGATACTCCAGTAACAAAACATAAATGTTATGTGTTCACAGAGCAATGAGGCCAAATTATCGGCATTTCTTCCTCAGAAATACAACTAGCAAAGGTATGGCAATCAAAATCATCAGTGCCATAAAACCTCATTAATCTTGCATTGAATTCACCAGTGACACAACGCAGACCGAGTACATATGACAGTTCCATTACCACTGCCATATTCTGGCTTTCAAAACAATAAATTTTTTACCTTATACAAAGCTTTCAAGACCCATTTAGGGTTATATGTATTAAGAGATAATAAGCCCTTTTTAACAAAATAGAAAAAAGAAAATATTTATGCCATCTCAACTTAGGATATTTAAACCCTTTCAAAAACAAGCATATACATATGCAATGCCTACTGAAGTTATAAAAACAAATTAATATAAGTTATATACTCAAAACCATCTAAGGATTATATATACTTAGAAGAATTTAAATCCCTACTCAGTCACCCATACACAAATACAATGACAAGCTCCAAACACATAGAGCATTTTAACATACAATAGAAATTGCAGTACAAGTTATACATACGACTTAAAACTTTCTTTTCGATATCTTTTCAACACAGAATGCAGTTTGCATCAGGTTTGAAACCTAATAAACATAATTGTTACCAAATAGCACACAAATATAAATATATATAAGTATACCAGTATCAAATCTTGAATACATAAGTATCCTTCAAACTAATAAAATAGTTAAGAACCAAGTTCTGCAATGATAGACAACATATCAATTGAAATGAACTCCAAATAGTAAAGTCTTAAAATGTTGTTCAAGAGAAGTAGTGGTCAGGCATGACATCATCATTATTTATTTTAAAAGTAAATTATTATTAATTGAAGATATTTCAGATAACATTTAGTTTTATTAATGTAATTTTGCTTATTTTTTAATAAAGTCTAATAATATTATGCACGATTTTATGCTTTAAATAATTTTTTGAAATCTTATATCTTTTAAAATAAAAAGTGGAAAATAAAATTAGGCAAGAATCTACTTAAGATTAATTAATAGTGGGTGCCTAATTTTTTTCCCAAATGGGTGGTCATTTCTAGTAGTATTTTTCATGTCAACAAGAGGCTCAACTTCTTCCATTTGCTCTAGTAGCATGGTAGAATAAACTCATGTTTACATTCCTTTTGTGGGGACTTCAAACTTGCCTTATATAAACAAGTAGTGAAAATATTATTTTCACCGATATTATAGGAAAGTAGAACATATTGTTGTTGATAAAAATAAGTTCGAATCATCACCTAGAAATAGATCACATCATTATAAGGAGATTTTTTTTTCTCTCAAGAAGAAAAAGAAACATTGTCTAAGGTAGCATTTTAGTTTATCAAAAGACGGTTAATCCATTCAGAATTCATTGGAAATTTTATTTAGATAAATATAAGATTAATCCTCTTATTGTAAAAAATACAATTAACTAATTTTGAGGTATCTCTTGGAACTGGTTAACCATTTTGATGTGGTCACCCAGGTCATCTAACTCTAGGGAAATAAAAGCAAGCATTAATTAATTAATTTTTATATATAAAAAACTCTTTGGTGAGATTTCTCTCATAGATGGAGAGGTATGAAGGTCATATAACTCAAAAAAAACTTACAACACATGCAACATATTTATAGCAAGTCCTAAAATAGGTTTCAATAAAACCATAAAAGGATTTTAAGGAGATTAATGGGAAGATTTTAGGGATATGAAAAATATATGAGGGGACCTAAAAGCATATTTTATGAAGTATATTCACATGATTATCATGCTTTGAAGATGTAGCATTCAAGAAGACAAACATTTTATTTTCATTTGGAAGTTGGTACCTCTTAATATAAGAGATTTGAGTCTCTTTCTAAGTTGGTGATTAGTAAGGTGATCAACATTTTCATTGGACTAATATTTACAAAAAAATGTAATATAGTATTTTGTTTTTGTTGTTGGATCACAGGTGTAAGAAGTTATTCATCATGATTTTTAATTAAAGGGATTACACATAAATCTTATGTTCTTAATTGTGCCATTATTGTGTACTTTATTGTATTGTAATTAAGATTAAAAATAAATAACCGATTGTATTATATTTATTCTATGACCCTCGTAGTAAAAGTGTGCACTCATCAATTGGTATTAGAGCAAGTTCCTAAAAAAGGAGTCTAATTTGTAGAAGGGTAAATTTAGAAAATTCACATGACATGTAAGCAAGGTTTATCTTCAAATAGTGCCTCCTTATCTAACATAACACACTATAAATTATAATATTTAAGGATGGAAATTTATCTAATGGTCTATGACTTTGATATTTAAAAATTCGTTGTAAATGGTTATATAGCTCCATCAAATCCACCAATTGGTCTTGCTAGAAAGGAAAATAGTGAAATTATAAAGAAAATAGATACAATCATGTGTGGTCTATTTAACTTGGTCTTCTCTAGCCTAATGAATTATTCCTTGATAAAAGAAATTGATAGGAAATAAATTTTTTATGTAAGTACATTTGATTCATTTCCTACATAACCCATGATAGAAAAAGTATACATACAAACTTACATAATCACTATTATTCAAAGATCAAATAGACAAGCCACAAGATAACCCAAGATAACTCATGCAAAAACACTCATGAAAAAAAATACAACCTCAAAAGCATCATGATCCATTGCATTATCTAGCAATAAATAAAAATAATACTGACATAGTTATACTAAATTTATATCTAAATAATCAATCCCTACAATGCTTTTCCATGTGTCCAAGTATATATCTATTGATATTTCTAAGTCTTGTTGTCTATTAGTGTCAAACACTTCGTCATATATAAGGTAGAGTCAGTCAATCATCACTATGACTGAGCTACTTTATATAGGTCTATTCATGTAGAGGCTTGTAAATAATCATGTATATGCTAAGCTCTATAGGATCCAAGAAAGCCTTTGGTTTCTGAGCACTTCTATACAAGCTGAGTATAGTGAATGTTGAGTAGACAATACATATAGATTCTGAGTTATACATAAGAAGCTGAGTACAGTTAAGTCCAAGCAATAGAATGAAAAACAATTACGATCGAGCATCGAAGATAGTATGTGTCGAGTAACATAGAGTGAATATAAATGTCTAGAATCATACAAAAATTGAGGTAAACCATTTTGAACCAACATCGACAAAATTTTTAATAATTGTAGAGTTTTTTGTAAAGGTTGTTACATGTTATGACATGGATCATCAATCTATATGAGGGAAGATCAACTAATTAGATGAAGAGGCAAAAAGGAAAACATTTAGAAGACTTCATAGATATCTTTTATATAGGCCGAACCAAACCCCATTTTTGAGAGTAGAGTGACTTATCATAGAAGAGATTGCAAATTGTGTGAAGGAGACAAAATATTGAGTGAAGGAGTTAAGCTTTGGATGTTGCATGCAATTTTTTTGAAGAATAGAGTTTAGCAACTTGATGAAGCATTGGAGGAAAAAGAAAAGATATATCAAATTGGAGATTTGAATGAGGGGATTTGTGATTAGTAATTGTAAGTGTAGACCAAAGGATCAGGTACTAAGTCAATTTTAAGAGACTGAATTAGGGAAAATCTCCTAAAAAATTGGTTTTAACAGACATTTGTAAATCTCCTAATAAAGTCCTTACTTTTTTGTAAGTGTAAAATAATTTAATTGAGGTAGAACCTAACATTTTTAAAATTCTTTAACTGGGCAAGCCCCTCATAGGGTAGATCATCATAAGTGATCAAAATTGTAACCCTAATAGGTTAACTTTATTACTGTAGTACTAAAGATTTATGGATGTCATCCCCACCCTAGTTCTACCTTAACCTTGAAGGGTTTCTAGGTTACCAAATCTTTGTGTCATGTGTTTATATTTCATGGATGCAATTCATAGTTAGATCTATTTTTTACAATATTTGATATTATGCATAAACTGGATATGACATAGTTAATATGGTGAATGCAGTAAAGCTCATTTGAAGATTAATTTTTTTATAAATCCTAATTCACCTCCCCTCTTAGGATCTTAATTTCTCAATTGGCTTCCCAAAATTGGTATTAGAGCTATTGGTTCTCTTCAAAGAAATCTAACAACTTAAGCATTTAGATCTTAGAGATTAAGGCTTACAAGTTGGGAAAGGTTATTGACAATCAATTGATTGACATCCAGCTCATATTACAAAAACTTGAAGTAGTAAGAGAGGAACTAAGAAAATCCCTAAGAAAGAGAAAGGATATGGATATTCAACAGAATGACACACTTTATGAAAAAGTTGATACACAAACTTATTGTTTGACATTGAAAATTCAAATGAAAGTGATGCAACCATTGTAGATCTACTAGAGAAGAACAAAATCTTGAACAAAGAAGTAAGAGGATTGAAAAGAGAACATGAAATTGAGTTAGTAATGCTATGTGAAGTGACCAAAAAAAAGAAGAAAGTTGAAGAAGACAAAGTTGTGGCTAAGGAAGATAAAAGACAAATGACAATTAGACTTGAAGACAGGTAATCTAATGTAAAAAAGCTTACAAACACCTAGCTAGACATGATGAATTAATTGATGCTTGCAAATCAAGAATTGAATAGGAAAAACATGGAGATAGAAAATATGAGATTATAGAGTGACCTACTAAGGAATGAGCTAAGATCTTAGAAAGAAATTGTTGAAAGGATGAAAAATCCTAGTAAAATGCTAAGATAGTTTGAAGAACTGATGAGATCACCTAGATCATCTAGAAACACTTTTGGACTAGGACATATGAAGCAACATTCATCTACTAAAAAAGGAGAATCATCCAAGAGTGGAGAGCTAAGGGATACAAAATCAAAAGGAAAACCTACATGCTATTATTGTGGAAAACTTGGACACACTGCAAACATTTGTAGAAGTGTGAGGCCTCACCCGAGCCATCAAAACATAGATTCACACTTATGTTTAGGACCTAATTCATATGTTTCAATGATTTGGTTTCATGTTTTCAATATTTCAATTATTTTGATAGAAAATGAATTGCAAAAATGCTTGAAATAATAATTGATTATGTTTAAGTGGTGAGTAATGTTGATGTTGTGATATTTTAATATTGCAGTATAACATGTGATATTTGCAGTAGGAAAATTAATTGAAGTGATAGAATATACAAAACCTAATGTTTAATGTGATTATGTAATGATGAATTATTGTGCTTATTATATATTTCTTATATAATTTTCTTAGACTACTAATCCTCGAGTTTTGTGTGCAGGAAATTTAACCATGGAATTAACTGGGGAATCAAGGCTCAAACCCATGTGAACATGACGTGGTCAAGGTGAATATTTGGAAGATTCAAAGCCCCATTATGATGTGTTTATTTAGTAAATGTGAGTTTGCATGGGTGTAGTAAATTTATATTCATAAATACATTAAGGACATGCCATTGTGATGTGTATTGTGTTTTAATGTGTCACTTGACACTTGTAATTATTTATGTGTTGATGACATGTCACCTAGGGTTTTGGTCATGGGGCCACTAAGCCTTAAACTAATTGCCATTTAAAAGACTAAGCAAACCCACTTAGGAGAAGGGTAGGATGGGTGACCATCATGTGAATTTAGAATTTAAACTTGACAAGGATTTTAGAGGGTCAAAATATGGTCCCTTAGTAGAAAAACAATAAAATAATTCTAGTTATAGGTTAGAACATACTAATTCATAAACACCCAGTGACTATACTTAGGGAATAAGTCAATATCAAATACATTAAAATAACTATGTCCCATTGATTTCATTCCATGCAAAAGTAAAGGACCATATAACAATAAAAAAGAGAAAAAGAGCCTAGAGGGAGATCATATATAAGTATTATGTATTGGATGAGGGAGGAGGGGGATGGTCCCTACCACTCTCCCATCTTAAACACCACATATCCTCTCACCCCTCACACACCACCCAAGTACTCAGGTATGGGGCACAAAACATGTTCTGACACCAGTCAGAAATACCTAGGACATAACATCTTCCCTTTCTTTAGCACCCTGCATGCAAATGGTCTCCATATAAGTCTAGGCACCATCTCCATGTATGCCAAAGGAGAAAAAACAAATGAAAAAATCCCTCCTTGTACTTGGTGCGAGAGCTAAGGTTCTTCAATTGGGATTCGACCCAATATTGGGGTTCTACTCAATACTAGGTCACTAGTCAAGTTGACCCTCCAATCACGTGAGCCAAAGGAAAGCATCTGATATTGGAATCCAAGTATAGAGCTTGGGTAAGGGGGAAGGGTTTTCATGTAGCAAAAAGTACATAGGGGTTTTGAAAGTTGATGTGCATATGTTTATGTTAGGTGATTGGGGAATTATTAAGTCAAAAAGTATGAGGATAGTAGTAGAACTTAGGGGGCATAAATCTTATCCTCTATGTGAGTTAGGAATATGGATACATTAGTAATTAGTTAGTAGCATTAGTATTAGCATTAATAAGTAGATTAGTTTAGTATGTGAGTAATATAATTTAGGATTAGTTTCATAAAGTGTAAGATTGGCACTAGGTAAAATGAGATAGGTTAGGTTAGATGATGGGCATTTGGGGAATAGAATAATTGGTGGTTAGAATTAGTGTCAAGATTAAATAATGTGGATCATGAAGTGTACAAAATTAATTGACAAAGTATTACTGGATCTAGAGATCCAAAAAATTGAAGCCTCCATCCTTTTGAACTAACAGTGATACCAAAATATTATTGGATCTAGAGATAGCCAAAATTGAAGCCTCTCAAATAGAAAAGACAAGGAACTCCAATTTCCTACCAAAAAGAAATGGTCAAGCTATTATGTGATGTTGGATAGCATAAACCATCCATTAGTCCAATTGAAGGCACCCCTCTTATCTTCAACCTTCTAGAATCTATTGAGTGCAACACAATCTTATAAATCCTTTTGAACCTAACTAACCACCCTTCTCTGGAACTAGCTAAATAGTCGAATATTTGCACTGGCTATTTAGTAGTGTCATTACCTCCAGTTTTTCCCTATTTGCAACAAAATGTATGATCTATCAATTTATTTATGTTCATCCTGTAGACACCTAAATTTGATTACATTTCTTTGGTAATCCTATTTAGTTATCTCTAAAGGCATCATTAATTAAATTCTTATTTAATTCATTCTTTTCCATCCCCTAGCTGATTAATTTAAATAATCATATATAGTCCTAATTGATAAATCAAATAACTTATCATTTATCAATTAAATCCTATTCTTCTATCTAAATCCAAAATCCCCATTTATTAAATAAACCTATTTGATAAATAAAACCCTCAAATCTAATAACCCTTAACTTATTCCTAAACCCTCTTTTTAGCCTAATCCACCCCATCCACCTATACTAACCAAGCTTAGCCACTAACTCACCCACCCTCATGAATGCCATCCACTTGCAAATCTCTAACATCCCTAATCTAATCCTAAACCCAAGCCTAATCCACCCCCTAATGTTGTCACATTCCCTAAGCAAGCTTAAGACTTTCTTAAGCCAAGGAAAGTCAACAATCTCAACTCCCTCCAAAATATCCCAACCACTAAGCTTTGAATGCTCTTACAAAAGCCATAAAGAATCTTACAAGCTCTTACAAGCCATAATGAAGGGTCTTTATGAAGATATTATCCTTTGAGCCTCCTTTGTTGACTCATCCTTCCCCTTTCCTCCATCCACTCACCTTGTGACATGTGTCACTCCCTGATTGGTGCTAAACAAGCACAATTTATGTGCTCCCTTTTGAGTGCATCCTAGCCCTCCTTAAGCTTTCATATTTCCTTCCATCTTAGCCCTCCATCCCTCAAGCCCTTAGCCTATAAATTGAATCCCCTCCCAAGCCATTTAATCACAATCTTGGAGCTAAAGTTATAATTCCCTTTTGAGAGCCAAAAGCCATCAACCATACTCTTATGATGCCAAATTGAGAGCTCACAAAGCTACCAATTTGCCATTTTCCATCTCCATTGAAGCTAGTTTTTGGGAACCTTGAGCATACATCCCAATCCTTAGACCCATCTACCAAGCAAGGAGTTAAATCCTATTGGGAGTGTCCATTCATTTGGCTCACATTTCCAATTGGTTTCCTCTTTAGTCTCTCATTTATGTTATGGTTTATATGCTAGTTAATGCTTTTTTTCTTTTGATAGATTAGTATTACTTGCTAACATATTTCTCCTATCTATTTAGAAAAAGCCACTCAACAAGAGAGCTTCTTATTGAGAGAGTCCATTAATGGCTCATATTCTCAATTGAGAGCTCATCTTAGTCTACCTTGAAGTTTATGAATTTTGTTTAGTTTGTAGAAGCTTTATTTAAATTTGGTTTCTATTAGCATACTAACATTGCTCATATACACATCCCATGCCAGTATATTTTGTCAAATAAGAAAATAGTATAGAAAGCAATGAGATGGTTTGTGTGGGCCCTCAAATTGCCCGCTTAAAGAAATTTTAGTTTACCAAATCCTCCATTTCTCCAAATGACCATTTCAAATAAATTCAAGGCTTACTTGTATGAATAAAAACATTTAATTGAAAATAAAAATCATATGATGTTTAATTTATGTTAAAATAATTAGTTTAGATGAAAATTTGCTATGTATGACCCATCATTTTTTTTGGGTAGAAATATGTTATATAATAATCTTGATGATAAATTTATTTGTAATAAATGAAAGAATTTGATTTTGTAATAAAAAATTATTAAATTTAAAATAGATATGAATATTTTTTTAATAAAATAAGTATTACAATCTACTTTATAATATATATACTTTAGATTAAAATTTAAAGTTTAATTTTTAAGTTTTTATATATTGTTTATTTGATTTTTCTATGTTTTTCATATGTGTTGGATTGTTAATATTTGAAAGGGAAACATATTATATGAAATTAAATCTAAAATATTTGTGTAAACCTAGAAAGGAATAACTTTATAAGACAATATCTAAAAGTAAAGGATAGGTTACCTATATGTACCAGGCTAACCTTATGACTATTTGCATTATGGGGATGTGAAGAGGAATAGATGTAGAGTGAATGTTCTCGTAGAAATTGTCTTGGAAAAACCAAATGATAGTTAGTTATGGAGGCCTTTTTATCATATGTTTATAGACACTTGAAATAATCATATGTGATATTTATGTATCTTTTTATAAGGGTATGTGCAGGATCACGGTGTGCCAAAAAGTGGCGATGTGAAAAAAATAGAGTTTGAAAACATCTAAAAGTGCTTCAAAATTTGCTCTAACTTTTTTTCACCTATTCAGTTACCAAACCTGGAAAGTAAGGCCTGACCCTTATTGAATATCTGATATGACATCGGATACTCGATATTATCGGATATTCGATATTATATCAAATATTTGATATAATATCAGATACCCGATAACACTTAAAAATATATAATATGAAATATATATGAAATAATAAATTAGTTATTACATTATATAATTATAAAATAATAAATATATATTATATTATTTATGAAGATTAATATTTTTATATTTCAAAAATCATTCACAAATATTAGTATGAGTAAAATATAATATAATATAATATATTACCTAATATATAGTATTATAATATAAAATATAATATAATATAACATCATATAATAATATAATATAATACACTACTTGACCCGCGAGGTGTTTCAAACCATAGGATGATGTGGCATATATCAAATACCTGATATCTATCAGTAGTTATAAAAAAAAAAAAAAAACATAACTCATGAGCTTATTCTCATAGGGTTTTATTGTGTTTAGTACTCGAATATTAGATTCAAGATCGAATACATGATATTAGGTATTTTTTTTTGTTTTTTTAATCAATTTTGATATAAATTTAATAGATTTTATCATTAATTTTTTAGTTTTAGTTGAATTTAGGGTTTTTTTGATAGAAATTGTTAAAATTAAGGTTTTTTTTAATATATATTATGTTTTGCAAATTAATAGGAATGGCTGATCAAAATGATGACACTAAGGCAAGGAATAATATTCCTCGTAACCCCCACCAAATGATCTAGTGCCCCCGTAAAACTGTCCACCAAATGATTCTTTACCCCCTCAAAACCCTCCTCGAATCAAGGATTTGATAAGTGAAAATCTCACCCAATTGAGGACTTTGCAAAGAACATATAATAATGTACCCATATTGACTCGTATGTTATCCACATTAAACACCATAGTGGATAACATTCAAACCCTTACCAACAAATAGAATGCCGCTCTTCGTTGGCATGATGAAATGCATGAGATGTTTGACGATGGCTTGGACTATGATGAGGTTGTGGCCCTCAATATAACCAAAGAGGATTTGGCTAGCCTTTTTGCGAGCCCAAAAATGGGTATACCAGTCGACAAAAAAAAAACCCAAACCATCAATTAAATGGTGCACAAATGATACCATACGTGCAAACTTTTGGGATTGTTGGTGGATGGTTTTTGATATCCCTCCACATAGCAATTTAGAGGTGCCATTTTATTTCCTTAGAAAATTATATGCAGAATTTGTGTTGAAACTCAAAGTGAGCTATTGGAGTATGAAGCCCAACATGGGTGTAGGACTAGGAGCTCCTCAGGATAGACCCTCTTCCTAGTGGAAAAAAGCTAGCACTTTTATTCCCCCTACTGATATGTAGCCCCCTCCTTGAGTGCAACATCCTGATATTATGGCAGAGGCTAGCTCTCAGACCATCAGAGCCATTCATAGGCTAAGTAGCCTATTGATATCTTAGGCTAGGTTAGTCCTGCCTCCCCATGTTGATGATGCTGGCACCAGTTCATCATTGGCTAGCTCATCACACATTTGTGTGCCTCACATTTGCATTACATGCAAGAATATTTTCTTGGGTCTGATAGGTGATCTTCCTAAGTATCATTTTTTATTAGATGAAGATACACTAGATACACGTGCAGAGGCTACATACCTTGATGCAAGAGAGGAGGGGAATGCAGAGGCATGGACTCCTTCGGTACCGGTACGTGCATACATTTTTTTGTTATGACATATGCAATTTAAAGTTAATTTTTATAATAGAGTAATTTTAATTTTTAATCCATACTGACTTATACATGTATATGATCTTCATTCATGTTTAGTTGATGACCAAAGAGGAGCTCATATAGATTAATGATGCCACACTCTCAACCATTTCATTTGACCTTGAGACATCTGCGGTACATTATGTTGTGTTCTCATTATTTTTTCTATTTGATATTGTAGCATATATGTTTGCTAATATTTCTTTTATCTTGCAGGTACCATCTGTCCCAAGGGGACAAAATGCAGGGGATGAGCCAACACCTATTGAAAAAGGAAAGGTAATTAGGTGCTTTCTATTTGATTAAATATTGATGCATTCTTGTAAAATGTTTGCGGTAATGAAATTTAATTACAATCTTTATTGTATATAGGGTGTGGCTACTGGCAATGAGCCCATACAAATTTTGTGTCATAGACGCTCAGGCATTTTCATTTGCACTAAGAGCCCCATTGTATGTATAAGTATCATTTATTTTTTATTTTCCTTATCTTCATAAATAAATTCAAACTGATTTTCATGATATTAACAACTACTATTTTGTATCTCATAGGAGACTCCTAGTGCACATGAGGTTTGACGGGAGAGTTATGTAGATTTGATGATGCAACCACTATATCCTGAGGAGGAGCCGACACTAGTAAGTCATAGTTTGAATTCATGATTAAATATGTTATAAATTTAGAATGCTATGAATTATAATGTTATAGTTTAAGTTGTAGATTCATCTGACAAACATATTTGAACATACACAACCCACAATTAGTGAGGTATGAGCATTGCCTAGGGCATACAAGAGGACTCCTGACTAGCGTAGGAGGTCGATGAGAGAGGTATTTATTATGAAATTTTAATAGTATAAATCTTCATTAAAAAAAGATCATTATGAATTTGAGTAATTCAATGTTAGATACAAAGAATCATATAAATTTTGTAGTCTAACTTTGGGTTTTCCTTTTTTGTTTATGTAGGAGGTGTAGACACCTAAAAAACCTTTAGAAAATAAAGTATTTTTATTAATTAATTATTTAATTAATTAATTAATTAATTTTATGCCATTAAATCCCTTTATCTTAATTAAAAATATTTAATTAAGGAATCCCTCCCAAAAATGTTTAAATCTTATTTAAACATTATTTCCTTATTTATTAATTATTTAATTAATAAATTGACCAAAAATCCCAAAATAAATAAAAAATTTATTTTTTGCCCAAAACTTGGCCAATTTCCTTATGACCAATAACCTCTTCCAAAATCTTCTAATCCTTCTTTAATTTCGATTAAAGGCTAATCCCATCATTTCCTACCCCTAATCCCAACTCAAAATATTTAATTAAGATTAAATATTAATCCTCACGTTTATTAAAAAAGTTTTAATAAATATCTCCTCAACCCAAACCTTTGAAATAAATAAAACTTTATTTATTTCCTAAAAATCTAATTTTTCCTCATCCTAAGAAGTTCTAGACTCTTTTAGAAAGTCTTCATCCTCATCCTAGGAAATTCTAGACTATTCTAGAAAGTCTTTATCCTCATCCAAAGTCTAGACTCTTCTAGAAGATGTCTTTTAAACCTAATCCTAATCCCCTCCTAACCTTGTCACATTCCCTAAACATGGGTTAAAACTTACTAACCCAAGCCAAAGTTAACAAATATCTCCTCCTTCACCCACCCTCATTAATTGCAATCCACTTTCCATCCACTTGCCTAATCCTAAACCATCCTAATCCATCCTCTAATAATTTGCACAAGCCTAAGCAAGCTTAGAACCTTCCTAATCAAGCCCAAGTCGAAATTGCTCTCATCACCCTCAAAATATCTCAACCATAAAACTTTATGAAGTCCACTAGGCCATAAATGACTCTTCCAAGCCCTTTTATTGCTCTTACAAGTCATTATGAGGGTCATTATGAAGATTTTATCCCTTGAGCCTCCTTTGTTGACTCATCCTTCCCCTTTCCTCCATCCTCTCACCATGTGACATGTGTCACTCTTTGATTGGTTGTAAGGAAGCACAATCCATGTGCTCTCCTCTCATGCAATCTGAGCCCTCCATAAGCTTTTTCCCATCCTTGCATCTTAGCCCTCAATCCCTCAAGCCTCTTGCCTATAAATTGGATCCTTCCCCTTTGCAAAAAAACACAATCCATGAAGTAAAGTTATAATGCTATTTTGAGAGCCAAATCCATACTAAAGCCATCTATCCACACCAAAAATCCACAATCATCCATTGAAGCCTTTGGAAGCATATTGAGCATACATCCTATCCATTTAGACAAAGCTACTCAACAAGAGAGATTCTCATTGAGAGAGCCCATTAATGGCTCATATTCTCAATTGAGAGCTCATCTTAGTCTATCTTGAAGTTTATGAATTTTGTTTAGTTTGTAGAAGCTTTATTTAAATTTGGTTTCTATTAGCATACTAACATTACTCATATACAGGAGGCATCTGATCCACCTAGTACAGTGAAGAGGCTACATTTTGATGATCCACCAACACTCTAGGATAGTATAGTTGTCATAGGATGCGTCATGAGACATTTTGAGATGGCATATGCCACATTGTTTACATAAAAATTGATATTATACACATTCTGATGGTATGATCAGCCACATTTTGTATATGGATCTATGTATTTTGATATATATTTGTGTACTTTGTCTATGGATACACAATCGTTGATATATATTTGTGTAATTTGTCTATGGATACATGTATTTTGATAGATATTTTTGTCATTTATGTGCACAATGATATACATATTAATTTAGTATCTAGTACTGTTTAATTTATCATGGATCATGTGTATCGTTCATGTTTATGGAATATCACTAATTTTGATCATGTTTGTTATATTTGATTCAAATGCAATAATTTGTGAATAACATTTTAACAACTTTTATTATCAAATTTGGATGCAATGTTTAATTTGAAGTGCTATCATGACATAAAGACACTTCTTAACCTCGTACACAAGGTTCACATAACCCATCCTGATCCACTTAACAAAACTGGCTTCATTAATGCATGCTATAATTTCACACCTTATATACGTGTTTCCAACCTTGTATAGTCATGCTCAAACCCCTAACTGACTCTTTGCACTCATTTTCACTTTGCAAGAAAAAGTTGCAAAAGTTGCAAAATTGAAATTTTTGCAATTTTGAACAATTTTTTATATAAATTTAAATTCCTAATTAGATAAGTTCACCAAACTTGGTAAGAGGTTATTGATAGCCCTCACGAGCTTCGAGTTATGACCCTCAGAACATCTACCTCAAAACGCACTTTGAGCACCTTGGAGACTCCTCGGTACAGGGTGGCCGCGGATGATGGAGGGTCTCCATGGCTAGAATAAGGCTATTACTAGGGTTCACCAACCCATCTGGAGCTAATGGGGCTAATGATTCAATGCCAAGATCAGTGGTTTCAAAGTTACATTGTGGTGCACCTATGAACTGAGACACACTGTGAGTTTTGGCATCGAGCGAGATTGCTGTGCTGAATCCAAATGAAATGTGATCTCTAAAAAATAAGATAGATTATTTTAGGCCTTGGCATCACCATCCTATAGAATTCAACATTTCATTGATAGCACTCATGAGCTCTGAGTTACGACCCTCAGAAGATTGACCTTGAAATGCACTTAGAGCACCTTGGAGACTATTTGGTATGGGCTACCTGCGGATGATGGAAGGTCTTCATGGTCAAAACAAGGGTGTCACTAGGGTTCACGCACCCATCCAAAGCTAATGGCCCTAATTATTTGATGCCATGATCAATGGTTTCAAAGTTACGCTATGGTGCACCTATGAACAAAGGCACACTGTGAGTTTTGGGATCGAGTGAGATCGCTGTGTTGAATTCAAATGGAATGTGATCTCTAAAAAATGAGATAGGTTATTTTAGGCCTTGGCATCACTGTCCTATAGAATTTGATGTTTCATCAATAGCCCTCATGAGCTCCAAGTTACAACCCTCGGAAGATTGACCTCAAAATGCACTTAGAGCACCTTGGAGACTACTTGGTATGAGCTGCCTGTGGATGATGTAGGGTCTCCGTGGCTAGAACAAGGGTGTCACTAGGGTTCACCCACCCATCCAGAGCTAATGGCACTGACGATTTGATGCCAAGATCAATGGTTTCAAAGTTATGTTGTGGTGCACCTATGAACTAAGGCACACTGCAAGTTTTGGCATTGAGAAAGATCGTTGTGCTGAATCCAAATGGAATGTGATCTCTCAAAAATGAGATAGGTTATTTTAGGCCTCAACATCACCATTTTTTAGAATTTAACGTTTCATTGATAGCCCTCACGAGCTTTGAGTTACGACCCTCGGGAGATCGACCTCAAAATGCACTTAGGGCACCTTGGAGACTACTCAGTACGGGTTGCTCATAGATGATGGAGGGTCTCCGTGGCTAGAACAAGGGTGTCACTAGGGTTCACCCACCCATCCAGAGCTAATGGAACTAACAATTTGATGCCAAGATCAGTGGTTTCAAAGTTACACTTTGGTGCACCTATGAACTGAGGCATACTACGAGTTTTGGCATCGAGTGAGATCATTGTACTAAATCCAAATAGAATATGATCTCTCAAAAATGAGATAGGTTATTTTAGGCCTCGACATCATCATCCTATAGAATTTGATGTTTCATTGATGGCCCTCATGATCTATGAGTTATGACACTCAAAAGATCGACTTCGAAATGCATTTAGAGCACCTTGGAGACTACTTAGTACGGGGTGGCCGTGGACGATGGAAGGTCTCTGTGGCCAGAACAAGGGTGTCACTAGGGTTCACCCACCTATCCAAAGCTAATAGTGCTGATGATTTGATGCCAAGATAAAATATATGAATGAGATGGTAACTAACCAAAGCTTAGAAGATTATTTTTAGAGTATTGTAAAAGTTTTTTGTGAGAACCTTGCTATTGAAAATTCAGAGTATATGAATTTTTGCTAATGATTCTAAGCATGAATGCCAGATGGATCCATTTTTGAAGAGCATTTAGCAAGTTGATAGTTGTTATGACCTTTGAGCTACCTTAACAAAAGGAGCGGACTCCTTTACCATGGAGGAAGAGTTGGCATGGTTGTAATAATGCATGGTAACCATGATGAACCAAAAAAAAGGAGAGACACTATAAAAACCAAAAATCCAAGCTTAAAGTTTGTTCTTTCAAGAGGCTATGCAATTGGGTATTTTTCCTAGCTGGAGTCAAGGGAGGAGTCAACATTCAAACTAGCACTTGAACATGTTGATCATATTAACACCTTGGGGTCTTGTATCCATTACATGGGTGGATGGCCTTAAGGAGATTTCTTAATCAATCCTAAGGCTTTATTACATGGAACAAAATGAACATTTTGATTAGGTGCTCTACACCATGTAGGCTTGCTTTGTTTTTTTCTATTGTAGAATTTGAGCAATATAAATTCATGAAATCCTGAAGAACACATGTATGCAAGAACTTGTCACAAATAGGTAAAGAGGAAAAAATACAAGGGTTTAACTTTGACAATATATGAGATCACATTATTAGTATAAAATAATGAGTAAAATATATAATGGATATATGTGGACAACAATACTTTGAGTTTATACAAATAGATTAGATAAATTTAGCAAAGCACACAATTGTTTCAATAAATTTATGTGATTGTTGCACACAATTAGAGCCTATATAATATATAGAACCCAAAATTTGACTTGAACTATAACAACCAACTTTAATAAAGTGTCACAGAACCACCCTAGCATTCCCAAGATATAGAAAAACATTATCCAAATCAATTATTTCGTCCACCCATCGCTTTTCTTACACCACAAGTCTTTGTTTATAATAATCTAGAGATGGAAACCCCACACCATAAAAAAATGAAATGCATTGATAAGACTTGTAGTAAAAGGATTACACAATATTAGCATCATAAAATCACTTCTTCTTTAAATGCTCTTAAAATTGTCCTTATAGCCTTGTATCACATAAAAATATGATTTGCAAGAACTTGTTCAATATCTTCCACTTATAATTCCTTACAAAGAACCTACCAAAATAAAAATTAGAATGTGTAACTAATTTAACCTGTCTTTTTCATTATTACAAAAACCATATACAAAAAAGCTTCACATTTTACATCATAATACATCATAAATCTTAGAAATTCTCCCCAACCCCTTGGCCCCCCACCCCCTGCCCCCACTCTTCATGATGTACCTACATTCCAATATCATAAAAAATATTAGTAACTTATTGTATTAAACAAGATAATCATCGGTTCACTGAATCATTATCAAGAAAATAACATAAGAAGTAAATATACCTAGTTGAGTGTTCCAGTAGGGTCCTCTCTATGTTTTAAGGTCTCCAATAGGGCTTCATTATCAGCATTAGTAATAGTAAAAAGTTCTTTTACTTTTGGTCTTCCTTGATGCTTCAACAACTTTACATTTGTTGCTGTAATAAGATGCGAATATATGAGAATTATTTTGTGCTTCTGATAGTCTTTGAATGCAGGAATTCCATTCCTTCTAAGCATGTATGTTCGTAGCCATGTTCTAGTGGCATACACTAAACCAATAGGATATGTGAATCCATAATTATCTGTGATCAGTTGTGCAAGCTTTTGTTTACCTCTTACACAATGTGCTAACCAATAATTGGATTTCTCATCATTCCCCTGTGGTGCAACCAATGCAAAGACATATCCTGGCTAAAGGAGATCTAATAGATGGTTATGTTCAAGTGAACTTTCCATTTCATCATTTCTAATAGAGGGTATAATAGAAATTGAAGTAAGATAATGTGGAGCCCATGTATCCACCCACTCACTCGACTCACAGTGATCCCAATCACATTGAAAAAATCTAGGACAAAAGCAAGCTATTTTTCATGTCCAAATGGTCCATGTAATAGAATCAAAGCTTTGGAATGAATGCATTTTTGATGAGTCTCTCACTATAGCACAATTTGAACTATCACCTATCGACTCTTCCTCAACCAACCAAAAGAACCTGTGTACCACTAAATCAAGAGTCCCCCCCTGTGATAATGCTAAACTACACCAATCAACAATGCTATGAGCATCAAGAAGCTCTACTACTAAAATCTTCAATTGCTCCTTAACTAGAGCTCTCTTCACACATGCCCCTGCTCCATCATGTTCCCCTTTCCCATGGCTAGACTAAAAAAAACTCCAAATATGAGGCACCCCCTCTCTACGTGCATCCTACACAACCAATAAAAGATGTGAGTATTCTTGAATTGACTTGTATAGTTATCTGACCAAATTATATGTCTATCCATAGCAATTGCATGCTCTTGTAAGAAATCAAAATAATTCTTGAAACAATGTTGCACAAACTTGTGAGAGTGAGATCTATCATCACTCAAATAAAAATGATACTCTCTAAAAATCTTTGGATTATCTTCTGCATTATCAGGGGCATGTCTATATGTTATGTGGCCAAAAATAGCAATCTGAATGGAGTTGTAATACTGAGCTTGTGTCTCATTTTGAGGTTGCAATGTGTAGTTCTTAGCAAAATCAACAACTGATATAATAGTGCCAATGGAAAAAGTCTCCTTACACATTCTAAATTGTTGATCCAACCACTGAGACCTGTGACTATGTCTTGCATGCTTGTAGAAAAGATTTTTTTTGAAATCAAAAATAAAACTAGCCACACTAATTTCTTTTCCAACAAATTCACATCAAGAGCCCTCATCCCCACTCTTCAATGTGTATTTCATTGTTTTGTATACCCTTTTTTTTACTATTGTCTTTCCAAGATCTTGTTCGCACCCCTCATGGAAACATGTGTCAAACTTGGATAAGCCACCACATTCTGAGCACTTCTTATTTAAGAAAGCATTTCTATAAAAGAAACAACCATAAACTCTATGACATAAAAATTGATCTAGCAAGTCTCTTGATGATTTTGAAACCCAATAGCACCACAATTCTCCAACATTTCTTTAGTATGAAAAGTAGAACAGATGGAGCATAATAGTTCATGGTGCATAGAAAACTTGACATGATATTTGCAACAACATCTATTTTGAATTTTAAGTGGCACACAATAAAATGGCTTCAAATATTCAAAAGCCCTTTGTGATATATGAAGACTTAGATGACTCTCTCTAAATTGTTTGAACAACATAGTTTGACTTACCTCCAACTAGTGTTTAGGATGTGGCGTGCAATCTCTGATGCCAATTCTCAACTTTAACACGTCTTTAGCATTGGGTGATACTCATAAGCTAGAGTGCCAAAATTGTGTAATTTCTTCCTTCACATCATTAGATAGCTTCTTATCAAAATGTGGAAGTCTCCCACCGAATGCCCATGTTTCATTTCGAAGAGGATCATCAATTCTCTCTCGTCGACTAAGTGCTCTTCTCAAAGTAGTACAATTTAGGTTCAAATCAATATAAGATTGTCTCATATATCTACCCTTTCTCAAATGATGACTTACCAAAGAGGTTGTAATAACCTTTCGAGCAGCTTTGTTATCCTTTTCCCTACTATTTTTCCCAATGCTACTGAGAGCACTGAAAATATTCTTCATAATAATGGCATTTCTTTCCAACTTTTTAATGACATCAATCATCAATTTGGAAAGCATAGGTCTCATCTTTTGCATTTTTATAAGTGCATAAAAAGCTAACATTGCTCCACCACTGTCTTGTTGTAGAAAAACATCTTATATAGTCTTGAAGCCCATAACCAAATGGCTCTTTCTAATTTTTTCCCTTTCAAATTGGCAATAATCGTTTCATCAATTTCAATTATCCATTTTGGTGTTCTAGAACCTTCATGTCTATTATAATTAAGAGATATGTAAGGTTCCTATGCATTGTCATGTTCAGAATGGTCAATTATGCAATTTACATTATGACTTGGTAGCATTTCCTCCTTGAAATTTTCATTCTCTAAATTTTCAATTCCAGTATTATCATTTTCAATTGGTACATTTTCATTCCCCAACTGTACATATTCATTATCTGACTCTATGATTTCACCTTTGACTAATTCATTGTCAACTTGATTGACATTTAACATACCTTGTCGTTTCCTTCGGTATTCTATTTTGTCTCTTTGCCTATATGCTGCAATGTTTTCATTGGATACCTTCTTTTTATGTTTAGCCTTTCGACGACTATTGCTCCCCATTCAGATGACAATATTGAACACCTAGGGATATATTATCAAACTTTTTTCGATTGTTTGGGCCCCAAAACATGACTTTCCCTAAAACCCATGAAAAAGGCCCACAAAAAGCGATGTTGTCAGGTCTATAATGATAGGGAATATTTTGGAAAAATAATGCCAGTAAATATCGGGTATCTGATATTGGTAAGCAAAAAAATATTGGAAGAAAAAATGAATTTATTAGTTATGACTAATGAGTTATGAGATATATAAATATATAATATATAATCTATAAATATATCATATGACTAATGAGTTATAACTAATCTATAAATATATTATATATTATTATTACTACATTATTATTAAATATAATAACATAATATATTATATATATGTTATTAATATAATATTATTATTATCATTTTTAAATTATAATCTATAATATATATTATTATTATTATTATGACCTATTTTATTAATATATAATAATATATTATGTTATTATTATTATTATAACCTATAAATATAATATATATGATTATTATGCTATATTATTATTATTTTTACTATATTATTTGTATTTGTTACTATAACAACATATAATAATTGTTTATATGGGTCAAAAGGGGCCATAGGATGACCTATGACCCCTTTCAACACATTCCAGGATGACATAGGTCTCTAAGGGTCTTAGGACCCATGGCGACATATTAGAATCATTTTTATGGGTCGAAAGGAGCCATAGGATGACCTATGATCCCTTTCGACACATTCCATGATGACATATGTCTCTAGGGATCCTAGGACCCCTAGGGACATATTAGAATTATTTATATGGGTCAAAAGGGGCCATAGGATGAACTATTACCCCTTTCGACACATTCCATGATGACATATGTTTCAAGGGTTCCTAGCACTCCTAGGGACATATTAGAATCATTTATATGGGTCAAAAGGGTTTCGACACATTTTATTACAACATATATCCCTAAGAACATATTAGAATCATTTATATGGGTCAAAAATGACCATAGGATTACCTATGACCGCTTTCAACACATTTTATTTCAACATATGTCTTTAGGGGTCTTAGGACCCCTACGAACATATTAAAATTGTTTATATGGGTCCAAAGGGGCCATAGGATGACCTATGACCCCTTTCGACACATTCCATGATGACATATGTCTCTAGGGGTCCTAGGACCCCTAGCAACATATTACAATCATTTATATGGGTTGAAAGGGGCCATAGGATGACCTATGGCCCTTTTCGACACATTTCATTACAAAAAATGTCCCTAGGGGTCCTGGGTCCCCTAGGGACATATTAGAGTCATTTATATGGGTTGAAAGGGGCCATAGGATGACCTATGACCGCTTTCAACACATTTTATTACAACATATGTCCCTAGGGGTTCTAGGACCCCAGGACCCCTAGGGACATATTATAATCATTTATATGGGTCGAAAGGGGCCATAGGATGACCTATGCCCCCTTTCAACACATTTTATTACAACATATGTCCCTAACATATTACAATCGTTTATATGAGTCGAAAGGGGCCATAGGTCTTGACACATTCCATGACGACATATGTCTCTAGGGGTCCTAGGACCCCTATGGAAATATTAGTATCATATATATGGGTCGAAAGGGGCCATAAGATAGCCTATGACCCCTTTCGACACATTCCATGATGATATATGTCTCAAGGGGTCCTAGGACCCCTAGGGACATATTAAAATCATTTATATGGGTCAAAAGGGGCCATAGGATTACCTATGACCCCTTTCAACACATTTTATTACAACATATGTTGCTAGGGTCCTAGGACCCCTAGAGAAATATTAGAATCATTTATATGGGTCAAAAGGGGCCATATGATTACCTATGACCCCTTTCGACACATTTTATTGTAACATGTCTCTTGGGGTCTTCGGACCCCTAGGAACATATTAAAATCATTTATATCGGTTGAAATGAGCCATATGATTACCTATGACCCTTTTGGACACATTTTATTGCAACATATATCGCTAGGGGTCCTAGGACCCCTAGGGACATATTAGAATCATTTATATGGGTCAAAAGAGGCCATAGGATTACCTATGACCCTTTTCGACACATTTTATTACAACATATGTCTCTAGGGGTCTTAAGATCCCTAGAGACATATTAGAATTTTTAATATGGGTTGAAAGGGGCCATAGGATGACCTATGACCCCTTTCGACACATTCCATGATGACATATGTCTCTAGGGGTCCTA
Source organism: Cupressus sempervirens (assembly GCA_028749045.1). Lineage (NCBI taxonomy): Eukaryota > Viridiplantae > Streptophyta > Pinopsida > Cupressales > Cupressaceae > Cupressus > Cupressus sempervirens. The sequence continues at coordinate 327,265,902 of CM053789.1, forward strand.
GGACCCCTAGGGACATATTACAATAATTTATATGTGTCGAAATGGGCCATAGGATGACCTATAACACCTTTCAACATATTTTATTACAACATATGTCCCTAGGGGTCTTAGGTCCCCTAAAGACATATTAGAATCATTTATATGGTTTGAAAGGGGCCATAGGATGACCTATGATCGCTTTCGACACATTTTATTACAAGATATATCCCTAGGGGTCCTTGGACCCCTAGGGACATATTATAATTATTTATATGGGTCAAAAGGAGCCATAGGATGACCTATGACCCCTTTCGACACATTTTATTACAACATATGTCCCTAGGGGTCCTAGGACCCCTAGGGACATTACAATTGTTTATATGGGTCGAAAGGGGCCATATGATGACTTATGACCCCTTTCGACACATTCCATGATGACATATGTCCCTGCAGGTCCTAGGACCTTTACAGACATATTATAATTGTTTATATGGGTCAAAAGAGGCCATAGGATGACCCATGACAACTTTTGACACATTTCATGATGAGATATGTCCCTAGGGGTCCAAGGACACCTAAGGACATATTATAATCATTTATATGGGTTAAAAGGGGCCATAGAATGATCTATGACCCCCTTTCAACACATTCCATGATGACATATGTCTCAAGGGGTCCTAGGACCCCTAAGGACATATTAGAATCATTTATATGGGTCAAAAGGGGCCATAGGATTACCTATAACCCCTTTCGACACATTCCATAATGACATATGTCTCAAGGGATCCTAGGACCCTTAAGGACATATTAGAATCATTTATATAGGTCGAAAGGGGCCATAGGATTACCTATGACCCCTTTCGACACATTTTATTACAACATATGTCACTAGGGGTCCTAGGACCCTTAGGGACATATTATAATCATTTATATGGGTCGAAATGGGCCATAAGATTACCTATGACCCCTTTCGAGACATTTTATTATAACATATGTCACTAGGGATCCTAAGACCCCTAGGTACATATTAGAATCATTTATATGGGTCAAAAGGGGCCATAGGATGACCTATGACCCCTTTTGACACATTCCATGATGACATAACATATTATAACCATTCATATGGGTCAAAAGGGGCCATAGGATGACTTATGACCCCTTTCGACACATTTTATTATAACATATGTCGCTAGGGGTCCTAAGACCCCTATGGACATGTTAGAATCATTTATACGGGTCAAAAGGGGTCATAGGATGATCTATGACCCCTTTTGACACATTCTATGACAACATATGTCACAAGGGGTCCTAGGAAACCTAGGGACATATTAGAATCATTTATATGGGTCAAATGCGACCATAGGATTACCTATGACCCCTTTTGACACATTTTATTACAACATATATTGCTAGGGGTCCTAGGACCCGTAAGGACATATTAGAATCATTTATATGGGTTGAAAGGGGCCAAAGAATTAACTATGACCTCTTTCAACATATTTTATTACAACATATGTTGCTAGGGGTCTTAGGACCCCTAGGGACATATTAGAATCGTTTATATGGGTTAAAAGGGCCAGGCCAGAGATTGACCTATGACCCAATTCGACACATTCCATGACAACATTTTTCTCTAGGGACATATTATAATCATTTATATAGGTCAAAAGGGGTCATAGGTCCCTTTCGACACATTCCATGATGACATATGTCTCTAGGGGTCCTAGGACCCCTAGAGACATATTAGAATCTTTTATATGGGTCAAAAGGGGCCATAGGATGACCTATGACCCCTTTCGACACATTCCATGATGACATATGTCTCCAGGGGTCCTAGGACCCCCAGCGACATATTATAATCATTTATATGGGTTGAAAGGGGCCATAGGATTAGCTATGACTCCTTTCGATACATTTTATTACAACATATGTCTCTAGGGGTCTTAAGACCCCTAGGGACATATTAGAATCATTTATATGGGTCGAAAGGGGCAATGGGATGACCTATGACCCCTTTTGACACATTTTATTACAACAGATGTCCCTAGAGGTCCTAGGACCCCTAGCGACATATTAGAATCTTTTATATGGGTTGAAAGTGGCGATAGGATTACCTATACCCCTTTTGACACATTTTATTACAACATATGTCTCTAGGGGTCATAGGACTCTTAGGGACATATTAGAATCATTTATAAGGGTCGAAAGGGGCCATAGGATGACCTATGATCCCTTTCGACACATTCCATGATGATATATGTCACTAGGGGTCCTAGGACCCCTAGGGACATATTATAATCATTTATATGGATGTAAAGGGCCCTTTCAACACATTCCATGATGACATATTTCTCTAGGGGTGCTAGGACCCCTAGGAACATATTATAATCGTTTATATGGGTCGAAAGGTGCCATAGGATGACCTATGATCCCTCTCTACACATTTCATCACAACCTATGCCCCTAAGGGTCCTACGACCCCTATGGATGCATTTGGTTGGTTGGTCATAGGTTAACCTATGACTCCTCTCGACGCATGTCATGACAATTTATGTCCCTAAGATCCCTAGGACCCTTAGGGACCCATTAGGAATGCGTTGAAAGGGGTCATAGGTTAACCTATGACCCCTTTCAATGCATTTTATGACAATATTATATTTAATAATAATATAATTATATGTTTTAATATAATAATAATATAGTATTAGATTATATAACAATAATAATCATATATGTTACTAGATTATAGATTAAATAATAATAACCATATATATTATTATATATAATAATAGTCATATAATATTACTATATATATTTAATAATTATAATATTTATCATATATATTACTATATTATATTTAGTTATAATAATTATTATTATATTTATAACTATATAATATTTAATAATAATAATCATACATATTACTATAATATAATAATAATTATAATCATATATAATAAAAATATCAATGTCCACACTTCCCCCAAATAAATTACCCTGTAAAATACTCTAAAGTTTCCCTCTTGAATTTGCCTCCCTCCAAAATTACAATTGGAATATCTTTCCTCTCAAATTTCCCTCCAAAATTTCAATTGAAAAATCATGAGCCTAATTGGATACTCGATTTCAAATTGGATACCCGATTAGCCTTGGTATTTACCATGCCTATTTGGTCAACCCAAAAAATGTGTTTGACAAGGGTTTCACTGACACTCAAATTTCGAGTAGCCATCTGACAATGTTATTTTCATCGAAATTGAATGAAATGAAAAGGGTGTTTTTATAACACTCTCGAGATTCCATCGGTATAATATTTGTCAAATTTCAAGTTTGATAAGTATTTATTAGTTAATTTTCAATGAAGATAATTGTAAAGTGTTGATTGACATACTGATTGAAAAATAACCATAACTTTCAAATGGTATAACATTTTTTAAATCTAAAGGTTGCATCACATTCTATGCTTCGCCTAGTATAAGAAAAAATAAATTAAAAAAATTGGTAAAGTTTTCTATTAGTTAAGCTGGTCAGACACGGGAGTTTTTTTTTTTTCTAAAAAAGTTTTAGTAGAAAATTCATATTTAATTATTTATTTGGAATAAAAATACCCAAAAATATGTGTCATATCTGGGCATGAGTCTACTTTTTATATCTATAATTATATTAAAAAAATATTATCATTTCATTTTGATTAAGGTGGTCAGACATACACCTACTTTTTATTTTCGCTTTAAATGTTTTGTAGTACTGCATTAATATCTAAACTTTTGACAAATCAATTATTTTTTTCTCCAAATAAGGCCTAGTAGTTCAGAAACTACATTCAATTTTCTATAGATTATTTTCTTACAACTTTTTGATATAAAGTACATAACCACTTTAAAATTATGTGTCAAGTTGACATAACCCTGATTTGTTGGGTTTTCACTGCCACTTAAGGCCATAGTTTGGTTGACCATGATCCTGCACATACCTATAATATAAAAAATAATTATCTTATAAATGAGGTTTTTATTTCAATATTATTTAGATATGGGTGGCCGATGTTTTGGTATGTATGTATTATCCTATGTTGAACACTACTCATGAAATATGGGTCAATAAGTTTGACTCAAAAATCACACAGTTAAATCCTAATAGCAATATCACATAGAGACATTTTAACATTTATGTATTTTATTTTTACATATGTTTATATAAATTTTATTTATATTTTTATAATATTGAATGTAGATTCGGTGGACTCAATATTGAATATAAGAGTATTTTTAAATAATATGAAGTATAATATTATTAGTTTATATATTTTTATATATTTTATTGTTATTTAATTATTTATGAGATATTTTTGTATTTAAGAAATTTAAATATGATCCATATTTTAAATTGGTATAAAATCGACAAAAAACATTTAATTTGTAAAATAAATTGCAACAATCATTCTTTCCATTTATACTTCTACATAATATCATTAAATTGTAAAATATGTTACAATTAATCTTTCTTTATTAAAAAAAAAAGCAATCTTAAAATTTATTAAAATTAATATTTCTATTATAAAATTAGATTTTTCATTTATTATTAATATAGTTCTAATAAAATCTAAAAGTATTTTTTATTTCATTCCATTTCCTATAATATAAATATATTTATTTAACTTACTACGTGTAGACTTTTCTTTTAGTTTTTTACAATGTATTTTTAAAAAATACGATTCATATTTTAATTTAAAATTGTGCTCTTCATACTAAGCTCACAAAGGCAATATAAAAATTTGAAACCGTAGTTAAGAAGAAATGTTAAATTTATTTGACCAATCTTAATTTAGGCATGGAGATGAAAAGTTAAGAAGGTTGTTCACTGTTTGAACTCTGGGAAACTCAATAGATTATTGGCGCCACACAAGCCACCTCAGTATTGACAAAATGGAGCAAGCATAAATATAAAATACATAAATGCCTATGGGACTACGAACTGTTGCATTTTAGTACTTGCAATTTGTTCAACTAACCTAAATAGCCGGTGCAAATAAGTGGGCACTGTCTAGGGGGCAACATATATGCACCATTAATCAATGGAAGTATTAAAGACTTTCACTATTTAACACTTGGGAGGGGTGCATATATGTTGCCCTATAACCACTGGCAAATAAGTGCCCCTTTCTCCCACACCCTTGGCTAAATAGCTGAAAAAATTAAAGAACCACATAGACGTCGCATAGACGTTTCGGCTGCATAGATGTCGCCCCCTTCCCCCACCTCTTTTCTCAGTAGAAGACAAGTTAGTGTTGAAATCTCCACCCATTACGATTGGATTCACTATGTGATTCCTAATGAAAATAGAGATCTCCTCCCACACCTACTTTTATCCATCATTTTTAGAGGCCTGCAAATGTGGATCATGAAGCATACAAAATTGATTGACAAAGTATCGAACTTCACCACTTGCTAGAACCTAGATTTTATGATAGGTTCAATCTTGACATTCCTAGGGTTTCATAAGGTACCTAACACCTTGTTTCCATATTGTCACTTAAATCAATTTTCAGCTTAAATTTAAGCATTAATGTGTTCCCGTGCAAAATAAAAGTTGTAGGAAAAGGAAAATGGAAATAAGCAGTGATTGCTTATTGAAAAATATGACACATGTCTTCATCACTTTTTTTTCATCCCATTATTATTTGCCTAAAAATGATTAAAGATTTATTTAGAAATAATTTTTAGAACACAACATAAAATTATCGAGCACATATTTTGATCCATAGGGCCACAAGTTCCACAAATTGTGCCACAAAACAATGAGCATCTGCTGTTAGCAAAAATGAGTTAAGCAGTCATGTAAGGACATGCTCTAAACCCTGGATGAACCAATCAAATAAGAAAAGAAGCCTAACTATTGTTTCTAAACAACAAGAAAAATCCCTACAGCATCACCACCATCAGATAATTTAGTTTCTTCAAAACAAATCACATCTTCTTCATTATCAAAACTTATTTTGATCAGGATTTTTTTGTCAAGGCATTGCAACCCCCGAAATTTCAAGTTAGGAACTTCATGGCGCCTTGGCAGAGATAATGTCTCTCCCAGATCTAAGCTTCTTTTGCCAACATCTTCCAATAATTATCACAGTGATCTTCTACTTGTTTTCTAGATTCCCATTTTAGCTATTGAGGCTTTTGGCTTTAATTGCTTGATTGATCTGCATTCTTCAATACCAACCTCTTCAGAGAGCCTAAGATGATCATCTTCAATGCTTCTATCCACTGCTAGGATATTCTCCCTTTCCAGTGACACCAAATTTCCTAACAAACCTTTACGAGGGGAAGGATCGATAGGGGAAGAATTGTTACTATTCAATCTGTCATCCATCTGTGCAGCCTTAGGGATTTTGGCCACTCCAAGATCTAAAATTTCTTCCTCAAAATCCTTTGGGTCACCAAGGATCACCATCGAGGCCACCTTAGGTTGAGCTATATCGAGAACATTTCTCCCAGCAGGAGAAATATCCTAGGGCCTGTGTTTCACCTGGATCTAGAGCATGAATCACGATGTTAGCGCCAACCATGTTCAAATTCCCCATTAATCCATCTGTAGAAGTGCTAGCTATTGTCTGGTTCCCCAATTCATTTATGCCAACCAATTTGTCCTCCAAGGCTCTATCTTCCTTTCCTTTTCTTTTTTTTGAGGAAATGCAATCTTGATCCAAGTGACTGCATTCCTTACATTTTTCAGATGTTTCCAACACTCTTCCACTTGGACTTCCTACCACCATATGTCCTGCGGCGTTCTAATCTCAATAGATTTAGGAAGCAAGGGATGGGCCTTCCATAGGGTACCAAAGTCTTCCTTGGAGATGGTTTCATTAGATTTGATGAATTTCTCAAATTTATTCCCAATTCTTTTTAAAATGCCTTCAGAAAGATATTCATTGGGCATTTTGTATAGCCGGATCCAAATCGGAATTTCCTCCACCTTGGATTTTTTTTTTTTTTGGTTGAAATTAGGAACCCAATATTTGATGAAGAAACCAATGCCATTCATCAGGAAAGGCTCACCATACAAAATCTGATCCTTTTCCTTTGAGGAACTTGTTACGAAGAGAGAAAACAACTAGGAAAGTTTTCAATGGTGACATGATCCCCCACTCTGAGTCTGCACAATTGCTAATTTTTTGAAATGTTGGCCATTCGCCTCCACGTTTCATGAAGAAATCCTTTTCCTTTAGGTTGTGGACTGAGTCTTTCAATGATTCTGAGGTGATCCTAATCTCAATTACTTTGTCATTACATGTAGTGGGTTGATCCTTAGGGGTTGGCTGGCGATGATCCCCCTTCTGCTTTCGCCAAAACTTCTTTTCCACTGGTTGAAGCCGCATTCGGTGCCAATGATGATCCTTTGAGTAACCTCATTTTTAATAATCAGGGCTCTTGGGGAAAGGATATCGAACCGTGGAAAAATTGCCCTGATCGTTGAAGCCCTTCCTCGTAGGCAGCTCACAATGAAGGATCCTACTATAAGAAATTTTTTGGAATGACGAAAACCATCAAAGCCATACAGAATCCCACACTAATCCATTCGCTGCTCCTGGATTCAGCAAGATAATGCTCTCAATTCCTCACGATCAAACTCTAATCTCCTCACAAAAAAAAAAAATCCGTTGGCCATTACTCACTATATGGCTATTTTCTTATATAAAATTATAATTTATTATTAATATTATATTCAAGAAATTTTAAACTACAATCTATGTATAAGAGATTAATTTTTATTTTCTTCATAAAACCATTATATGAAATCTTCAAATATTATCTTCCTTTCACAATAATTTTGAAAAAAAGAGACAAAAAGGATTACAAGAAGGAGAGCTCAATAGATCAAGGGTATCTTCCCCCTATTCATAATATTCCACCTCGGTGCATGAACATAACCCCATTTTACCAAAAAATCAGCAACTCTGTTTTATTAAAGAGGAATGTAAGTAAACCTAATGATCTCTAGAGACGTACAAAAGAGAAGAATCTAATTAGCAACAATAGCTAGTTGCCAACTAACATCCTCAAGCTCCTATGAAGTAAGAAAGTTCACCACCACTTGGGAGTCAGATAATCTTGTGCCATCCCCTTAAGCAACATTGTTCCACATCATATAAAATGGTCATAGCCTCCACGAGATTGTTAGTATGGAAACCCTTATACACCGAGAAAATGAATTTAACTTCACCAGAGCTGGAATGAGCCACTCCCCCAATACCAATAGGGAAGAACCATCAGTGGTAATTTTAAGAACTCCATGAGGAGGAGGAGTCGAATGCCCCTTTCGATTCACCTATCGCTTCCCCTATTGCTAAGGTTGTTTGGGCATTCTTTCATACCATTGAGCTGCAACCCTATCCTAAAGATGAAAATTGAGGCAATTGCATATAGAAAGATTGGTTGGATTCATACGTCCATCTAGCTCACACTTTTCCTAAATAGTTTCCTGAAGAGAATGTGAGATCTTCCACCAAAGATGCATAACACCAATTTAGACATCTTGAAAGATTCATTGATTCTTCTCTAGCTAGATATGCCAAAGAATAAACAATGGGCCAACAATCCAAGCAAGATGGAGAGGAGAAGCCTTGGAGGGAGCACTCCCCAAGTGGACTCAGAAATTAGGCAAGGAGGAAGCATGCCAACAAGAGCAACCCCAAGCACTCCACCAAAGGTGCCATGATTGAGTAGAAAAGGAGCAATGGAAGAATAGATGGGAGACAGACTCCTCTCTATTACCACACAAAACTCAAAATAAGGGACCTTGAAATCCACATCTACAAAGATTATCCCACGTAAGACAGCGGTTCTAAGCCACTAGCCACATGAAAAAATTGCACTTGGACCAAAAAAATTATTCCAAACTTGTTTCCACTAAGAGACATGAGCATCCCCTAAAAGTTGTCTAGTTATCTCCTAATACACAATAGAGACAAAATAAGTATTGTCTGTTGGGTGATGCGACACGCTCCCCTGCCCACAGGTGGTTAATTATGTGGTGTTCCATGTTCACTAACAGTCATGGCTTTTGGTGCAACGGAAAATGGGCCCTACAATTGGTATTAGAGCCTGGTTTTGGCCTGGTCATGGGTTCAAATCTCCCCAGTGCCTTCCCGACCCGCGTAAGCACCTGGTATGCACATCGAGGGGGAGATTGTTGGGTGATGCAATACGCTTCCCTGCCCATAGGTGGTTAATTATGTGGTGTTCCATGTTCACCAACAGTCATGGCTTTTGGTGCAATGGCAAATGGGCCCTACATTGTCTTCTTTTTCCTTTTTCTCTCTTCTTTTTCTTCTACTTGCTCACGAGATGGCAACATTATACCACTTAAATAATAGAGACAATTGAAATTAATTTCTTATTTATCAACTCATAATTATCTGATTGAAAAAAGGCAAGAGCTATAATCTTACAATAAATTATGAGTCCCTTATTTAAAATGTTTGTGTCTCCTCAAGTTTAATATAGAAAAATAATAATTAATAATAATAAATAATAATTAATCTTGACTATAGCATCATACTGATAAAAAAAAGAATAAACACATTAAAGAGAAGTTATAGGAAGAATAAGAGTTGCCCACTTCAATCAACTGTAGGGTGATTTGTACCTAGGTGTTGATTTGTAATAGGAATATGCTACTCATTCGCTTCTTCTTTATTCCCTTCCCAAATGAACTAAAGAGACCATAATACTTCTGGTCTTCCTCAATTTTCACCAAATATTTTCCTTCACACAACGATGATTTCCATTGAAGCTCCCTTTTTTTTCTCATCTTTAGGTTTTGTCTAATATTTGACATTCTACTAGCATCTTCATATTCACTTGGGTACTCAAGGTTCTTCAAACGTCCTTTCTTTTTCTCTTCATCACAAGAAATGGATAAGAATTAATTTTCCTTCCCACATAAACGGAACACCCCAACTTCTGGCTGCTCTGTTGCTTTAATCTGCACAAGGGAAGGATTGAAATATACAGATAGAAGAATGGTGTTGAATGATTTGATAAAATGATTTTGCTTGAATAATATAAAGGGTAAGACTATCAATGACGATACAACGTTCTTTTGGAAGACTATTAGATCTAGCCATGGTGGGAACGACTTAAACATTACACACCAAGCTTAATTCTTAGATCAAAAGTGATAAATAGTCAAATTCAAAAAGACATTGATCAGAATCGAATAAGAACTTGCACAGAAAATCAAAATAATTGCTTGTCTTCCTAATCTGCAAGACATGGACTTTAATCTCTGCTAGTTTGCATATGTCAACAAAATTTCTTTACCCTCATGAAAAAATAATTTGAATGTTGTCTCTTTGCATAAATTTTTCAGAGATGATGTTATTATAGGGGTTTACTTCACTGTTCTAGAGTTGATTTAAAGTGACATTTTATATTTTATATTAAATTTTTATGAACTCTAGTAAACGTTTGATGGTACAGATAAAAATATGATATTTGAAGTTGAATATGAAGAATTGTAGTAAATCTTTGACATTATAGCGAAAATTCTTACATTTGAAGTTGAATTTGAATCCCTATCATTTAGCTAAAGGAATTATAGCTGACGTTTGATAATAGAGTAAAAAGTTCTGTTACAAAGATTCTAGATGAACCAAAGAATCTAGCCATTAAACCAACTCAGAGAGAAATGCTTTTGAAAATGGAAGTCTTGGCATTAATAAATAGAGCTCAAAAGTTCAATCTTTATTGTTATGAAATTCTATCAAAGACAATCTTACTATTTCAATTAGATTAGGTTTTTTAATTTTAAGATGATATACAAAGAAAAAAATAACAAATACAGAAAAGTTTATTTTTTAAAATTTGTAAACATAAATATACTGTCTTTCAATGATCTTGAAATTGATCTTTTAAGATAAAATTTAGTGGATGTGTTGAAATCAATCAAACATATTAAAATAAAATATTTCATTTAGAAAAAATTTCTATATAGAAATGAAACAATATGTTTAAAATTTTTTTACAAAGAAAATCAAAAACCAACTAAAAACTATCTATAAACAATGATAAAAAATTAAAACTGAATGAAACCAAATTTTAAAAAAACCATAAATAGAAACAAATTTATACTAACACTTGCACCTTTCTTTAAAGAGTGCAAAATTCATTCTATTTCTCTCCGAACTACACTGACCTAAACTTTTTAAGCATATATCCATTTACGTCTCTATCTATTTATCCATATTTCTTCTCTATTTTGGTAGTGTAAGCCTTATGCGAAATGGCTATGCAGCAACTAGATTGCACTTTTTTTCATTAAAAAAAAATTAAATATTGTAAAACAGCTGTCCTGTGGTTTTCAAATGGCGTATGACCCACAAGTTGGCTGCACATTCATTAATGCACTTTTCTGGTACGATATTAACGAACCGATAGAAAAGCCCATCCGTCACAACGTTTAGATGTCGCCTTTCATTTCATTTATTATAAAATAGACAAGTTTTATAAGAATGAGAATGGAATTAGTACAGGGTCTTCCAAACGACTTAGTGCTGCCATGTCTGATAAGAGTTCCATACAAGTTTCACAGATATCTAAGGGCTGTCTCCAAAAGCTGGAACGTTCTGTTGAGCAGCCCTAATTTCTATTATGAACGGCGCAGCCATAATTTGTGCGAGGAGGGAATAGCTTGTATTCGCCCATATCTTCAACTCTTGACAAGGCGGGTTAGTTTCCCACCGCCATGGAAAGTGGAAGTCATTATTTACTACCCTCTCGGGAACTGGTGGGAAAGGCTTCCTCCTTTCCCAAAAGAGTTCGATGTAATGGGGCCGCTACATGGTCAATGTCACTGCGTCTACGTTAAATCAAAGCATCATCTGATTGTGATGGGCCTCCACAGCGGCTCTGACAAGAGAGCAGCTATTTTGATGTTTGATTTCTTATCTCGCACTTGGCGCGTTACAATCCCTCAAATGCGCGGCTCTAAAATCTTCGATCCTCGCGCAGTGGCAGCATCGCCTGAAGGTCAGCTCTTTTTTGTCTCCGGTCCACCTCAACGCCATCTCAACGCTTTTGTTTACAACTTAGATGAAGACGAGTGCTCCGCTCTTCGTCAAATCGAACTCAATCGCTGGTATCTAGATGGCTGTGTTGGTGCTTTTCATAGTGACAAATATTATGTATTCCCCCGTGGGTATGAGAGCATACACATTTACGATCCTCACGGAGGACAATGGGAAAGAGTAAATAACAGAGAATTTGTCGATCAATGTGTATCTGCTTTTGGGTTCTTGTACTGTTTTGATTACATAAACGGGTACTATTTAACCGTGAAAGAATTCGATGTCGCCTCCAACACATTCACCGTGCTCTCGCGGTATCGTAAGAGACGTATTTTTTGCGCCGTGCCATGGCAGGACTGTATTTTTATAACTTTGGCGGGCTCGACAGAGACCTTTGGTGTTGATCATTATCTTTTTCATGTCCGTGAAGGAAATATCTGGGCTTCCATTGAGATGCCTGCACAGTTGCCACGTCGTTCTTTTAAGACTGAATCTGCTGCTGCTGTGCTAATTTGATAATAGCACGCGGTTTCAATATGCAGGGCTTATGTCACAAATTACGAAGGTTTAAAAAAATATGAAGCTTCAATATTAGTTTACTGTCTAAGGACTTGTTTATGTAGTTATGTAGTTATTTGTTGTTCGTATACTTTCAGGATTGTGAAGTAATCGCAGAGAATTTACAGTAAACGGGCAGCCACTACTTTTCACCTCCACCTTTTCATTATCCAATCTTTCATGTGAACTAACAAAAATTCTACCAAATATTATTAAATTATAATCAAAGAAAAAAAAGGGGCCGATGGCAATGCATCAGTTTTCCTTCGCATTGCCAATGGCATCAGTGCTTTCCACCAATAGAGTGATGTTCTTTCTTGTCAAAGTCTTCACAAGTATCTTTAGTTTGTATCGGTTTCTTTTTTCGACACTGATATTGCAAATTGAGGCCCTTAGAATTATTTATAGGAAAACCTGGCCTACATCGAAATCTTTTCAGCCATCTTTTAGAAAACTTTCAGTTGAAATGCAAGGAAAGAGCCAAGTACCCTAATCACATTTCTTCGAAAGACACCTATAAACGTTCTCAGCTTAAAGCATATGGACACGAATTTCTATATAGTAGGTGATTATTTTTAGTTGGTACAGTTTAAGCATTGTTTGAATAAATTAAGCATATCAGTATTAATATAATAATAAAAATATTTATTTATTTATTAATTAACATTGAATTGAAAAATATTAATTGAATATTTTAATAGCTTCAAATTAAAAGATCTTGAAACTCATAGAAATGTATATGTATAGCAACTTTTAATATAATTGAGACTATCATGTTTTAAAAATATATATTTATCAAATAATAATAATTAATTTGAATAAAATAATATTATTACTACTAGTTGCAGTTGAAGGGTGTAAGGGTTAAGTCCATGGTCTTGTATACTTTTGGACTTTTTTGAATATTTTCTACTATTTTTATTGTTATAATTAATTTTATAGTTCTAGTAGAATATTTAGTATAATGTTTTCAATGATAAGATAGTTACATTTTGTTTGAAGTGCAAAATTAATGAGGCACGATATTTGAAGTGTGAGATTATCCATGCAAGATTCCTCTTCTTAATAATACTCATTTTTAAAGGGTATATGATACTTTCTCAATAATGTTTTAAGAAAGTACTAGCTAGAGGTTGTCAAAATAAGCTAAAGACTTTGGTGAAGAACTATGGTTAGTGATTTACCCAAATTCCTAGATTTACATTTTTTTCTATGCATATAACCTTCCAAAATTTTCTACTAACGAGAACATTGCTAGATCTTACTTGTCTACCTATTTTTTGATTTTTTGTATGAGACCATGCTAGCGTGTGTGTGAGAGATATCAAATTCATTGGTTTCCATCCACATTTAATGTACGTGTAAAGTTCATTAGAACCCCTCAATCAAGTTGTGGTGGGTTTGCATCTCATATGTTATCCAATAGTTTGGCTAATTCTAGTTGCATTCTACTCTCATTTCTTGTTGCAAAATTGTTTGAAATGTAACAACTATAACTCTAAATTTAATACTTTTTAAAAGTTTATAAATAATAAATATCAATCATAAATACATAAATCCACTAATTATATTTTATGTATTACAAAATAATGTTAATTTTTTAATGATATAATAATAATTTTAAAATACAAGTTCTTCAATTAATTTTTCTTTGTATGTACTAATTGATACACCATTAGAACATACTTAGTAAAAACAATAAATTCTCAATGTGTAACTGGTCACAATATATCTAAGGTGCAATTACCACCCAAGAATGTGGATCCAAACTCATATCAAGGTCATCTTTCTCAATAATTCCATACATAAGAATAATAAACTTGTAATTCGAAAGACCAATATAATAGAATTATTAATAAGTACATATTTACACAACTTGATGCATAACTAATCCATAGTGATAAATAATTCAACATCTTAAAAATTGCATGATAATGTCATGAATACTATTATTTCTAGTGAGAGAACACATTACCTAGTCATAGTCAATTATCTACTATTCAAATTAATAGAGCTAAAACAATATAGATTTCAATTCCCTTGTGCCAATTGTGAATAGAACCACATTTAACATAAATTTTAGTAGAAAGAAACTAACATGTACCCTCTGGTAATATTTTTGTTGAGATGATGTGTTTTCATTAGAAATTACAATTTTAGATGAATTGAAAATAACAAACTCTGGCAAAGATGTTGCTTCAAAAATCCTTAAAAAATGTTGAAATCCCATTGAAACAGCAAAATTTTCCTTTTTGATCTCCACAACTCTCTTTATGCTTCTAGTAGGAATAGAGTTTATTCAATTTTCTCTATCTGTAAATTTCATCCAACTATTTTCTACATTAAGATTTTGTGACAATTGGATGAGGAATAGATTTGAGGAGTCACATAAGAAAATATGACCTCAAAAACTTAGAGCAAACTCCTCATCCCCTATCTTCGAATGGATGTATACTTGTAGCAGGTGCAATAAATTTTGGATTCATAATTTATTAATGCACGACCAAAAATTAATGTCACATTTGATTATCATAGTGTGCATCTATTATTATGCAATATCAACCTTATACGTCAAATTTAATATTCATCTAAATCAATTATTTCAAAAGGAAAAATTGCAGATACTAGAAGTGATTTGAAATGGATCACAGGAGTACCACCAGTGCAAAGGTATCTGAGAAAATCTTCAAATACTGAGCCTTTATAAGGAGTTGGAAGCACATCAAAAATTATGACATGAAAAGACATGAAAGAACAATAATATGTAAGCATATGATATAATACACATATCAAAGCCATTTGCCAAATATGTAAGGAGAGTGTTGTTAACACAAAAGTGCAAGTCTTTTTATTTGTTTCTCAGAATGGACCTTTTAAACAAATCATGCTAGCATGAAGCGGTAGAGGCAACCTACACAAAGTAGGTCAAGTATTGAGGTTTGACTGATAGCCTTGACATAAATATGCCCAGTTCCATTATTGGTAAACATCAATATTCTGAAATGTTGATAATGCAACAAGTCTTAGAACAAAGAACTCAACATTGGTGATACAGAAAAATCATGAAACAAAGAAGTATGGTGTATACTAGAAACCATTTAACGAAGGATCTATGAACACCATAAATAGTAGAAGTCCCCTAATATCTTACAAACAATTATCACTAGTAAAGAATCCATGTTGTTTTGTGTAAAAGAGAGAATTATGATTAAACCTTGTGTGAGAGTAAGATGATCAGGAATGAAAATAATTTCTCAATTGGAGAGAATGAAAGAAATACTATAAATTAAAATTCTTATTATTGGATTGCGCGGGTTACTCTTAAATTATCGAAGACACTCCTCTTTAATGGAAGTTTTCAAACATAATTTGGATTCCAAAAATAATTTGATAATATACAAATTGTGAATCTTAATCTAGAAACAACATGATAACTAGAGAATTTAGACTTAATAAAATATTAGACATTAAAAATTCACACTTATCAATAACAAGGCCTCTTGTTCTAAAATGTCTAGTTCTTTAATCTTTTGAGCAGCAATCACAACCTCTAAAAGCAAAACCATCAGTCATTTAGACATGGTTTATCTAAAACTTTATACAATGTATGATTGTTAAACATTGCATGATTTCAAAATGAACCAATAAATTTTCCTACCTATAAAACTATGTATGAAAATGGTAGACAATAACTTCAAAACAAAATTGTTGATTCTGTGAATTTCCCAAGGGTTTCTTTATCTTCCTAATTTAGGAAATGATATCATGTGGGATTGATTTCATTTCCTTTTAGTTACAACTTAATTATATATTATAAAATTTAACAACAAATTTTCATCAGTGAGTTTCACATATTTCTAGTGCTACATAGGTTTCTGGTCCTTCATAGATTTTAGGATCTTTATGGTATGAATAAATTCCCCTTTTGATGATTTTTTTTAAAAATTGAAGTTTAGATTGTTCTATTATGTTCTAATTTTGATGAAATCTCACTCTCTCCAAATCTTTATCTCGCCCTTCAGATAAATATTTATTATATGTAGGTAGAATAAACTATAATACTATTTTATTATATCTATTATATTCTACTATATGTATTGTATAAGATTATTTATTTTTATAATACAATAATATCTTAAATAATAAATAAATTATATTATTTTATCTCTTATATGGAGTGCTTGCAAACTTTATTTGATATGTTATAAGTTGGTAAATTATTTTTACAAATTTTTGATACATTATAATAAAATGAAGAGAAAGGAAACTAATTGACTCCATTTTCATAAATTACACTAATAGAATTTCATAAGAATGCCTATTCAATTTTATGTTATAATTTTATTATAAAACATTGAGAAAAAAGATAATAAACTATCCTCTGCCAATGTGACATAGTATTTGTAAAATTCCATACTTATTGCATTTTGTTAAGTGTCCATATTTTATGCACATCCTTCATAGAGAAGGAGATGGTAAAGTTTTGAGATATAGATTTTACAAATTTCAATTGAATTTAGTCAAAAAAATCCATTTCCACTACCCTTTTAAAATTCAATTTCTAGAATTTACGATTATGCATGAGCAACTCCAACCATCATCTCTCCCATTAATGTAGTTTAATGAAAACAATAGTTGCTTAGCTTTATAATTTATAAATTAATTTTTTTTATTACAATGTTTAATCTCCTAAAATCTAGTCGTAACATATGTAATGTGCATCTATTATTATGCAATATCAACCTTATGCGTCAAATCCAATATTCATTTGATCAATTATTTCAAAAGGCACAATTGTAGATACTAGATGTGATTTTAAATGGATCACAGGAGTACTACCATTGCAAATGCATCTAAGAAAATATTCAAATACTAAGCCTTTATAAGGAGTAGCAAGCACATAGAAAATTATGACATGAAAAGACATGAAAGAACAAGAATAGGTAAGCACGCTATATAATCCACATATTAAAGCCATGACAATAGAAGGTCCAATAGCGTACAATTTTAACATGATCTCTCTTTGAAAAGGAGGGTTTTATAATACTTGTCAAAAGTAATGTTTTGACCAATTATATTGTTAATAGTTCCCAAATATGTAAGGAGGGTGTTGCTAACATAAAAATGTAGGTCTTTTTATTTTTTCTCAGAATGGGCCTTTTAAATAGATCATGGTAGCATGAAGGGGTAGAGGTAACCTTTACAAAGAAGTTCAAGTATATAGTTTTGACTGATAGCTGTGACATAAATATGCCCAGTTCTATTGTTGGTAAACATCAATATTCTAAAATTCTTATAATGAAACTAGACTTAGAAAAATGAACTCAGCATTGGTGATACAAACAAAACATGAAACAAACAAGTATGGTGCATACTACAAACCTTTAAAAAGAGGATCTATGAAAAACATAGACAATAGAAGTCCTAGAATAAATTAAAAATAGTTATCACTAGTAAAGAATCCATGTCATTTTGTGTAAAAGATATCATTATGATTAAACCTTTTATGGGTGTCAAATGATTAGGAGTGAAAAAAATTTCTCAATTGGAGAGAATGAAAGAATGACTATAAATTAAAATTTCATTATCAGATTGAGTGGCTTACTCAAATTATCGAAGACACTCCTCTTCAATGGAAGTTTTCAAAAATAAGTTGGATGCCAAAATTAATTTGATAATCTACAGATTGTGAATGTTAATCTAGGAACAACATAATAATTGACGAATTTAGACTTAATAAAACATTAGACATTATAAATTCACACTTATCAATAGCAAGGTCCCCTATTCTAAAATGCCCATTTCTTTAATCTTTCGAGTAGCAATCACAACCTCTAAAAGAAAACCCATCAAACATTTAGACATGGTTTATCTAAAACTTTGCACAATGTAAAAATGTTAAATCTTGCATGATTATAAAATGAACTAATAAATTTTCCTACCTCTATAACTGTGTGATGTCTATAAATGTTGATAGAATGACAATGATAGAGTGTAACTTCAAAACAAAACTGTTGATTCTATAAATTTCTCAACATTTTCTTTGTCTTCCTAATTTAAAAAATGATATATTGTGGAATTGATTTTGTTTCCTTTTAGCTATAAATGAATTATATATCATAAAATTTAACAAATTTTCATCGGTGAGTTTCACATATTTTCGGTGTTACACGTTTTTGGTCCTTCATAGATTTTAGGATCTTTGTGTGACTAAAGAGCCTCTCAGCTAATTAGTTTAATACTAAAATAATAGATTTGATAGTAAATACTATGGTACAACTAAATCCACATTTTGATGGAAACTTAATTTATTCAAAATTTTAAGTTGTTCTATTATGTTTTAATTTTGATGAGATCATGCTCTTTCCAAATATTTATCTCCCTCTTTAGATAAATATTTATTATATGTACGTAGAATAAACTATAATTTTATTGTATTATAACTATTATATTCTATTATATGTATTATATAAAAATATTTATTTTTATAATACAATAATATCTTAAATAATAAATAAATTAGAGTATTTTACTCTTTTATATGCACTGCTTACAAACTTGATTTATTATGCTATAATGAGGTAAACTTTTTTTACAACTTTTTAATACCTTATAATAAAATGAAGACAATGGAAATTTATTGACTTAATTTGCATAAATTACACTAATAGAATTTCATAAGAATGCCTATTCAATTTTAGGTTATAATTTTATTATAAAATATTGAAAAAAGAGAGAATTAACTATCCTTCCCAATGTGACATAGTATTTGTAAAATTCCATGCTTATTGTATTTTGATATGTGTCCATATTTTATGCACATCTTCAACCACATTGTTGAATAGGTCAAATGAACTTTGTATTTTAAAAAGACCAATAGTTATAAATTCAAAGATAAGGAGATGGTAAAGTTTAGAGATATAGATTTTACAAATGT
Source organism: Cupressus sempervirens (assembly GCA_028749045.1). Lineage (NCBI taxonomy): Eukaryota > Viridiplantae > Streptophyta > Pinopsida > Cupressales > Cupressaceae > Cupressus > Cupressus sempervirens. The sequence continues at coordinate 327,285,443 of CM053789.1, forward strand.
CCATTGAATTTACTCAAAAAAATCCACTACCCTTTTAAAATTCAATTTCTAGAATTTAATATTACGCATGTGAAACATCTCTCCCATTAATGTAGTTTATGAAAATAATAGTTATTTAGTTTTATAATTGATAGATTAATAGTATTTTATTACAATGTTTAATCTTCTACAATCTTGTCGTAAAATATGAAATAGGGAGCAATCATAAAAGGGGCCCTATAACACAACACACCTAATGCATTGAGCCAATTATAATGGGGATAAATCATTTTTATGAATATTGTTAATTGATAAAAAATATAGAATTTAGAAATATTTAAATGAGTTAGAATTAATTGAATATAATTGGATAATTTTTACAAAATTAATTACAGTGTAAAGTGAATGTAATAGTACTAGCCTATGACAAGTACAAAAATATTGTAAACTAATTGTTGATGCAAAAGTCTACATCCTTGCTTGAGGTATGACCCTCAAGCGATCTTGCATAACATGGAAACAACCTCTAAGTGTGGGACTTGCACTTTGAGGCCGAATCTCTAGAGAAGGTTGGCTTTCTTACCATTAGGATGCAGCTACACTACCACTTGAGAGGGAAAGGGAGAATGAGAACATAAATTTAAATGCAGAAAGGGAAAGGTGGGGTGATGCACCAGATAAAAATAACAGTCACAATTCTGTCTATAACTACACAAAACATGTATAAATCACCTAAATACACATATATTAGCTCAAATCTATTCTTTCAAAATTCACATGAAGGTAAAACTAATGAAATGCGGCAATGAAACAAATTCACATGGTAACATTCAGTAGTAGGGCACACGTGATATGTGAATATGAAAGAATAAATAAGAAATAATCCATACAAGGCATAAAATGCACAATATATCAAACTAGCAAGATGAGATAGAAGCTAAGATTTCTACAATTCATGAAAGACAAATTGCAAAGCATAATGCTATTGCAAAATACAAATGGAGAAGAACCTAGAAAAAGTATTTACAACTTTCTTTTTTAAAGAGTTTAGGCATAACTCTGATTTAACCATGAAGTTCAAACCCCAACCCAAGGTGGAGTTAATGTTATGATAAAACCACAAATAGAAATAACAATTACATACAAATATAAGCAATAACAGAAAATAATAGATCACACAAAAGAGAACACAAGACACCAAGATTTAATGTGGTTCACCTAGTCCCTAGGTTACGTCCACCAAACAACAAGTCCAATACTATTATGATCTAATGATTACAACCTGATTACTTGATCTGTAATCCCTTATAGCTCAATATCGTCATAAGAAGCAATTTTTGCATCACCCACAATGAAACAATCCCTAACCCTAAGCTCTTTTATACAAGTATTTTGCCACTTTAGAGTTAAAATTAGTTACAACATGTTGGAATTATGGAGTAAGTATAGCGCTTCTCTGATTAGTCACCACAATCTAACAATCTCCCACTTGGGGACTAATTAGGCTCCACACTGAACAATAGTCAAGTTGGAAAGAGCAATAATGGAAGAGTCAGAACTAAATCTAATCATGAAATACAACTTACTAAAATGAAGTGACATAAAGAAACCCAAATAAGACATCTAGTCATAAGAGATCAAATCTCATGAAATTTGATCATTACAATCATTAATGAGGCATGGAGATGCATAGACATTGTGGAAACAAGACCAAAGAGTGTCATTCAACATTAAAGAACAATCCTTGTAACCTTTCATGGCCGCAACAAATAAATTTAGACTATTGTCAAAAAATGTGGGATGGAATAACACACAATGTTAACTCACCGCAAAAATTATAGAGTTGACCCACGTGGAATAAATCTAATTTTCTCCCAAAAAGATGAGCCATTGATGTAGATCTTCATGTTGAAATGGATAGCTTAGATGCTATAAAAAATCTCTTCAGCAAGTGATTAAAACTCAATCATAGATCCAAGATCTTCTTCAAAAGAATGGATGACCCGGATGTATCTAGAAAATATCCAAAGATTTGAAACCCAACACAAGAAAGATCTTCCATGTGGCATGAATCCGTTGGTCGGCACATTTCTCGAATGTTCAGTTGAAGAGGTAGCAACAATCTCGCAATTTTGCAGAAACAAAAAGGTAAGCCTTCTGAAATAGAGAATTTCGGTATTTTGGAAAGAGCAAAAAATTCATTCTCTGAAATGGCAAAAATGGTTTAGACAAAATGTTAACCCTTGCAGAAAATGCGTGTTAACCCATAACTCAACAAATGAAGGAAAACAAGCAACCTCGATCAAAAAACAAACTGAACTAGCTCGATCAGTGAAGGAACTGAGCCAACTCATCTCATGAAGGGACCGAGTTAACATGAAATGTTAACCTCAACCAAAAAACATGTTAACCCATGTCAAAGAATTTAGCTCATTGAAGATCTCTCAATGATGGGCTGAGTGTGGGGCAAAAATGGCCGACACTAATCATTTGTAATCTTTCAAAATTTCCTCATCTTCTCCAACAACAAAAAAAAACAAAAAAAAAACTCTTTAATTTGTATGATTAACACATAATTTTATTTTTACTTTTTAAAAAATCTTTAATTTTTATTTAACTATGCATAACGAAGAATAAATCTTATATTCCCCACATTCATTCTTATACTATGAAGAATATTGACAATAACATTAAATCTAAAGATAATCAAAGAAGAAAATTGACATTAAAAGTAAACATATGCGTGACAAACACAAATACTAAGTGTCCGTTTGACAACGTGAATACAAGTGGAATAGGCATATGTATATTCTTAAAATTTTGAATTCTCTATTTGGATGCACCAAATTGGAATTGGAATAGCAATAAAATTGGAATACATATTCTAATTTTGACCCAAAAATGAGGATTTGCTATTCCACCTAAATATCCAATTTGTTTTATTTTATAAAACATAAATTTTTAAGTCTGTGAATTCTGCATCAAATTCTGATGAAGTGACCCCATTTTCTATTCAATAATAAGTATTCAAGAACAAGTATTCATATTCCCATTTTTATATTCCAGCAGCCAAACAGACCCTAAGAAAAACTCAAAATGAAAATAAATATATATTAAGTGGCATTCGTCCACTCGAAAAAAAACATAATTTAAGATTAAAATCAATAATTAATAGTTTTTAAGGCAAGCTAGCGAGAAGTTATTTCAATTTTCTCAACGTCATGATTAAGGCACATCTTAAGTACGGTATTAATCGATTTCAATTAAGCAGTAAGACAAAGTCGATTGCATTCAAGAAACCGGTTATTAAATTAATATAGGGAAACGATGAGGAGGCGCGATGTTTGGAGGTTGCCTATCATTTCATATATTAGTGCATAGATAGAGGAATTGTTGCCACGAGTGTTTACCCAAGCAAGCTGCAACCAAGCTAGTGTTTAGCCACGTTCAAAACAAGCAAGCAAGTGTGTAGCCACAATGATTTAGCGCTGCAATGTCTGATAAGAGTTCCATACAAGTTCCACAGAAACTTAAGAGCCGTCTCCAAGAGATGGAACGCTCTGTTAAGCAGTCCCAGTTTCTATGCTGAACGCCGGCGCCATGATGTCTACGAGGAGGGAATCGCTTGTGTTCGCCCATGTCTTGTATCTTTATCACCCTGGGAAGTGGAAGTGGCTGTTTACTACTCTCTTGGGCAGTGGTGGGAAAAGCTTCCTCCCTTACCAGAGAAGTTTGAGTTAACAAGGCCGCTTCAGGGTCAATGTCCCTGTGTCTACATTAAATCAAAACACCATCTGCTTGTGATGGGCCCCTGGGCCTGCAGTCGATCAAACAAGAGAGCAGTTATGTTGATGTTTGATTTTTCATCTCGCATTTGGGGCGTTTCCATCCTCGATTTGCATATTGACACTGCCGTCTTCTCTCCCTACGCACTCTCAGTATCTCCACAAGACCTTGTCTATTTTCTTTACGCCGCCCCGTCTCGTCGCATTCTTCACGCTTTTGTTTATAATTTAGAGATAAACAAGGTGTACACTCTTCCTCCAATCGAACTTGATCAGCGCCATCGAAAAGACCGTTTGGGTGCTTTTCATAATGACAAATATTATGTTTTCCTCCGTGGGCAAAGCGTGCGAATCTACGATCCTCAGACAGGAATATGGGAAAGAGTAAACAACAGAGAAATGGTTGATAAATGTGTATCTGCGTTTGGGTTGTTGTATTGTTTTGAGTATTTACCTACGCCACATATCATTTAACCGCGAAAGAATTCGTTGCTGCCAGCGACTCGTTTAGCATTATCAAGCATTATGAAAACAGACGTCTTTATTGTACAGTACCGTGGCGGGACTCTATTTTCATAAATTGTTTTGATCTCCGGAGGGGCGGCTCACTAGAGTATTATCTTTTTCATGTCCAAGAGATGTAAAAGAGGTGGATTTCCATCCGGATGCCTGCAAATTTCCCACATAGTTTCTTCACGACCGAGTCTGGAGCTGCTGTTCAAATTTAATAATAGCAGGTGGTTTAAATATATTCTCTTATGTGACAAATAATGCAGATATAGAACAATGCTTATGGAGAAATTACTCGGGTTTATTGAAAGCTTTCAAATTTTCGATAGCTGGTTTAGATTAATATTTATATACTTGGTTACTCTCTTTTTTAAAAACTGTTTTTATTTTAGTTTACATATCGATCTTTAAATTATTTTTTCAAAAAGATTTCAAGGTGAAATCTGATGTTAAATATAAAATACTCTTTAAAAATTAAAAGTAATTGAAGAAAAGTATATTAAATTATAAAGAGCTTTGTTATTTCTAATTTTTATAAAATTGAATTTGTCACAAAGAAAATTTAGCAAATTTAGCAAATAGATCACACACACATAACACACATAATGACAATGAAATCACATTTTTATACTACATATAAGATTAAATTTTACAAGGATAAATTACCTAATTCATTCAACATGGATCTCTTTAGTATAAAGACTTTAAAATATATACTTTATCTAATTAAATTATATATAATGATAATGAAATTACAGTCTTATACTATATATAAGATTAAATTTTACAAAGATAAATAACCTCATTCATTCAACATGAATCTCTTTAGTATAGAGACTTTAAAATAAATACTTCACCTAACTAAATTTTATTTTAATCTATTTTAGAAATATTCTATTAAATTAATTAGTAATTCAGAATTCTTCACTCTATATATGGTCAATAAATTATTAATTATTAACCTGATCAACTTAATTGTAGTATGTTTAAAACTTTAATATATTTTCTATAGTCCACACACACATATATAAATAATTTAAATTAAATTATTTATCTTCACTATCATATAGTACAAAAAGGAATTTTAAAAAAAATTTATACATTATTTACAAATTTTACTATGTAATGCTAATTTTGCATAAGGATGTATCTCTACCTCAAAAAAATTAATATATTCGCTAATCCTTCTATGTTTTGTTACTTTTTTGAAAAAAATTTCTCAAATTTTCAAATTTAGGAATTTTAATCAAATTAATTCTCTTTTAAAGATTTATAAAAAATGATGTCTTCTCTCTATAATTCAAACCTAATAATTGCAGTCAAATTACTTGCATTTGAGATATTTAATCATTTATTTTGTGAAAAAATAAGTCTTTGCACTAAAGTTGTTCGATTTTCCTATTGTTGCCCGGTTATAAAATTGTTTCAATTTTATAAGCCATGGTTAATTTTTGAAACTTGCCTGGTTTTAAGCTTTAAATTGGCCATTTTATCTCTAAATTTTTGTGAGTTTCTAAATCTTCATGTCTCTGACTTGTTCTCAGCTCCGCACAACACTTGAAATTTTTAAAATCTGACTTTTGAGCCTCAAGTTATTACAGGTTAATGGAGAGACCCAAAATACGTGTTTTCGAGTCTATCATTAACCATTAACCTCTCAAAAGCTTAATGATAATGTTCACAAACACGTTTTTCTTAACCTCTCAAAAGGTTAATGATAACGTCCAAAAACACATTTTTCTTAACCTCTCAAAAGGTTAATGATAACTTCCAAAAACACATTTTTTTAACCTCTCCAAAGGTTAATAATAACGTCCAAAAACACATTTTTCTTAACCTCTATGAGACAGTTATTAACCTATGTCACATGTAAGTTGTAATAACAAAGAGGCAGTTTTGATTTCATGGCATTATCAAAGAGGAGGCATATCGAAAATTACAAAAGAAACATACTAACGGATTTTGGAAATCCGTTTACCAAAAAGCTTCAATTGATAGAGGTTACTCGGCTGTGTGAAACATATGACATAATCATAGTAAATGGATAGCTCCTGGGTCCAACTTTGTATGCTCGAAATGGCGACACACTTAGCATTATAGTTTATAACAAAGCCAAGCATAATGCTACCATCCACTTGCATGGAATAAGACAAATCCACACAGCATGGGCTGATGGACTAGCGTGCATTACATAGTGCCCCATCCAACCAGGGGGCAAATTTACATACACTTTTACAATTATTGATCAGAAAGGAAACATGTTCAAGTCAAAGATCTTCATTCGGGCAATGCAAGATGTGAAGAGTCATGATCACTCGTAAAGTAGAATACAATCATTCTACTATCAAGTCTTAAGTCAATGTTAAGAGATGAAAAGAAATAGCATGTGCAGTGGTGTGTGTGAAGCAATGAAGCCAAGAAGGAAACTCTGAATTATACGAGAAATACAAGCATGGATCAGGTCATGTGCTCTGTTCTTTGATCGAGTAAACCATAGAGATAATAATTTTGGTGTATTAGGTTGAACACAAATCCTTGTGTCTTCATTAAAGTATGGAGTTCCGCCCAAGGGAATAGACCTTAAGTATTTGATAAAATGCCAATAAAGACACAACGAGCAAAGGTGGGAAGAGCATCCATAATGTGACAAAGGATCCCATACCATGCTTGATGTTTTCATGATGTAAAAGAAAGTGAAGATGAACATCACATCTACATAGGAAACAATAGTAACTATGGTTTGAAAATCAACAATGAGCATGGAGATTCATAGCACAAAAATTCAATCAGAATTCATAATAATTCATAGTGGGATTTATTGTGGGATGACTGTGTTGAAGCCAACTAAGCAGCAAGCTCATTATTTTGATTGATTGCAGGGCCATGATATCAATTCATACGAATTCATGCAAACTATCTGATAGAATGCCCGCTACTCATCACAATCAACTACATGACATGACCTCATAGAATTTACCCTCCATATCTTTAAAAGATCCAATTTTGAAGCACGATGATCACATGTTAAAAGGGCCTGAATCATTTGATATAAACTATGTGCACTGATCTTAGTTTGGCGATGAAGAGTTTGGTCAAATTTCCATTCGATTGGAAATCTGAAAGTGAAGGCACCAAATCCAAAACTTCATGGAATTGATGTTAGCTATGAATGCAGATTGAAGGACATGTTTTGAAGAATGCAGAGAAAAAGGTATACAGAGTTCAAAAGCATCTCTATCATCTCATATTTGCTAAGACTTCAAATTGGAAAATTGTGATGTAAAAAGTATGGGAGGGTAGTTTTTGAATTAGAACCCATTAAACCTGATACAGGTGCACATCTTATCATCAAGGGAGATAACAATGTTTTTCACAGAGCGCACTGAATATTAAGATACATGTGCTAATGGTATTGAGATGTCAAACATTTTGAAAATGATGCTGGAGAAGAAAATTGGTCCCAATGTTATTACTTTCAGTACGTTGATCAAAGGGTATTGCACAGAAAGCAGTTTGGAAAAAGTCGAATCTGTTTTGGTTGAAATGAAGGCAAGGAATTTAGTTCCAGATTGTGTGACTTATGGCCTACTTCTAGATTCATATTGCAAGAAAGGGAGATGTTCTTGAAGGATTCAAGGTTTTTGATTTAATGGAGCAAAACGACGTCAAACCAAATGTTGTTACTTATAGTACTCTCATTGATGGGAAGTGTAGAGAAGGTAACACTGAAGAGGCTTTTAGTATCTATTTTAAAATGATTGCCAAGGGTTTCTTGCCCAATTTCATTACTTACAGTATCCTCATTAATGGGTTTTGTAAGAATGGAAAGCTCGAGAAGGCAAACAAACCCATGCCCACATGATCAAAATTGGATGTGAGTTGGATGATTTTGCCAAAAGCGCCCTTATTGACTTGTATGCCAATTGTACTAGTATAGAAGATGCTTTGAACATTTTTGATGAAGTGCTAGACCGAAATAAGGTATCTTGGAATACACTGATTTTTGGGTACGTGCAGCTTGGGTATAGTGAATTGGTGGTGAAACTATTTAATAAAATGTAGGAGGCAGAAATGAAGCCAAACCAAGTTACTCTCACAAGTATTCTTCGAGCCTATGCCAGTCTAGCAGTTTTGCAACAGGGCTTGCAATAAGAGTGGTGGTGATATGAAGATGCAGCATGAAAGCACATGCAATGTACCAAAAAGTGGTGAACCATTTGCCACCTTTCCTTCACTCGTGATTGAAATGGTAGGTAGATTGGAGCATCTTATAGATAGTATACATGAACTTAGGAAGGTCACTGTGTTTGAAATTTAACTCACATATAATCTATCAAGATCAATAAGGATCGATTATTCAATCATCCCCTCAAAATATCTAAAGTCCAAGTTTCAGGTCATATAGGTTAATTTTGTAGAGGTTAATTAACCACAGAAGGGTAGTTATTAACCTCTATGTCAATATAAGGACACTTTTTGGCTTTGTAAAGGGACCTTTTGGCTTTGGAAAAAGGGAGCACTATGCTAAAATTTTGATTAGGAGATGATATTTGGAAAGTATGTACAAATTTTGTCTTTGTAATCAGAAATTCCTCTTGAGTTCTTGGTGCAAGAAAATAAAGGAACGTACAATTTGAGTTCTCTTCTTCTAAATCTAAATTGTTAGAAATGTTGATTCTCTTTGTAGTGAGCATTCTCACGGTATGGTGTAGATGTTTATGAATCTATGGATCAACATTGTGCTAGTAATAGTTTTCAAGCGTAGATCTTGATTGTTGTTATTAGTGGTTTTAATTTAGTAGTTTAGGAAAGCCTTGGAGTTGTGTGGTGCATTTGTCATCATGAGCTTTCTCACCTTTTAGTTCTAGATTCTTTATTCGAAAAGCTTTAAAATCATATCATACGAGGGAGCTGCTCCTCCAAATGCAGAGGAAGGCCACATAACAAGGGCCTATCCAACTATTGTGAATGGTTTACCACACACTCCATTGGGAAAATTCTATTGTGACAAATCTGTTTACCAACACCTATTAAATAATGATCTTTTAAAGTTTTAATTATTAGATTGTGAGCTTTTTGTTGTAATAGACTAAGAATGTTTTGATTGTAAAAGTAAGCCAAACAATGGGAGATTGGGTGGTGTCTCTAACTATTGTTGTTTGTCTATTAGTGTCAAACAGTTAGTAATATACTAGGTAGAGTCATATGGTCATCATTTCTTCCAAGACACTCTTTATAGGCTAATTCATGAGATAAAATTCTATATAAACTTGTATATACTTAGCTCTATAGGAGTTGAGCAAGTGTATTGTTGCTGCGTGTTTTTAATGTAAGCCAAGTATAATGTTAATTGAGTAGTTTGAGCATGTTGAAGCTGAGTTACACAAAAGATATTGAGCATAATAAAAATCAAGTGTTAACAGAATATACAATTAATTTTGAGTGTTAGCAAACAATAAGTGCCAAGTAACACAAAATTTACATTCAAGTTAAGAATGATATAAACTTTGAGGTAAATCATTTCATGTTGACATGGACATGATATTTTGCAGTTGTAGAGTTTTTAATAAAGAGCTCTATGCTTTTGTGATGAACAAATCGGATGGAGAGGCAAAGCAAGGAAGCATTTAGAAAACTCTATGAAATCTTTAAATAGGGTAGAAATTGACATTGTTTTGTATGGTATGGTAAGTTTACGCTGATATGAAGGAGAAAACAAGCTATCCATTAGGTTTATGTGTGAATGTGTGAAAATTTAGAAGAGACAAAGAGTTGTACTATTCTAGAACAAAGCAAGTGACTTATTCAAGTGGTGAAGGATAGAAGAGCCATATCAAATCAAGAGACGATATTAGATTGGAAAGAGGATATCCAAAATTAGCTTATCATAGCAGGTTGAGGATCAGGTACTGAATCCATTTTAATATATTGAGTCAGGGTAAATCTCTTAATAAAGTGTTCTTAACATATCTTTGTAAATCCCATAACAAAGTCCTTACTTTGTTGTAAGTGTGAAATCCTCTAATAGGGTGAGATCTAACAATATCAAAATATTTTAATAGGGTAGATCATTGGATAATGCTTAACAACATGGATTTTAGATCTTTGAGATGAAGAATTTTAAATTGGACAAATTTATTGATAAGCAGGTGATTGGCATTCAACTCATACTGTAGAAACTTGAGACTACAAGAAATCCCTAAAAAGGAGAAATGAATTGGCTATTTGGGATAAATAATTTTCTTATAAAGAAGTTTAAACTAGAGGACTATTTGAAATAGTAAATTCAAATGACACAATATCTGTATATCTACTAGATAAGAAGAGACTTCTAAAAGAAGAAGTCAGAGAACTAAAATGGGAAGATGGGATTCAATTATTAAGGATATGTGAAGTAACTAAGAAAAAGAAGAAAGTTGAGGAAGACAAGGTTGTTACCAAGGAAGACAAAAGGATATTGGAACCTAGACTTGAAGAAAGGATATCAGATGTACAAAAGATCACAAACACTCAATGTGACATGATGAATCAATTGATGCTTGCAAATTAAGAGTTGAAAAAAATGATGCAGAAATAGAAAATATGAGATCATAGAAGGATCTACTAAAGAATAAACTAAAAACTAAAAAATAATATGTGGAAAGTTTCAACAAGCTAGATGAAGCAATAGAATACATTGAAGAACTTATGAGGTCATCTGGTAGCACTTTTGGATAAGGACATTCATCTATTGAGAAAGGAGAATCATCCACGAATAAAGAATTGAGAAATACAAAGTCAAAGGGAAAACCAACATATTATCACTATGGAAAATTTGGTCATACTGCAAACATTTGTAGAAGCAAAAATTGTATGCAAAATCCTAAACTTAAGTTTATTGGTTATTCTTTTTATTGCAAGAAGTAAAGACATCAAATACATGAGTATAGGTCAAGAAAGAATAATGTATCTACTATACCTAGATTTGAAGGCTATTATTACAATTGTCAAAAGTATATATGTAGAGTATATGAATATAGATCATAGAAAAAACCCTATTGGACTAATCAAATGTAGAACCATGCATCTAACAATGTATGTTCCAAATGTCACAAGTTTGGATATTAAAGAAAATACTGCAGAACTCAAGTACTAACAACAAATCACAACAACACCAAGGTTAAAGGAAAAGGGGACATTGATCAAACAAGGAAGGAGATAAATCAAACATGGAAGAAAAAGATAAACGAAAGAAGCAATGGAACAAATGGAATTGAGATCACCAATCTAATGGAGAAGGTGATCATATCACCTCAAAATAAGTAAGAAAGGTGTGTATGGAACTATGTATCTAATGATACATTTTATATTAGTTTCTAACATAAAATGTGCTATAGTTCATATTTGCATAAGTAAAGATGCATAAGAACATATCAATGAAAGGACTAGTGTCAAAGATTCATTTATACAAATAGTACTGAACACCTGTAAAATTTTCTATATTGTGCGAGCATTACAATATGGACTGAGTACTTTAGAATCTAAACTTGTGTAAAGGATGAGTTAGATGGAAGAGACTGAGTTGTATAGTGAATACCTAGTTTGAAGGCACAATATCGACCGAGACAACTGGCTTCCACCTACCTAAGTATGCAACATTAATGGAGACCCTAAATCAAGCAAAAGGAAGTATATAGAAAAATTTGAAGGCATTGTTTTATACCATGCATACAAAATTTGAGAGCACATAGCAATCTAAGCAAAAAAGATCCTAACGCAATTTAAGAAAAAAGACTAAGACAAGAAGATTGATTGAGTGAAGATATGAGTATTATTGAGTGATCTAGAGGAAGAAATTTTACAAATCCTAACAAAGATAAAAATGCCAACTTCATCATTCATAGGTAAGAGTTAAACAGTAAAGGTTAGTGAGACTCAATTGGTGAGAATGACGCTTTTCCTCCACATAAATTTTGTATTATTCCTAAGATTGCAATGAAAGGAGACTCAATGGATGTGTTACCTTTGATACCACCCAGGGTAATCATTATACACAATGTGTGGATTTGATACATGTTTAAGATTGGAGAAGTAGGTGATTGCAAGATTCAGGAAGCTTATGAGAAATTGTGTGACGAATGAGTTTTGTAGGAGGAATTCAAAATTTTTGAGAGCAAAGGGTTAAATTACACCCTAGAGTTCCCAATAAATTTCAAGATCAAATAGATTAAGGCTATGTTGAGAAGGATCCATGACATGAAGTTTTGGCTACACAATGTACTAGTTGAAATAACCAAGAAGATGATTCACAAGGTTACTAGTTGTCTTATACTTGATAACAAAAATACTATGAGGAGTCTAAGTCATAAGGAAGTTGAAGAAAACACAGGTGTTGAGTGGAATGGACAGGGATTGTCTATCACAAATATTCCTAATCAATTGATTGAATTTGTAGTGAGATTTATTTCTCACAAGTTGTACCAATCTAGTAGATTGAATAGTGTACCATGTATGGAAGTGGATAAAGCATGGAAGATAATCATGAGAGATAATGAATATGATCTTGCTGAGATGTAGAAGATTTAGTTAAAAGAAAATATAATATCTATTAGAAAAGAAAAGAATTCAATGTATATGATCGGTTCACTTATCTTGTGTATTTTCTTTTACATTTAGAAGTATTTTAATGGTATTGGAAACATTTTTTGGGAACAATAAGAACTAGTAATAAGACAAACCAATAAGTATATAGCTCAATTATGAGATAATTTTGAAAATATCATGGATACATATTTTAACGAATTTAGACAGAGAATGAGGATGAGGATACTAGAAGAATTAGTAATGAAACATTATACTAATGTATGTTGTTGATCTAAGATTGGTTTTGACAAGTGAGTGTCAACAAACCTAAGCCATTTACTTAGTTCATGCTGAACTAGTAATACATATCAAGCACAACATGTAAGCATTAGACGATGTTGAATTGCAATTAGTGTTGAGTCACTTAGGTGCCGAGTCTACAGATAGACCATGCCGAGTGATTCAAGTGCCAAGTAAATAGTGGATGTCAAATAGTGCAGGTGTCGAGTTAGAAGAAAAAATATAGTGCATGCCAAGCATCATTGACTTCATACACTGAGTGATACAGTTTTGACATATTTGTTTGTAATGGCACAAACAACTATGTAAACTATTTCTAAGCTGACTGAAGGATAGATTATGATCTTTTGGAGATAAGGACAAATCTATATGTAGATTCCCTATGTAATTACATATAGCCAATTAGAAAATGGAAATGTTTAAGTAGTAAAATGAATGAATCTCAACTGTAGATTCATACCTAACCCTAAGCCACCAGAGTCTTCTTAAGGAGGACAAAGCCCTAAAGTCTTTAGAGTGTATGATGGGTGAATGATTTAATTGGAAGAGTGAACAAGATAGTTTGTAGAGCATTCAAAGTGACTTAAAAGTAGGAGTGAATTGCAGAATTAGTTAGAGAAGAATAGAGGATAGAGAAGGACACAACACTGTTACATCAGATTGTGAAGGATCAATTAGAGAGTGTGTAGAGGTGATCTATTATTAGGCAAGCAAGTACCAATAACAAGATCTATGCTAAGACATTTTAATAGGTGATTTTAGTTAAATATCTTAACAGAGTAGTCCTAATAGGCTTTATGAAATCCTTTAACAGGGTTCTTACTTAATTGTAAGTTGAAGTCCTCTAACCAGGCACACTTCTAATAGGGTGTTGAAATCCTCTAGCAAGGTGGGACTTAGAAATCTTTGTAAGCCTTTAATAGGGTATGCTTTTCATAAGGCAACCCATGATTCATGGTCAAATAATTGTAACCTTAATTGGATATACTTTATTGCTGTAGTAGTGAAGATTTGTGGGTGTCGTCCCCACCCTAGTTTAACCTTCTCACTTGGAGGGTCTTTGGGTAATCATACCTGGTGTTATGTGTGTGATTGATGACATGTTTGCATGATTTAGATTCATATGTTTTACATGTTATTTCAGTATATTAATGCATGTTATGAATGAATGGTGAAAGTTTTATGGGTCCAAGTTTAAACTCCTGATTTACCCCCTTGGCCCCCCCTTAGAAGTTTACTCTCTTCCAACTTGTAATTCCAACATATGTTTCCTAGTAGACATAGATAACACATTTGTGGAGATAGTTAAGCCAAGGAAGGCATGGCTAACAATATTTGATTAGGAGATTGATAGTGATATAGTTAATGCAAATGTTGTTACATTATTGAAAAAAGAAATTGACATTGGAAAAGAATATTTTCGTAAATATGAAGAAACTAAGGAAAGAATCACTATAGATATCAAGATAGCTTCCAAGGAAAATAAAAAAAGAGAAAATAATTGAAGACCTAGAGGATTCTAAGATAGCCCTAGTTGTTGTCACACCACATAGAAAGAAGGATAAAGGAACCACAAAGAAGCTAGTAGTGACATCCCTCTCTCCACCACTACCTACCAAGCCAAGGACAAGAGAAACAATTAGTGCCGAGCAGTCTACACAAATAATAATAATTGAGACTATGGAGTCTAGTGGACCAAAACCAAAGAGAAGAAGATTGATTAAGGGACCATTCAAAAGGATAACAAAATCTATACATGAGCTATTTGTTGACATATGAGGCTCTACTAGTTTATGTTGTTTTAGATATGCAAAATATGATACATTGAGTGATGAAGACAAATCAAATATTGAAGAAGCCATGGTAGATATTATGGAAAATCACAAATTGGTTGTTTTTAAGTCTAAGAACAAAATTCAAATGGATCTAAATAATAGACTTGATAGGAGGTGGCAACATGCAACATAAGTAGAAAAAGACATAAGAACTAGCTTATTATCCAAAGTTATGTCTTATCTATCAGAGGAACAAAAGAAACATTTTTGGAGTATTATAGGAACCATTTTGTTCCTAAATTTAGAATTTTTATGATATTGCAAAATAAGACTAATTCTATAATTTAGCAAAATGAGTTACTCTAGAAAAGTATTTTTGGTCTCACAACTAAAGAAAATGATATTGAGATAGTTACTATTCAATATGATGAGATTGATTAATGTTGGCTTCCTAATTAGATCTATAACTTGGTTCTCAAAACACAACTCATGGATTGGACATCCAAAATGAGTAGTTATCTTTCTTATGGAGAAAAATCGTTTAAATTGTCAACTCAAGGAAATATACTTGAAATAGGTCTACAAAGTATATGTACTATAAAACTCTCTTATTTATTCCATCATTGTAAAATATGAATTATAAAAATTCTAGAAATAAATCTAAGTACATAGTAATGGCTAAAAAAACTATATATTACAAACTACAACTTTTTATGTATCTATCTATTTATCGATCTATATTTAATGCTTGATTATAATTTCAAATATATACTCTTATTGACTATCTAACAACCATCTAACAAGTGTCTCATCATTCCTTTAAACAAGGAAGAGACTTATTATAAAATAATGACTAAGTGTGCTAATTTTTTGCTCCACCTTTTCAGCAGTCCACATCAAATGCATGGTAGTCCTTTATTATTTTGAATCGTATAATTTTTTTTTATCAATTTATGCCCTTCCTTTTTATCTATTTGGATTATTTTTAAAATCTAAATTTCATTGAGAAACCCAAAAGTTATGATCATTTTACTGAAAGTAGTTTTTTGCTGCCTTAAAATGTGCCACCTTTTACTCAATCAACTTCTAATCCACACTACTCATTAAATATTTTTAACTAACTCAAACTCTCAAAATTATTTGTTCTCCTTTTTCTCATATTTCCAAATCTATAAGCCACTCTTAATTTCATTAATAATTGTAAGAAGTATGCCTATTTTATTGAAATAAGCTTTTTACATTTTCTGTATTTCATGTAACTACTGATTATTGACATGTGTCAACTTGCTTACCCTTCTTCCCAATTGTATGAATGACTCAAATATCTCACAAAGAACATGTTAATTACCTAAAGATAATTATACTTCAATAAGAATCATTTATTATAATAAATCATCATAATTTAGCATTAATTAGTTACACATACAAATGCTAATCAATAAAGTTAATATATGGAAATGACTTGGAAATATATTGAAATCATGGGAAAAAGTGTTAGAAAAAATGAATATAGATACGAAAATTTATGGCTCATCAATGAAGACCCACAATACTCCAGAGAAGCCCTTAGATGTAGACATGGAGGAGCTAGAGGAAAAAGATACTGATAAGAACACTAGTGTAAACATTCCTACCAAAGGTCAAGCAGGACCAAATGTGACACAACCTCACATTAAGGTAAACAAGGAGGAAAATAAAATAGTATAGAGTACACCTACTTTTTTCTCTAGCACTGATGTTCATACATGATCAATTGGTGATAACCCCTCACCATCTCCCAAAGTAGTGCCAAGTAGCACCACTTCTACACCTCATACAACAAAAGCAATAAAGGAAATCTCTCTAAATATTGAAGTTAGTCTAGATGAAGTCATTAAGATGACATAATTGGATTTGATAAATCTCATTCTTGAGCAACAATTTGGCTGCTAAAAATTATGGTAAAGAAGAAAAAGCAAGAAGATCTAAGGAGAGAACATCAATAAAAGCAGATATTGCATGATATTAAAGACATTTTTGTTGAGGCATTTGAGATACAAAATTTTGATGGGCAAGCCCCAATCATCTCCCTGATTACATAAATATTGTTGAGAAAATAAATGATGGAGATATTGAATCCAATAAAAAATTGATGGATTGGTTAGCAAAGAAATTTCAAAATAAGGTTGTAGAAAAAATGTTACAACTATTATCGAGCACAAAGTTCAATTATAGGAATATATATAGAATATAATAGGACTAATTCAGAAAGTACAATGTTGTATGTGATGTGCCAAGATTCACTAGTGATATTTAAGGAAAAATCCAATAAATTCATGTTGATATGAAGACAACAAGAAACACTATTTTGCAGTCAATTGAATCTAGATCCCAATACTATAATGAGTTATTGAATTTTCAAGGCAAATTGGCCTAACTTTAGGTAGCTAAGAGCAACATGAGATTGTAGTTGATCTCTATCCAATCAAAGTTGATACCTGATTTGGAGGTTATACTAAGAGAAATCAAATCAACATAGATCTTATCAATGAAGATCATAATCTTTCAGTGGCTAATAGTTTGATTGATTAGGAAGCTAGGTTATAGTTGCAAAATCATATTTTGGAATCAAAATTAACCACTTGGGATCATGCACTTTATATGATTGACCAAGTACACAAATATTTTATTGAAATGCATTGTTTGATTCTACCCACTCAACCCCAACAGTAGACATAAGTGACAAAAACAAGGGGGGATGTAATTGTAATGATGATTCCATATTTTGAATGGAGAAAACAATAATAGAACAAGGGGAATGAAATGATGATCAAAAGTATTTAGAGTTTAGAAGGTAAACATCAGAATGCAAAAGGAAAATAGGGCATGACACTGAAACAATAAGACTACTTAGACTCATTGTATATATTGTTCGCTATTTGTTTATTCAGTATAAGTAAAATTTTTATAGTTCTTTATAAACTAAGTCACAAATGTAGGGGGAGTACTCATATTTAGAATTGTAATGATGTAATCATGACAAAGCTTTTTTCCACTAATGTCAAAGGGGAAGATTGTTGGTCTCTCTAATTATTGTTTCCCATTAGTGGACCAAACACTTGGTCATATATACTAGGCAAAATCAGATGGTCTTCACTATGATCAATATACTCTATATAGGCACTATCATGAGACTGATTTATATATAAACTTGTATATACCAAGCTTTATAGGAGCTGAGCAAGTATATAGTTGCTGAGTAGTATCAATGTAAGTTGAGTCTTATGTTTATTGAGTAGTTTGAGTATGTTGAATCTGAGTTAGATAAAAGGTACTAAGCATAATAGAGACTGCGTGTCAATAGCATATGTACAATGTCAACAAACAATAAGTGTTGAACAATGCAGAATTTACACTCAAGTTGGGAATTATCGATACAAAATTTTAGCTAAACTATTTCATGCTAACATGGACATGATATTTAATAAGTATAGAATTTTTTATAGAGAGCTATATGCATTTTATGATGTGGATCACAGATCCCTATGTTTTGTGATGAATCAATCAAATGGAGAGGCAAAACAAGGAAACATCTAGAAAAATATTTATGAAATCTTTAAATAGGGTAGAACTTGACATAGTTTTGTATGATATGGGGAAGTGTATTATAATATGAAGGAG
This sequence comes from Cupressus sempervirens, assembly GCA_028749045.1. NCBI lineage: Eukaryota > Viridiplantae > Streptophyta > Pinopsida > Cupressales > Cupressaceae > Cupressus > Cupressus sempervirens. The sequence goes on from CM053789.1 coordinate 327,304,014, forward strand.
TGAATATGCTATTGATGTGATTCAAGTGTGAATATGTGAATATTGAAGAAGAGGAAAATAGTTTTATTATTCTAGAACAGACCAAGCAATCTAGTCAAGCAGTGCAGGACAAACGTGTCATATCAGGTCACGAGATCATATCAGATTGGAAAGAGGATATCCAACATCTTTTTATCAAAGTGGATTGGGGATCACATATTGAATATTTTTTAATAGAATGAGTTAGGGTACATTTTTTCACAGAGTGATCTTAACAAATCTTTGTAAATCTCCTAACAAAGTCCTTACTTTGTTGTAAGTGTGAAATCCTCTAATAGGATGAGATCTAACAATCCCAAAAGCTTTTAACAAGGTAGAACCCTCACATGGTAGATCATTGGATATGGTCAAACATTGTAACCCTAATAGGTTAACTTTGTTACTATAGTAGTGAAGATTTGTGGTTGTAATCCTCACCTAGTTTTACCTTCATCTTGAAGTGTTTCTGGAAAACCAAAATATTTATGTTATGTGATTACTTACTATGCAACAAAGTTAGACTTCCAATAAGATCAATCATTTAACAACGCATTAATAGAAAGTTAATATCAACACTTTAACAATCCTTCCCTTAATATCAAAAATACAATACTAACCTAGCAAAAAGAACTAGATGCTAACATATAGATTATCATATCTACTAGTAACGAACAAAAAATTACAAGCAAATAACATAGCACCTAGATTAGAAGTAGCATAGTAGCTACTCTACTGTAGAATTTTCTTCTAAACTACTCCACCAAAATATCTACTGAAGAGTTTAAACTAGCAATATAAAAAGTATTTAAGGCCTAATGGCCAAATTCTAAAAGTAAAAGATAATTAGATCTAGTAGTGGAGATCCATTAGAAACCAATAAAAAAAGCACAAGGTCTTCATTTTGGCATTTTCTTTTCTTTTCTTGGCCAATAAAATTTTGGCTCAATTATTCACAAGAAACCCATAGAGCTCTCTAGAGTACTCTACACCAAGGTTGTCCTCATTTTGGTGTTGTGATGGGCCCTTGGGCCCGCAATCGATCAAACAAGAGAGCAGTTATGTTGATGTTTGATTTTTCATCTCGCATTTGGGGCGTTTCCATCCTCAATTTGCATATTGACACTGTCGTCTTCTCTCCCCACACACTCGCAGTATCTCCACAAGACCTTGTCTATTTTCTTTACACCGCCCCGTCTCGTCGCATTCTTCACGCTTTTGCTTATAATCTAGAGGAAAACAAGGTGTACACTCTTCCTCCAATTGAACTTGATCAGTGCATCGAAAAGACCATTTGGGTGTTTTTCATAATGACAAATATTATGTTTTCCTCCATGGGCAAAGCGTGTGAATTTAAGCTTCTCAGACAGGAATATGGGAAAGAGTAAACAATAGAGAAATGGTTGGTAAATGTGTATCTGTGTTTGGGTCGTTGTATTGTTTTGAGTACAAGGACACATATCATTTAACCGTGAAAGAATTCGTTGCTGCCAGTGACTCGTTTAGCATTATCAAGCATTATGAAAACAGACATCTTTATTGTACAATACCGTGGCGGGACTCTATTTTCATAAATTGTTTTGATCTCCGGAGGGGCGGCTCACTAGAGTATTATCTTTTTCATGTCCGAGAGATGGAAAAGAGGTGGATCTCCATCCGGATGCCTGCAAATTTCCCACATAGTTTCTTTGCGAATGAGTCTGGTGCTACTGTTCAAATTTAACAAGAGCTGCAGTGCAACATAGTTCCTGCCAAGACTTGGCAGAATGGTTTTGGAATATAGAGCTAGAGGAAAAATCCAAGAGCTTTCTGAAAAGCATTAGCAGTTCATGAAAGATGGGAAGACTGGATATGCTGAATTGTTATTATACATAAAAGTTCCCTATGCCATTTTGAATATCAGAGGATAACACTAATATTATAACAATGTAGATATGATATATGTAGAAATAATATCAATAAAAATCATATCAACATTGACCAAAGATGCAAATGCTAGATCATACATGGAAATCCCCTATGCCATTTTGAATACCAGAAGATAACATTAATATTATAACAATGTAGATATAATATATGTAGAAATAATATATAGATCGCTGAAGTAATAAATAAAATTTAGTTGAAGTAATATATAAAATTTAATTGGATCATATTTTCAAGAGATGTATGATTATTTCTCATCCATTAGCCATGTGTTGACTATGACCATGTTTATTACGATATGATGCATTTGCTATTGTAGGAAATCACAAAAGTTTTGTAAGGAAGCTTCTTGTATGAAAACTCAAAACCATAAGCACTATTACATTATTCAAGCTCTTTCCGATAACATGGGTCCTCAATCTATAAACCATTAGTAGATTCTATTGGAAAACCCATTGTAAACATGTACTCATAGAGCCATCTGATTAAAGTTCAGCTAATTTACAAACCCAAATCAATCTGAATTTTAACATCACCTAACAAAGTTGGTGGCCTAAAAATTTAATGAAACAAAGTAAAAGCCTCGAAACAAAATAGGTTTCATTAAAAAGTACATTTTGAATGTGTATTCAAAAAACTTTTCTTTGTTGAAGTTCAATTGGAGAATTAGCTAATTTACAAACCCAAATCCATCTCAATTTTTAGCAGAACCTAACAAAATAATCACCTTATAGCCCATGCATAGAGTAATAGACTAATGGCCTAGACATAGAATAGATTCTATTGAAACATACATTGGGAATATGTATTCATACACCCATCTAGTTGAGTTTTAGCTTGACAATAAGCCACTTTAGAAACCCAAATCGATCCCAAATTTAGCAGTACATAATAAAATTTGGTGATAAAATAGAGTATAGGCACTAAATAGATCATGTTCATTAAAAAAAATTGTGAATTCATAAACCCATCCAATTTAAGTTCAATACTTCTTATTAGAACACTCTTATCCATCTATTATATAGCATGAAAAAAATGACCACCATCACCTAAATTTAGGGAAATTTTCAATTCAATAAAAAAGGCTTGACAAATATCATTTGAGTAAAATGGTTGGAAAATATTTCAAGAGTTCAATATTTCCCCTTACCTATAACGAAGTCTTTGATAGAAAGGAGAATATTAGCAACATCATCCTCACACGGCATTGTAAAATGCAACACCCCAAGTGAAGATGCTACTAACTCTACACGTCTGTTGCCATGCTACAACATGGAGGGGGTACAAAGACATTTGTTACGACAATTCGTTAATCAATTGTCTTTATCTGAGACATTACAAAAGTTATGTATCATCTCACATCTTGTCTTTAACTGAGTATCTTAAAAATTGTCGTAAAGTATTGTCTCTATAAGACAATATGAATGAAAAGTAATTTTGTCTCTATAGAGACAATTTACTTCAATCTCAACTATTGTCTCCAAAGGGACAACACATATTTACATCCGACTATTGTCTCCAAGAGACATTATTAAATGAATCTATTAAAAATATTTTTTCCTTACAATCTCTACATCTATTGTTTAATAATAGAAATATTAACCATAATTATTTTCAATAGTTCTTACAAGATAGTCAACAATGTAGCATAACAAACTTAATTCACAAGAAAAATTTATATTAATTTATTTATTTTCCAATGCTTTTCTTACAAAATGATGTGGGAGTTGCTCCACCACAACCAATAAAGTACATCATGGATATTAAATATCCATTGCAATGACTTCCCTTAACTCTATAGCCTCATAGTGAAGTGCCTAAACTAACCCAAACACCTTCATATTACACGACCAACAAGTTTAATGGAGTATTACAAAAGATTCTTGCTTTAAATACACATTTTTATGAAGAAAATGATAAGGAGATTTCTTCTTTAGATTTTTGGAGTGATATGTTACTCTTTTTATAAGCTCATGAGATCTGAAAATTCTTGCACTTTTACTGCAATCTAATTGGCATTGTCCCTAATGACATGAATGACCATCTTAGTGAGGTCTATGGCCTGCAACTCATAGTGAACACCATCAAGCTCCCTTCAAAGTCTATCTTTGGAGGTAGTATAAAGCATCTTTTCCCAAATACAACATGCAGCTGGAGACCTGATGATATCATTAAAGCATTCATCACATTTAGATGTTGGAAGATAGACATTAATGTGCAATGTTTATAGTTTAATTGATAACAACAAAAAAACAAAGTAGATATACAACAAAGTAGAAAACTATGATTAAAGCCATTGTGCAATCTCAAATGTTTCCTAACTTAATGAAATTTGATTAGAGGGGAAAATATTCCCATCCATTTGAGCAGAAATTTTAACACCATATACTTCAATACTCAACTTAATTCGGATATTGAAAATTATTGTTTCAAATACCAAATGGTGCACCATATTTATGTATGAATCACATAGACATAAGCAAAATGAATGAAATGCAATAGAACTGACCTGGCAATGAAGAATATCTTGCCCTTCTGGCAATTGTGGTAATGTGCCCCATGGTTATTATTCTTAATCCATACTATCCTTATGTAGGTAAAACAAAGGACAAAACCTGTAACTTTAAATTGTTCATCTTCGCAACAAATGCTCCAACTTTTATTATAACATACCCATCGAATTTCAAGTATGTGAATGCACACTACCTTCCATTCCACGATAAAAAAATGCACTAATATTCAAAGCCAGTAGTATGTCAATGAGTGGAATGAATATACATTATGTTTTACTTACCTTGCAAGCAATAGTTTCCTAACTTTGATGGTTGCTTATGCATTCCATTAGACCTAAAAAGATAACTATAAAAGAAACTCATCAGACTATAGTCACTTATAATATTTAGCCTTCTAGAACAACAATATACAAACAATTGTGGAATGCATTAGTTTATTTAACACCGATGGAGGGAGATTTTTGATAAAAAATAGAGACTTGTGGAATTCTTGCATTTTCATAATCTTCAAAGGCACTCCTGATCATATCTAGGATTTTAGAAAATAAATCCAGAATGTTTACTTTATTATGTAATTAGCATACTTACAACATGTGAGTTTACCTCCTGCATGACTTATGAGATGTGCAATGATTAGAAGTTTAATAGGATTGTGCATATCATGTGTGGATTCAAGATGTTGTTTGTAAGACAACAGACAAGCATATTTAAAACAGACAACTTTAATATATGCATGTTTCCATATTTAATCATATATAATGATTAAAAAGACATATAACGATTAAAAAGACTTTGTTGGTCTTATTGGTCTCCTTGAGCTTAACTGAATATTTTGTGCATTTGGTGTTATTTTGAATAATATATTGTGCTCCATTCTTAATTTTAACTAACCTTCACATCTGAGCATTATCAACAGTATTGCTCCATATGTAGATGATCGTACTAATCATAGCAAAGATGGATTATTATGGTGATTTACACTAAGTTCAAGATGTACAGTTCAGATCATAGGGAAGTTACCTAATCAGAATCAAAGTTAAATAGTGAGAAACCTAGATATGGGCTCAGTACACACCAGCTATCCACGATGTTGATATAGATGCTGATAACTACAAGGTGCCAATGAATATTAAGTAGTAGAGCCCTGATGTTACCTAGGGTGTGCACAGACATATTACCAAGAAGCCCAAGGAAACTGGAGCTTGCGACTAGGGTCACATGTTTAGCTATGCAACTGATGAGATGCCTGAGCTCATGCCTCTCACTCATATCTTGGCCACCAAGTTGGGTGCCAAGCTGATAGAGGTCAGACAGTATGGTACTTACCCTTGGTTGACGCATGATGGTAACACCCAGGTCACCATGGAGTACATAAAGAAAGGAGGCGTCATGGTTCTTGAATGTTGAGCACACCGTCCTTATCTCCAATCAGCATGACAAAATTGTCACGAATGACTAGATTGTGGTAGATCTCAAGGAGCATGCCATTAAATCAGTGATCCCAGATAAGTACCTGGATGAGAACGCTATCTTCCACTTGAATCCATCAGGAAAGTTTCTAATAGAACCCCATTCAGTGATAGATATGGAGGTTGGGGAGCTCATGGAGGAGGGGCATTCTCGGGAAATGATCTAACCAAGGTGGATCGTAGTGGAGCATATATAATCAGACAGGCTGGCAAAAGTTTTGTGGCCACTGGGCTTGCAAGACGATGCATCGTGCAAGTTTTATATGGCATTGTGGTGCCAGAGACTATATTTGTGGACACATAGAGAATGGGAAAGATCCATAACAAGGAAATCCTCATCGTACTTAAGGAGACCATTGATTTTAGGCCTGACGTGTTTGCAATCAACTTTGATTTGAAGAAGGGAAGAGATCAGAGGTTCCAAAAGACTTTTTCCTATGGCCAATTTGGAAGAGATGACTAGGATTTCAATTGAGAAATTGTAATGGCCCTCAAGGGTGATGGAGCCCAAATTTTTTGCCTCTATTTGAGAGATAATATTGGAGACTTGATGAAGTAATAAGGATGTAAAGGGCATTCATGATATTGTTGATCTTCGTCATTGATGTCAACAGTAAGATGACAAAGCATATTGATGAATTTATATATAAAAATATGATTGTGTACTTAATGTATTACATAAATACCAATAACTTCATGATCATATCCTAGTCAGTTATATGTCAAGATTGAGGGAGTAATATAATCTACATGCATATTAGAGAATGAAACTGGAAACTCAGAAATAGGAAAGTTTATATGCTTTACCTCATACTCTGACCTCATACCCTACGGTGAGTGGACATGGAGTTCGTGACTACTTTTTTCTGTGTACGTACGTGAAAATAAGAGGCTTCAAAATATAATAGGTATATGATTATCAGGCATCATGTGGAACAGTGATTTGAAAGATTTGAATAAAAACTAAGGAACACTGGTTGAAAATATATACAATATTAGAAAAACATAAATAGAAATTAATGGTAAATAATAGTTTGTTTAAAGATTTAATATAGAAGCCCATCTGTTGTGACTTGTGAGCAATCATCAAAGTAATGATATGCAGTGACGATGAAAAGATGCTATGAAGTTTCATTAATGACATAATAAAGAATGTAGTAATGACAAATCCTATGATATGGAGGCATCAAAGATAATAATTCTCGTGAGGAACAATTCTAGTAGCCTGATGTCCTTTATTTTTTCTCCAACATTAAGGTCACAATGCATGCTCTACAAATGAATAAAAATTATATACAGAAGTTGGGTATTTCTATTGAAGTTGGTGAATGGGATATCTCGGAGCATCTCATTCAATGATTTAAGCTACTCTAACCATTTGTACCTCTCTATCATATTCCAAATTCAAAGATAAGAAATGATCATATAATATGAGATTGCAAGGAAGAAATTTTGATAGAGAAGGTATGATATCAATCGGGAACAAGGATGGGAGATTATGTGTGAAGTGGGTAATTAAAGATATGTGTAAAAGCTTCACAACCCATGTTATATAAATTGAGTGCCAAGATAAATCAACTGTGGCATCTATATGTAGGGAATGGGTGGTCATTCATTGATAAACTTGAATTTGATACATGAACGCTTCATGCATTCACAGTGTCACTACAAGAAAAAAAACTAGGCTTCTTCAAGAAGTTTAAACAAATTTGATTATTGTCTTCCTATACAATATAAGACCACACGACTGGCACCAATATGATATTTTCATCATTTTTTTGTAAGGAAACAAAATTTTATAGTTGGCAGATAGTACTGTCATCTAGATTAGGTGGCCTCAACTTTATGGGTTCATCAAAATCCTCCCATCCCCTAATTGGTTGAACTCAGCCAATTTCAGGTTAGGGCATTTGAAGATTTCAACTCCTTCCTAGATTGCATCTTCTAGTGGTAGTCCCTAACACTTAAGTATTTAGGAATAGCTTTACTATGATTTCTCTTTATCCTTACATCCAAAACGGATTCAAGTATCAATTTTCCTTCAGAAACTAGTGAAGGGAGTTCCTTGGATAGGTTGATCTATTGTCAAAGATCTTTTTTTAAGTGGGAAAATATAGTGATTTATATTTTCGGGAGGTAATTCTAATTCATAAGCAAGTTGGCCTACTTTTTTAATCACTTAGTAAGTGCATTAGGAATATGGTGTAAGCCTCTCTTTTGCACTTCCCTGCATAGATAATTGTCTAAAAGCTGCAACTTTAGAAGCACCAAATTGTCCTCTTAAATGGTTTCTCAGTCTGATGTCCATCTGCATACAAGTTCTACCCACTTTGGGCTTGTTGGAAGTTCTCTTAATTGGCTTCCTAAATATTTTTCATTTAGTGAGTCAAATCTTGAGCACTAGGTACTCTACTATCAATGAGATCTGATCTACAAAAGAAGTTGCACCATAGCCATACAATGCTTAAAGTGGAAGATTCTATTTGATGGATGGTAAGTTGTACTACAACAGTACTCCCCAAAAATGGCTTGTCCTCAAGCCATTACACATGAAAACTCTACAATGACTCCAAATACAATAGCCAATACCCATATTCCAAATTAATCTAGAATCTTAGTATGTCTTCCCTTGTAAGTCTCTTTTAAACTTTCATTGTTGTACTCTAATTTAAACATCACCATATATCAAATCGTGAAACAATGCATCATCATCCCAATGAAACATCCTACCAAACATATTTATGCCAAGATCTTAAACTATTCTAGCTCCAATGCCAAAATTGAGAAGATAGATGTATCTCACCATACCACCAATGCCAAATGTTATCTGCACTTTTATTCTGGTCTAAATACCAGGTTCCCATTTCAATGTTAGTAATATGGCTTCCCCAATTTGTTGTGCCAATCTGGTATAACTGTTATCAATTTGCAAAAACCAGAGAAGCTCTCTATCCGTAATGTGAATCCCAGGGTCCCAAGTCATTGCACAGTCACACTCCCTTAAATGGAAGAGAGTTGTCTCTGATCATGTCACTGATGCCCACAATAGTTTCTCCCTAACCATTGAATAACCCGTAAGCTGATTTGTCTTGAACAATTGGGTGTTACTTTTAGATGAAAATGTGTCCTTAGCAATTTCCATGCCATGTAAGACTTCTGATCCTCCCACTTCTCCATTTATCATAGATGTCAGCTTCCCCAACTCTGGAAGGATGGAACTAGTCAAATTATTGTGGGAGATATCTAAAACATGGAGACTTGAAAGATTTCCTAATGCATGTGGAATCCATCCATGGAATTTTTTTGATGTCATAATGAGTATCATCAACTTGGAAAGCTTTCCTAACCCAAGAGACATGAATCCGAACAAGAAATTCCTGGCCACATCTAAAATTTGCAACTTTCGACAGTTTTGAATAGTAGATGGCAAGTTTCCCTCAAGCATGTTATCACTGAGACGAAGCTTTTCAGGTTAGCTCAAACTTCCCATCTCTGATGGAATCTCTCCACTCAAATTATTATTTGGCAGATTCAATCTTCTAAAAGCTAAGCAGTTGGTTATGCTTGATGGCATTTTTCCTTTTAAGTTATTTTCTAATAGATCCAAATCCTTAAGATTTTGCAAAAGAGAAAATGAATTAGGGATACCATCTCCTAAATCATTTTGAGAGTATGATAAGAACTCCAGCATGGGAAGAAGCGAGCCAATCTCAGCTGGGATGACACCAGTGAATCTATTCTGGGACAGGTCCAATAGTTCCAAATCTGATGCATGCATAGAAGGAATGGGAAGATAACCCATCAACATATTATTATGCAAGTCTATCCCTATATAGTAGCTTTTATGAAAGCTGGAGGGAAGTTCACCTTGCAAGATATTGTTTAACACATAAAGAACTCACAAATATTGAAGGTCCCCAAGCCAATCTAGAATGTTTCCATAAAGACGGTTGTTGGAGAGATCCAAAAACCACAAACTCAATTGTTTTGAAAGGAATGTAGGAATGGGACCCCAATATTACAAGAACCTAATTTCAATCTCTTAGACTGCATTAGAGGTATCCATGTTGGTCAGCATGAACAGTCAATTTGTTGTTCAAAAGAGGTAGCTCAACAAGCCTCTTAGCATTATCAAATAAATGGAGAAAAAAGTGGCCTTCTACACTATTGTTAGAGATATTTATTCTAGAAATCTGAGTCAGAAGTCCAAGAGAAGTGGGTATGGTACCATTAAGTTGATTGTTATCTAGATAAAGCTCTTCCAAAGAGTGAATCATTCGTAACTCAGAAGGCACATTGTCTGTTAGCAGATTAGTAATAATATACCCTACTCTATTTCCAATTTCACCACAAGAGTTGTAGTTAAAATATTGTGCAGTCCATTGTCTAATATTGGACCTTACCTCAATGGACCCCATGGTTTTGACCAGTTGGCCATTTTAGTCCAAAGATCCGCATTAACCGATTGTATAGACTCAAACCCTAGACACTTCAGGTTCCCCCATATAAAACACCTTTCAAAACAACCAATAGGATGAACTTGGGACAAACCTATGCATACCCGCATAGATCCATGGCAAACCGAGGTAGATGGGCATGGAAAACAAGTATTTCTTTTTGGAAGTCATGAACCCTCTTTGCTGTTTCTGAATACTATTTTGGTGGAATTCATGATCACACCATTTAAATAAGATTTTATATATAAGTAGTTGGCAGACCTAGATCTACTTGAGCATCATGAGAAAAAGCTCCATTGCTTTACAATGGAGCCTTATATTGTCATTATTTTCAGCTAACAATGAATTCTGTAGGAGACTACACCTTATCCACATTGATCATAGAATGTTTTAACAGTGCCAAAGAAATAAGAATCATTTCTAATATAATTTTATGATCTCCTTGCTTCTTCCTTTACAAGAGGCATTAATTTTAACTATTTAATTTTTGATAAAGTTTACCCTACTTAAGAACTATGAAGTATCGATGGTTAGATAATTAGTAAAAACTATAGGTTTGTTTAATATATCTATTTGAAAAATGCTAGAAGATATCAATCTAGGCTTCCTTTAATATTTTAGATAAGTTATTAGATTTTTCCCATTTATGTTGTATAAATAATGGGTAAAAGCACAAAGTTGTGTCACCTTTTGTGATATCTTGTATCATTTCGGCCGGAACACTTTTAGCCATAACGGATTCGGCCGTACACATGTGGCGGTTTCGCGCACCTACGTGGCATGTACCATTTCGGCCAAAACCCCGAAACAGAATAAAAGTCGGCGCAAACCTCTAGCGGCTATCATTTTTACTGTTGCGGTTCCTGAATGTTTGGAGAGCGGATTAAGGGTTTCGGCCATAACTGGTTGGTGGTTTTTCCCTCCCTATTTTTAAATAGTTTTTAAATGTATTTTTTGATTAGTAGATGTTAATCATACTTAAAATAGTTGTTTTTTACATATTTTGTGAGTAGAATGCTTTAAATTATTTATTTTTAATATGTTTAAATTATTTAAATTATTTTAGATTATTTAAGAATGGTATTTAAATTAATTTGTTAGCAAAAATGTAGTTAAACATGAGATAAAAACGTAGAAAAACATTAATTAAAAGTGTAGAAAAATATTAGGAAAAACATTAGAGTAAAATATAGAAAAACATTAGTTAAAAGTGTAGAAAAACATTAGGTTAAAATATTAAAAAAAATTAGGTTTAAAAAAAAAAAAAATTAGGTTAAAATATACAAAAACATTAGGTTAAAATATACAAAAATATACCTTCTAACATAACCTTATATTAACTACAATCATAACCCATACCACATTCTAACCATAACATAGGCTCTCTACTAACCGAATGAACCACACTTAGATATTGATGATGTTCATTTTAACAACTAGTTATTGTTAGGTAATAATTATTCTTACATTACCAAATGACACATAACGACCTCATGATACATTTCTAAGTATTTTTATCCATATATATGTTAAGGGGACCTAGGGACTCCTACTAGGTCATTACGTCTGTTATAGGTTGTAATAGGTATTCATATGTTTACTAGCACATAATAGGTATTGTCAGGTAATAATGAGTCTTACATTACCAAAAAACACATTACTTGATCACTTATGTCAATTGCGTTTTTCAATACCTTATCCATACATGTGTGTCTTAAGGGGACATAGGAGTCATAATAGGTCATACTATTTTTTATAGGTTAGATAATAAATCTTAATATGTATTATTAGAATATAATAGGTCTTATTAGGTAATGATGATTCTTACATTACCATATAACACATAACGACCTCATGATACATTTTTAGGTATTTTTATCCATATATATGTTAAGGGGACCTAGGGACTCCTACTAGGTCATTACGTCTGTTATAGGTTGTAATAGGTATTCATATGTTTACTAGCACATAATAGGTATTGTCAGGTAATAATGAGTCTTACATTACCAAACAACACATTACTTGATCACTTATGTCAACTGCATTTTTCAATACGTTATCCATACATGTGTGTCTTAAGGGGACATAGGAGTCATAATAGGTCATACTATTTTTTATAGGTTAGATAATAAATCTTAATATGTATTATTAGGATATAATAGGTCTTATTAGGTAATGATGATTCTTACATTACCATATGACACATAATGATCTCATGATACATTTTTAGGTATTTTTATCCATATATATGTTAAGGGGACCTAGGGACTCCTACTAGGTCATTACGTCTGTTATAGGTTGTAATAGGTACATTCATATGTTTACGAACACATAATAGGTATTGTCAGGTAATAATAAGTCTTACATTACCAAACAACACATTACTTGATCACTTATGTCAACTGCATTTTTCAATAGGTACCTTATCCATACATGTGTGTCTTAAGGGGACATAGGAGTCGTAATAGGTCATACTATTTTTTATAGGTTCTAATAAATCTTAATATGTATTATTAGGATATAATAGGTCTTATTAGGTAATGATGATTCTTACATTACCAAATGACACATAACGACCTCATGATACATTTTTAGGTATTTTTATCCATATATATGTTAAGGGGACCTAGCGACTCCTACTAGGTCATTACATCTGTTATAGGTTGTAATAGGTATTCATATGTTTACTAGCACATAATAGGTATTTTTAGGTAATAATGAGTCTTACATTACCAAACAACACATTACTTGATCACAGTTTACGTCAACTACGTTTTTCAATACGTTATCCATACATGTGTGTCTTAAGGGGACATAGGAGTCATAATAGATCATACTATTTTTTATAGGTTCTAATAAATCTTAATATGTATTATTAGGATATAATAGGTCTTATTAGGTAATGATGATTCTTACATTACCATATGACACATAACGACCTCATGATACATTTTTAGGTATTTTTATCCATATATATGTTAAGGGGACCGAGGGACTCCTACTAGGTCATTATGTTTGTTATAGGTTGTAATAGGTATTCATATGTTTACTAGCACATAATAGGTATTTTCAAGTAATAATGAGTCTTACATTACCAAACAACACATTACTCGATCACTTATGTCAACTGCATTTTTCAATAGGTACCTTATCCATACATGTGTGTCTTAAGGGGACATAGGAGTCGTAATAGGACCTCATGATACATTTCTAGGTATTTTATCCATATATATGTTAAGGGGACCTAGGGACTCCTACTAGGTCATTACGTTTGTTATAGGTTGTAATAGGTATTCATATGTTTAAACTAGCACATAATAGACTGACCTTACTATCAACCTTAATAAAACTATATCCCATTTACTTTATTAACATTCTTAACTCTAATTCAAACTAGTAAATTAAGTCATGAGTTCTAAATTGTAAATTAACATTTGCTAACTAAACTCATTTACTTATCTAGTAACAAATTTTTCTATACCTATGTCCTAACTGTCATCTACACTCTGGGCCATAATCATCAAAGCATTTACATCAAAATTTAGATTTTAGTCAAGAATTATATTTTTTTATTGCATGTATGTACATGTGTGCACTTAGTTATCATTTAATCAAGAAATTTTATTTTATTTTTATTTCATATACATGTACATGTACGAATATTTATTTTTCACATTTGCATGAGCACGTTACAATGTACATTAGATATGGTCTCTAAGATAATTTGTTTTAAAATACATATGTATGTTACATGATTGTTCATTTAGCACCATACATTTAATGTTGTGTATTTATATGTACATGTGTTTCAAATTAAATTTAACTTTTAATTATTTTAATTTAAATAGACTTGTATGTTTATATTTGTATATATATGCATGTGCAGATCTCTACATATTTATCACTCAGATTGTAGCTTCACATTCATATTCTCATATTTATTTTCATATATACACTATGGCATCTAGTTCTGGGGATCGTGCTCCTGCATCCTCAGGGGATGCCAGTGTTCGTGGTGGGGGTCAGAGTGCTGAGTCTGGTACAACACGTAGAGTGACCTCCACCCATGATAGACAGTAGTTATTTAGAGATACAGTGGCGAGATTATCTCGTGCTATGCAAGTTTTGGATAGCTCGCTTTCCTCTTCTACCACCCTCCCTAATAGGGAGAAGGTTATAGCGATGCGAGAGGAGTTATTTCGTATGATTCAGACAGTTGAATCATACAACCCTTTTGATGATATGAGCATTGAGACATTTTATTCTTCTTTATCTCACAGTGTCACTGGCACTGTGAAGTACACACAGATTGATACTGAGGTTTCCACCGGCATGGTGAAAACCATGTTTCCATCTTATGCACATCATCGCAGAGTCAGAGGCTACTCTACAACGAAGTGTACTGATCCACTCATTGCACCATTGATGTATCCTCATTCGTTGGCTACTCATCATAGATGGCCACAAAAGGATGAGTTCCCCCTATATTTCTGCAAACAATTATTTGCAGAATTTCATTTACACTATGATGTTGACTATACAGATTATCCACGGCATGTTGGGCAGGGTCAGGGGAGACTTTCTGATAGATTTAGACCTGCGGACACTCCTGCGCCCGTTAACAAATGGGAAATGGTGGGTCCAAACCTTTTGGTTATGCTGAGAGGTCCACAGATGGCTACTGCAGGTGAGAGTGTTCTTGATGACACAATTAGGAAATAGATTTTTTCGAGCATCACCACCATCGCCACACAGTTACACGAGATTTCTTTTGATCGATGTAGTCGATATATGCTACAGTCTCAAGGTACCGCTCCCACAGCTACATCATCTAGCACACCTGTTGATGATGATTATGGAGTTGCAGACATACCTTCTCCTGTAGACATTTTTGTAGTCTTAGAGGTGGATGCATTGCATCGTTTGGCATCATATTTAGCATATGATCTTTTAGATGCATATCGAGCATTATCTACACTCTTAGGGATTCCACTTCGTGACATGAGCTCTCAGATTAGACATATTTTGTCACGTACAACAGTCCTAGAGGATTCACAGAGGCAGGGGGACATTCCTGCACCTTCTACTACTCCTACTGCTACACAGGCCTAGGCTATAGCACCAGCCCCAGCTACTCAGGACTCTACAACACCCCCCCCTACTCAGGATCTCATTGGCACCATACAGCCTGGTCTATTTACTTCCATGCTTTCAAATCAGGGCCGCACTATTGACTTGGATGCTGATACTATTTTTTCATTACATGATTCAGATATCAGTCAGATTGGCAGAGCATTACATAATGCTACGGTAAATATATCTATATGTTTAGATTTATTTTTATTATAGTAAATAATATGTCTATATGTTTAAATTAATGTATACGTGTGTGTTTGTGTATGTGTTATAGGGTTTGACTGATAGTATGTTATGTTTTGCTGATCTGCAGACAGTGCCGACAGATCCTACACGTCGTGAGTCCCAGGTATGTTACAATATATATATATATATATATGATTTATATACATGTAGATCTTGATATAATTTTTCTGTACACATAATTAAATGGATCACTTGTTATCATTTGACACAGGGTTCAGATGCAGTTGATAGACCCTTTTGGGGACAAGGCCCAGGATTAGGAGGGGGGATGTAGCTGATTAGATCATATGTGGCCTTTTATTTTACTACACACATGTTATGTCTAGATACATATTTATATGGACAGTTTGATGTTTTATATGTTATTTCCATATGCATACATTTTATATCCAGACACTTTGATGTCTTATATGTTATTTTCAGATACATGGTTTATATGGACACTTTGATGTTTTATATGTTATTTCTAGATACGTGTTTATATCATGGACACTAAATGATGTTTTATATGTTATTTCGAGATACATGCTTATATGGAGATTTTGATGTTTTATATATGTTATTTCCAGACATTTGATCTACATGATCTATTTTTATACATTTAATATGGGTACATTATATTCTCCAGGTATATGCACATGTATGTTATTGATCTTTTAATGTCGACGTCTATTTTATTGATCTTTTGATGTCTTCATCTTTTATGTAACTTATGTATGTGTTATGCACATGTTTCTATATGTTATTCATATTTTCAATATTCAAGTTTACATGTATATGTCTAGTTATTCATCTTAATGCTTTAATCTAAGTATAATTTTAATGGTCAATGTACATAAAAAATATAACATATATTTAATGACATGTCTTAATTAACTATATTTAGTCTGATTATATTTAATGTAGATCATGTATTAACTATATTTAATGACATGCCTTAATTAACTATATTAAATCTAATTATATTTAATGTCTTAATAATTAAGTCTATTTAATGACTTAATTAACTCTATTTAATGACATGCCTTAATTAACTATAATTAACTATATTTAACCTAATTAACTATAACTAACTATATTTAATCTTATTAACTATATTTAATCTAATTATATTTAATATCTTACTAATTAACTCTATTTAATGACATGTCTTAATTAACTATAATTAACTATATTTAACCTAATTAACTATAACTAACTATAATTAATCTAATTATATTTAATGTCTTAATAATTAACTCTATTTAATAACTTAATTAACTATATTTAATGACATACATTCTTAATTAACTATAATTAACAACATTTAATTAATAAAATATAATGTACATGTAATTATATATAACATAGTTCATATAACATATACATGTAATCTTAACATAATGATTATATACAAACATAAAGAATGTATCATATAAGAACATATAAAGATTATATATACACATACAAATACATACAAATACTAAAAAGGTTGTCTTTAGGGGAGGTCCTAAGAGACTTGGTCTTAAATGAGATATCCATGTCGAATTTAAATAAAAATAACAATACATGTCTAATTTTGCATATGCAAGATAAATGATCCAATGTACAAAAATTTATATAAAACAAATATCCTATCAATATTAAATATGAAAGTATAAGAGCTATACAGGCATAACTCAACTAGAGCTCCACAATAAGTACATAGGTAAACTAGAGCTCCACAAACAATGTATTGTTAGGATCCTCTCTATTTTTTATTATCTCTAGAAGTTTTTCATGTTCTTCAATAGGCAATTTCCACTTTTGATTTCCACGACGTCCTTTTCTTTGTACTGCTTTAAATTGTAATTTGGTTGCTATAACATGGTTGCTATAGTGTAAAACCTTTTCTCCAGGCTTGTATTCAATAAATTCAATACCACTACCAATTACCCTTGTTTGTTGATAATATTTTCCTTCAATAACAACTGATCCAATTGGATATGACTGTTCATCAGCATCTATAGTTCCTTCTAGCAACTTGTGTTTTGCTTTTGTGCATCTTAAAAGATAATAGTCCACATTTTCTGCATTATCTGGTAAGGCCTGAACTGCAAAAATATCTGCTGCATGTATATAAAAAGAGAAATATAAATTAATTTTTAAAAAAATATACATGTATATTAATTTATATATATGTATATATGCACACAAACCTACCACAACTAAATCAGAAATGCGCTCATAATTAGTTGAATATAGAGGATCATGAATGTCAATGTCAATGTCAACATCTTCAAAAGGAGGCTTTCTAACTATCTCCTTCAAATCCCAATGTGAAACATATCCATTCTAAATATTTTCACATGCACTCACTACATTGTCCTTAATGCAATCATCACAAAAACATGTTTTCTCTCTTACTTTAAGTACTGGAGGTTTATGGTTTCCTGTAGTCATCACTTGATGTAAACTTCTAATTCCAGGAATCATTTGACAATTGTAAGGATTAGATCGATCTATATCTGTTACAAATACAAAAACTAATTGTCATATTTCAAAATAAATATTTAATTAAAAACTCAACTTGATTTGAAAAAGATATTAAAAATAAATATAATTTAGTTCACCTTTCACCTCCCAAAAGTAACGCTTATTGTATTCAGTATCTCGAGTAGCAAAATGAACTTTGCACCATTCAACAATTTGATTTGCGCTCTCTATCCTATTCCCTGTATGTACATAAAATATGCATGTATATATAAAATTTAAAATATATGCTATTAGAGTATTAAACATGTACATTTAAAAAATGCATATATTTACCTGCAAGTTCATGTTGTCGAAGTGCACGTTTTATACATGCTCCTGCTCCATCATGCTCCCCTTTTCCATGTCCACTTTCAAAGAAATTCCATAAAAACTTAACATTGGTTCTAGCATGTTGCATTGCTAACCAATTAAATGCTTTTGCATATTTGAATTGTCCTGTGAACGTGAAACATGATAAGTATCTACAATTATCCAAGTACATATATTAAATAGAAATAGACATGTCCAAATAAATACAAGTTAAAATAAAGTTAAATAAATGTGTAATTATTTCGTGTATACTAACCTGCACATCCATCAAACCAAATCCAGTGCTCTGAAACATTTATTCCACGATTTCTAAGATTTTCAGAGAACATTGCAAAACAATGAGCCACATAACTCCTGTCATGAACTTTATCATCGCTAATATAGAAATGAACCTCTTTGATGATGATGCGTTCATTTTCATCCAATCTTTCTATCTGATCCACCTCAAATTGTGCATGTCTATAGGTCACTTGCACAAATATTGTAACTTGTTCAGAATGATAATATTGGCTTTGGAGCTCTGTATGAGGTGCAAATGTATAATTCTTAGAAAAATCTACAATTGAAAGTATACAACCAGGTGGAAAACAATTTTTGGAATCACGAAACTGTTTAGCTTGCCATCGTGCACCATGACAATGTTGGATATGTGGATATATCAATGGACGAAACTTGGCCATGAACTCATCATAATGCAATTCACTCTCCTTCAATACAATTTTTCTGGATTCATCCCCTCTATTATTTTGGTATGTGTCATATTCATATCTCATCCATGAAACTGGTGTGGATTCATTAATATTCTCAACTTGCATAATTTGAAAAAATTTGTGTAAATCTGCACAAACTTCACACTGATTTTTGATGCATTGCACTTTGAGTTCATCTGAATCTTCTAATTTATCACATAACATGGACCTCACAAATTGTGTTGTACTGCTAGGGATGACCAAATTAGGATCAAGTATTGCCATAACTTTTTTAAATGATTGCAAGTGTAGACCAAATTCAACATGATTTCTACAACAATGAGTTTCTCGCATCTTATTTATGCATACAAAGGAAGGACGTAAACTCTCAAACATTCTTTGACATATTTTGACATTTGAAAATTCTTGTTTGAATGCTTCAAAAAGTTCACTTTGAGTTATATCTATGAAATATTTTGGATGTTCAATTTTGGCCCCTGTTTCTTGATCTTTAATTTGTATAGTATCACGCCTGTTGGAAGAAACACGAGAATGTGTGGTCCAAAATTCAATAACTTGTCTTTTTACTTCTTCAGAAATCCTGTCTTTTCAAGGAACTCTACAAATAGTCACCCAGTTATTCTCAATGTTATCATCTAACATATTTCTCCTCTTGATGTATCTCTAGAAAATTCTTCTAGATATATGTAGTACATCAAAAATTGCACGTACCTATTTTCTATGTGTCAATTTTCTACTAGATATAGTAGTCATCAATGCTCTACGTGCATTACTCAAATCACCTCCTCGAGTTGTGTTGTCAATTTTGTTATAAGCATTTTGCAAATTTTCAACTATTGTTTTATTAATATTATGAGCATGGCTTTTCCTATTATCAACACCCAACAACTCTAAGACAGGTCTCATATCTCTTCTTCTAAATAACTTGACAAATAATTGTGCCTGTCCAAATATACTTTTATCCTTGAAATATTCATCCCACATGTTTTGACAATGCTTTTTGATAGTGTTATCATTTATCATATCTTTAGATGGAATTTGGTTAAAAAGTAATTCTTCATCCAAATCCATCAAATTTTTTATGCTTTCTAATTTTTCTCTATCAATAGAACTGCCAATTTCTTCCTCTTCATTACTTTCATTTTCTTCATGAATCTCATCATGTTCAGGAATTTCAGTAGGTTGGTTTTAAGCATGTTTTGTATGGCCTTTCATTTTGTCATCTCTTTTTCTATCATATTTCCTTGATCTTTTCCTTTTACTACCCATTGAATAATTCAACCTATAGAAAAACAAATTAAAAAATTAGATTTTACTAAATATCAGCTAATGGTTCAATATATAATACATAAAAATAAAAATAATTAGAAGATAAAAAAAGCGCCTTCAAATTATTCGATCCTTTTCAATATTGATTAAATCCGCAAAACAGTTGTTGAAAATTGCTTCAAAATTAATTGTTTTTTGCAAATCTTCTTTCAATTTTCACTGTCCCTATATATTTAATTATTTAAAAAAGACAAAACAATATTTTTTTATATCAAAAAGTCACACTAACCACTAGCGGTTTCTCAAGCCGACTAGGGGTTTTGGCCGTAACTGTTCTGGACAAAATGGTTACGGCCAAAACAGTTCCGGCCATAACTGTCTATGTGGCAGCCTATGTAGCAGCCAAACAAGAAAAAATCAGAACTTCTGTAAAAATCTCACTTTGAAGGCCAATTTGACCTACTAAATTGAAGTCTTTTTTAAAACTAAAAATATGCTTTAGTAGTTCCCGGAGTCATGATTATGAGTGTATAATTTTTTTAAAGTTTTGATTATGAATAATATGTTATAATTTAAAAATTTTACAAGTAGGTATCTTAAGATTCAGGAAGATGTCTATTCAAAAATAAGAATAAAATAGTAAATCATGTTAATTTTTTTTTAATTTTTATGGTGCACTAGAGGAGAGAGTCTTTTTCAAGAATATGTAATTTAAAAAAAAAAATATGTAGATTTGATGGAAAATGTTTGACAGGAGAAAAAAAACTGTCTATTTCTGATAAATTTGACTTTGACCAGTTATAACTTCAAAAATATTAGCCGAATTTTAATTTTTATTTTTCGGTGCACCAGGCATACATTTTAACTCTAACATATTCCAAAATCAAACCAAAATATGAAGATTTGCATATATTTGTTTGACGGGATAAAACCTCTATATTTTTAGTATTTTTAAAAAATTAAAAAATACACTTTAAAAATTCAAAAATAAATAAAATTTTCACTCAATTTTTAAAAAAAAAATTATAGACATAAACTTCATCCAATTTTACACATTTCATTAGTTTACATCATCTTCAAATTCTAATCACAAATGCCACTTTTATTTCGTTAAAGTTGGAGACTTTAAATTCTGATATCACTTCTCCTTTATAAAAGGTGACACAGGTTTGTGCTTTTACCCTAACCATTCTACTTAACCCTTTTCTAATACCCTTGTTCAAGCATCATATATGATATTAACTCTGCTTCTCTTGTTAAATGGCCCAATATTTGAAGTAAATGATTCTACAATGGTACGAACATTAGCTATGATTACATGTTTGTTGTGTGTTGGTAGTTTACATGATAGTATGTGACATTCTAATCTTATTTCACACTTCTAGACAAATAAATATATAATTTTTACATTGTTTTTTGTATGAACCTATATATTTCTTTTTGTACAAACCTACATCGCACTTCAAAATTTAGCTATACCAATGAATTGGTTCCTCAAACCCAAATTTGAACCTGAACCAACAACTTAGGTTTTAGACAAGATGCTTGGACATTTTCAATCTAAATTTGTAAGTGTTGACTTCAAAGTTCCAATTGGTAGTATTGCAGTTACACTCTTGACCAAGTCACCATCATGATTGTAGTCTTTACTCTCTTTGTATTTCCATAAGTTATTTGTTCTATACTTGTTTCTGTGTCTGAATGCAGTATATTGTTTAATGTTTTTTTTTTCATACGTTTTCTATATCTAATATGCTCCTACAAAAGGTCAATAACACATGAAGTGGGGGAAGAATTCTTTATTTTTTCTTAAAATGCTACTTCATTTGGCTATCTTTGATGAAATTTTTCACTCTAGTAATTATGCCCTAATGAAAAATGACATTGCATTATCACATAATAATGAGAACTTCAAAATTTGGTAGTATTCAAAGTTAATTACATCTTGAAATCGATCTAAATTATATATGTGTCATTTTAATTTGTTTTGCTCACTTATTAATGAGGGTTTTGTTTCCGATGGATCAGCTTGTAAAATAATAATGACTTTTTTTCTTAAATTTGTTGATGAATGGATTTTTGGACATGCTTGGGGTTTGAAAATGATGATTTGCTGATTTTTTTATTTTAATCTGGAAAAAAATGGTTGGCTGGAATGTTCTCACATGTTAGAAGGTGTTGCATACAGGTGGTTTCGAACATGTCTGGTGGTGGAAATCACACAACTTTGGACTATCTGAAACCTTTTTTTTGTTGAGGTAAGACAGTTGTTGTAGCTGCATAAAATATGTAATGAGGTTTAAAGGGAAAGTTGTAATGAAGCATATGAAGAGTATGATTAATTGACAGGTGACCTTTTCGAAGAGGAGGCAAGGGATACTAAAAAAGGAAAAGGAGCTTGTTGTAGTCTACCTTGTTGAGGTTCCAATTGTCATTATCTTAGCCAAAGGGAAAGTCTTCAAGTATGGCAAAGTCAGTTATGATTTTTTATATAATTTCTTCTTTGCCTCAATGTGTTGTTATTTTGAATGATTTTAAAGGTTTGTATTTCTTTTTAGAGAGTGATTGTTTAGTATAAATGGCTGCAAAATGGTGGTATTCTTTGAAAATATGAAAAAAAATAGTTTACATATGTGGAAAATTTGAAGAAATTTCGGGTGTTTGAACAAGAAGCCATGGAAACTTTGATTTATTAATGGCTGAATAAGTGTCTTTCTATTTTTAAATTAAATGTCTTTGTAAAGAGCATTGTAAATCTTAGGGAATGGATGATTCTTTTAAGTAGAAATGCAGTATTTCGAACGTTGTGCACTTTGAATATATGAGACGACAAGAAAATGCTTTTTAGAAATTTATTAGGCTTTACAGTAGCTGCTAGCATGAGTTTTTGATAGTCTTGATTTTGTTATATAGTAGACTTTATAATATTTGAGACATTAGGTGGCATAGTGGAAAAGAAATGAAAAAATCATGTCAGTTAAATTAAATTATTTGTGAGGCATGGTGTAGATACAAATATACATGTATGTTGAAAAAACATTCAATATATACAAAATTTTGTTCGAAGTTATCTCATTACACCATAAAAATGCAATTCAATCAAATGCATAGACATTTTTTTTCCAACATGCGGGAATGTTTCTTATTTGGGCTAAACTTAGTAATTGTTTTATAATTTGTAATACACATTAGAGGGACTTGTTATGTTTTTATTTTCACAAACATTTCACTAATGTTTTCAGAGAATGTCTTGCACAAGCTGCATGTAAAGTAAATCAATGTATTTTGTCTACCTCAACACACTTCATTAACCATATTATATCACTTCTTTTTGTATATCAATTACTTGCCACTATATTTCTTTCATAATTTTTTTGAGTGATTTGGTTCATCAAAAGGATCAACTTGACAATTCCACAACATCAACAGTTAGGATTTTGTAGCTAATTTATTACTTTCCTAGTGTTTGAATGATTTGGTTATTGTTTGTATACTATTTGTTTAAAAATGGTGATTGAAATCTTTGCATCATAAGTATCTATTTTGCCAACACTATTTGTAGGTGGCAGTTTCACAATATTTTTTCTTTGATCAATGGTATTGGAATTGTAAGTAGTTGGGGTTTATTATTATTGTTTATTTAAATTCTCTAAGCTTTATCTTAAATGAAAGATTCTGTAGGACAAGCAAAAAATGAAGAATAAAATCCATTAAATATATTTCATCCTATGTGTGTTTTGATAAAAAAAAATACTATTTAGTTTTAGTACTTATAAATTTGTTCTGTAGCACCAACAGGACTAGAAGTTATTTCTGCAATGCTTTTGGGAAAAAATAAACTGATATATTTCTGGATTCGATTGTGTAAAGATTTTTAACCATCAACGTTTTGAATCACACCAAGTGATCCATCATCAGGATGAAGAGAGCAAGAGATGTCAAACAAAATGGGTTGCAGAAGTTGACTGACTCAAAGATATAGGGACTAAGGGAGGGGGATTGCACGCACACCAAAGAAGCCAAGTAGGGAGATGGTAGGATAGAAGACCATAAGTGATAGACTCACAGTTGACAAGGGAAGAAAGAGCAAGAGAAGTGAAAAGGAGAACTAAAGAAACAAATAGCCAGATGTAGGGCATGTAGCAAAAATGCACATCCCCACTAAAAATGAAAAGCAAAAAACAAAAATAAAAAGTCGATAAAATAAAAATGAAAATAAAATACTAAAAAGTAAGTTGAAAATACATATATCAATGCATAGAAAACACCACAAGAACAAACTCCTAAATAAATATATAAATGAACAACCACACTAAGAACAAACCACATAAAAAATTAAAATTAAAAATAATGATAAAAAATAAAAATAAAAATAAATAATGATAATAAAATAAAGAAATTGAATAAAAATGAAAATATGAATATGAATAACCATATCGAAAGACAAAAACATATATATATATATATATATATATATATATATATATATATATATATATATATATATATAACGTGTTAGATAGAACACATGCAAATGTAGTATATAACGAGTGTGTGTGTGTATCATTATATATATATATATATATATATATATATATATATATATATATATATATATATATATATATATATATATATATATATATATATATATATATATATATATATATATATATATATATATATAAGTAATGTTATGTGTGTGTGTGTGTTATTTGACATTGACATGTTATATGTATAGACACATACACACACACATAACATTACTTATATATATATATATAAAATGATACACACACACACACTCGTTATATACTACATTTGCATGTGTTCTATTTAACAGGTTATATATATATATATGTTTTTGTCTTTCAATATGGTTATTCATATTAATATTTTCATTTTTATTCAATTTCTTTATTTTATTATCATTATTTATTTTTATTTTTATTTTTTATCGTTATTTTTAATTTTAATTTTTTATGTGGTTTGTTCTTAGTGTGGATGTTCATTTATATATTTATTTAGGAGTTTGTTCTTGTGGTGTTTTCTATGAATTGATATATGTATTTTCAACTTACTTTTTAGTATTTTATTTTCATTTTTATTTTATTGACTTTTTATTTTTGTTTTTTGCTTTTCATTTTTAGTGGGGATGTGCATTTTTGCTACATGCCCTACATCTGGCTATTTGTTTCTTTAGTTCTCCTTTTCACTTCTCTTGCTCTTTCTTCCCTTGTTGATTGTGAGTTTATCACTTATGGTCTTCTATCCTACCATCTCCCTACTTGGCTTCTTTGGTGTGCGTGCAATCCCCCTCCCTTAGTCCCTATATCTTTGAGTCAGTCAACTTTTTCAACCCATTTTGTTTGACATCTCTTGCTCTCTTCATCCTGATGATGGATCACTTGGTGTGATTCGAAACGTTGATGGTTAAAAATCTTTACACAATCGAATCCAGAAATATATCAGTTTATTTTTACTATGGATTGTGGAAATTTGATCTCTTTAATGCTTTTGAGATTCAAGTGAAGCCCCAGTCTTTATTGAACTTCCTCAACGTCCAACACTTTTAGGATCTTTCTTGTACACATCATCATATTTCAGGTACCTTTTCTAGATTTTGGACATTATTGTACTTTCAAATTCAAATACTTTGTTTAACTATTTCATTCTATCCAGACATTTCTCTTTACCGTCCCCTATTAGAACCATCAGTTAATATTAAGAAATGATTGAGTCTGATTAGTTTCTTGAGCATCAATTTATCACTGTTTATAGGTATATCCTCTGCAATAGTTCTATGGTAGGAAATACTAATTAATACATTGAAAGTGGTTTTGCACAATACAAGAATGATGTCAAAAAATGCTCTAATCATTGCACTTATCAATCACTCGACAACATTAATAGTTGTTTCATGGACACTATTGAATAGCTCAAATATAATTACAAATTTTCTCATTGTTTGAGTGTGGAGAGCCATTTTGAGAAATGAATAAGGGATTTCTTGCTAAATTCAAAGAAACAAGGAAATTAGAGCTAATTAGGAGAGGATGAGAATATGAAAAGCACAAGGTAAAAGGTCTGTATTTTTGCAGCCTTGAAAATGCTTGTGATTTAAATTCATATGACATTTTCCAAATTATCCCCTCAAACAGCATACTTTGTTAATAATTAGCACAATTCCTAAAACCTATCTACTTCGATAATGTTCGTTTGAATTGGGAAACAAATATCACCTTGGCCTTGAGCTCAATTTTTGTAACATATACAATATAACATGGGGTAGATATGGCCCGTGGAATAGTCTTTAGCAGTAAGGATGTGTCTTTTCCTTCTTTCACTTCATGTCAAGATGGTTTTCTGAAACATGAATTCTATTAAATTCACCACCATGTTCTCATAGCTGTTCCTATAACTTCCTTTGATAATGACTATTGCTCTACTGAAAAGACTTCACATGGGAGATTCTCACTATTATTAAGCAACATTCTCAGAGGGACTCACTTTTGGACTGAACTTTTTTAGATAATTCTTTGGAAGGTTTCACTTCTTTTTAGATTGAAAGAGTTAATTGCTAGAAAATACTTAATTTGGTAGGCTGTTAATTGTAGAGAAAAATAGAGTGAAGGTTTAATATTTTTTGGCATTACTTTTTGTATGTTATCCATATTATTGCCAATTTGTTTCAGAGACTTCAAAACATGCTTTTGAGTGTTGGTCCTACATAATACTTTTTGTTCCATTTGTTGTTCTCATAATTTATTGGTGGGTTATGCTAATTAGCTTAGAAACCGTTGTTTCATTGTGTAGTCCTTGGATGTAGACATACAAGATCCATACATCGCTTTATTTTTTGAACCAAAAAATGATATGAACTTAAGGTCTAGAAGTAAGGTATCACATTTTCTAGAGAGATATATAAAAAATTGATGCAATGACATGTCATAGTTAGTTAGAAGCAAGATATTACAG
The DNA here is from genome assembly GCA_028749045.1 of Cupressus sempervirens. Taxonomy (NCBI): domain Eukaryota; kingdom Viridiplantae; phylum Streptophyta; class Pinopsida; order Cupressales; family Cupressaceae; genus Cupressus; species Cupressus sempervirens. The sequence goes on from CM053789.1 coordinate 327,331,556, forward strand.
CAAGAAAAGAGCAACAAATGCCACAATCTAAGTCAAAGACGAGGAATCACAGGTGTGCAGACCTTGTATAACAGGTTTATTCTACTTGTCAAAACTACACCCTATTTTAATCTAGATATTGAGATAGGTTCATAGGTTAAAATCAACTGCATAGGTTCTTCATGAATCTAACTGTGTAGAATGAACTACATAGTTTGACTAGCTTCTGATTAATTTCATCAATCCACTAGACAGGGCATTCTTTTGGATCAACCTATCAATTAGGAAAGGATTAAAGCTAACGAGTCTAGTAGAGAGATCTAAATCATAGTAGTTTAATTAAGATTAATTAGTTTATTTATGCACATATTTATCATCAGTGAAAGGTTCAAACTAATCAATTTAGTGCAAAGACCATTTTTCAAATTTGACTAAACTTTTGTTCTTTGGGTCTCTACTAGTTCTATCATGATGGAAATAATTGAGATCTTTGGTTCCTCTATCAAACCTATCAAACTAACTGATCACAGGTACCAAACTCACGGCTTCAAACAATGCCCAGGTGTCTTGAGCTGCTTTTACAAATCCTTTCCCATATTGACCAAATGAAATTGAAAACCTAGAACCTTTTCACATTTAATACTACACTCTTATTTTGGTTTAAATGATTGAGCCCTATTTTTATTGTAACATATTATTCAAGATGTGCCTTTTGGGTTTCCTATCGTAACGTGGTCCTAATACTACATTAATTTCCACGAATCAACTTAAAGATTTGAATCCATAACCATTTGTCTTCTTTGAGGTTTTGGGCATGGCGTTGTTCTTCCACATTATTTAATTGCTAAAAATAATATCATTGAAATGAGAGTATACCTAAAAAAAAGCCCAGTTGTTAGAAAACTGGAAAATGTATTCCATTGATCTCAGGTAACACTGAGCACAGGAGAAGAAAAATTCATCTTCTCCTTCAGCCATATTCATTTCCCGTCCCCACCATACAAAAAATAGGCTTATCAACCACCACAAAAGCTAAATTAATTTTGATTCTTTATATAGGATAATTTTTGGAAATAAGATGTTCATGTTTGATTACAAGGACTTAAAGAACTTTTAGAAAAGGTACTAAGATTGATGCCAGATTGATGCTTCCCAAAGATGTTGTTAGGACCCTCTAGAAAGAGAAATGAATGTTTCACTACATTCCCCTCAGATAAAACAATGCCAAAACCCTTGTGGTTGTGATGTGCACTATATTTCTGACTACCTCCATCACCCATCCCAAACAAAGTATGAACGCCATTATGCTCAAGGCTACAATTTCTGGCTGCCCAATATCCAAAATAGATCCATATGAATACAATAAAAATGACCCAATAAGAGGGGCGTATCAGCTCCGGGTATTTCTTAGTTTGGGACAGAGCCTTGGGGAGTAACTTTAATATATATTTTATCCTGCAAGTGACATTGAGAAACAATTTATACATGAAAGGGTTTTGAAATATGCATGTCCACTGTCTTACAATGAATGTCCTAATTCCAGATAGGATATGAAGAATGCATTGAACTTCTAATCATTGCACATCTCATCAGTCATGCAGGAGAGGTAAACTCACATGGTGGTTGAAATTAGAATCACAGTCACAACAATCAAGCATGATATTGTAGTTGAGGATTAGAAAATCATTTTATATAATGTGATTCCTATAGACCATTTTTCTAGATTTGGATTACAATTTGTTTCATTACTAAATTGTTTTCTTGTGGTTGTGGAAATCTATTCTTTATAAAAGAATCCTTTTGCAAAGACAATTTCTTATTTTCTCTAGACGAAACTCTTTTCTTAATTACAGGTGTAGATCTAAGTTACAAATTGTCATCATCCTATATAAAGTTAATACTCTGATATTGCCAGTTCAATATGTAAAAATGGTGAAATAAAATTCATTGGGTTAATAGATAATAAAAATGTTGACCTGTCATAGATAGTTGATTGGTTGAAAGTATATTGTTTCTTTGCAATCTTATTTTCCAATGTTGCATTTTGATGTATTTCAGTTTTGTATTCTTATGTTTCTCATCAGTGAAGATGCTTTCTTATTATTTGATCACATGTTTTTCTATTTGCTGTGGTTCACTTCATACATTGGCTTACTATAACAAAAAGGATTTTTTTTCATCTTGTAGGCAAGAAGAGTGTTTAAGGCTGTTTGAATAAAACCAACTCACACAAGGTATTTATAGCCCTTGTCGCTAAATTCAGCCACTATTCTTGCCTTGGTCCTTGCTGCTAATTTAAAATTAAAAAATTGCAGACAGTGAGTTCTTGTAGCAGCAACCACTAGTTAAGTGCGTGGTCAAAGGATTATAGTGAAAACCCACTTCATGAAGGACCCCTACATTGAGAACGGTCGTGAACATGGATAGGGCATAGGAAAAAATTGTATTGATCCCTGCTCACATAAAAAATCTGAACAACTACCAGCTGCATGATGACCTTTAATTCCCTGCATCGATGATCCCACAGTGCTTGCCGCTGATTCTAGAAGAAGCAACAATTCCATGAATTCATCATAGGAGAAGAGGTCAAGTTTGGGCACCGTGAGCTAAGGAGAATGTGAAATGACACCGCTATTATTTGAAAGCTATTATTGATACTCATAACTATAGTGACCTTTTCCTTTTGTCTTTACGAATAAAAAATTAAAAAAAAATTCATTAAATAAAAACATGTGTTAAAGAAAAAAATAAAATATTGTCTCCAACAACCATCATAAGTACATCCACTCTATAGTAGTGGGCGGGCCACAAGTTAATTGATGCGCTTTCCACAGCCTCTTCACACCCTACTTTGAGCTCTAGCCTACCCCCAGCTGGAGTGAATTTGACTGCATTGCCAATGAAAAATCCTACATTTTATAATGGTTGGAAACCTAACACTTTATCAGTAAAAAAAAACCATAATAACCAATATACATGTGTCAGCAATCACTGGGGAAGTTCTTCACAATGAAGGCTTGTAACCATAGGTCGAATGTCCATCTTGAAACAAATTTACAAATTTACTTGTGGGATATCACATCTTTGAAACTCCAAACCAAAAATTCCAAAACCATCAACAAGTAAAACTCATCTAGATGAAGTTCCACTGTCGTACCTTCATCTTGACCTGCAATCAATGCATGACACCATACCAGTAAAAATATGACTATTAGACCATTCATACATCTACCACCGAAGCATATTCAAATATTGGCATAGGTCCATTTTAGTAAAACTTAGCAGACGTTAGATGAGCAAACTTAGCTAGAAATGATATGGTATGATAGTCACAATGCTTTGAATTTTGCAGAAGAAAAAGCATAGCCGAAAGCAACCATCTTTTTCGAAAAAAAGAAGAACATGAAATAAGCTAATAAAAAAAAAACCCAGTATGTAGATCAAACAATGGCGTCGTTGGTATACTTCTTTAAGAAATAGATGTCTACTAATTGCAGAGGAAATAAAAAGAAAGAATATATGAAAATAGACTACCTGAACACTTTTTTAAAAAGTAATATAAGACAACAAAAAAAATAGGACTGAATTACGATGATTAGTAAAGACAAAATGACAATTTTATCCTCAAAATAATCCATACTACGGTCTTTATATTCATTCTTAAAGGGGTTGAGACTAGTGGACCATCCAAATAGGGGATTTTAACAAATGGCTGGATAGGACTAATAACCAGACTCTTAAGAGTCTTGAACTTTAGGATTTGAGTTCTTGATTACTGATACCCTAAAACTACAATATTACATCATCAAATTTGCTGATGAAAATGCAGGATAAACTTACCGGGATGTTAGGATCTGATTTTCTTAATATGAGCAAACAAAATGAAGTGATTGAATGCAGGATTGAACCTTAGACGACCAACTTTGGCTAGGTTTGATTCAGATTTGAACTTCGGCTGGTAACTACTTCACAGAAAAATTCCTAAGCAGTGACAATTTGAGATCACCAACTTACACAAGATCAGCTAATGGATTCTAAATTTCTCACTCCATAAAATAGACAATGGATTCTAAACTTCACTGTAAAGAATAGCTAATGGATTCAAAACTTCTCAGAGATTTGGTTTTCTACCAACTTCACTGAAATCCACTCAGTGCCTGAAGACCAACTTCAGATTTATTTCTGCAGGGCCTTGAACAATCGAATCCAGTCCTAAAAGATCTCACAATGAAAGAAAGAACAAATAAAATTAGTCATGCATAGAAAACCCAAAAATATCAACAATTAACTCCAAAACAAAAGCCAAACCGACATCATAAATATGTGAGGGCTTTGTAGAGCCATTTACAAAAGACAAGTATAAGGCAGCAGTTGTATGTCTCACACCATTTTAATAGTTTTGCATCACATCATTTCTTAAGATATTTCACTTGCTTTCGACTGCAATTACTCCCTCTCGGGTAATTTGGAATCTTCCATAAAAATAATATCTCGTATATTTTTGGGTGCAGGTGAAAGAGATCATGGTTAATATTGCCATTTATCACTGACACCAAGGTAGATGAATGTAATATTTCAGAGTTGAACATGATCTGGGCACAGTCATCGCTTTCAAACTTATAAATTGTTTTTCCAGATCAGTTTTGCACATGGCACATACTAGAGTTCAATGAAATTAATCGGAAGGATTTTATTCACACTCACATGTACAGTGAAAGAGAGCAGACAATATTTTTTGGTAGAGCAAAAAAAATAGTTATACTTTTGTGTTATTTGTAGCAAAAGCACATATAATTGTGACTTGATCAGATAGAGCTTTAAATATTAACTAATCCTTATTAACTTCAATGATGATAAAATTATGTTTACAGAAAAAAAAGAAACCCAGAATTTGCTCAAGACTGTGTTACTCTATAAAAAATTATCGAAAAAATGGATTTTTTCAAAATATATGATATTTGGATGCACGAGCTACTTGAATTACCAGTAAAAGTTCTGTTGGAGGATATTTGTCGAATATAAACAAAATCTTGAAATGTGATTTTCCAATTGTTGCTAAAAATCAAAGAGAAAACAATGAGAAACAGAATTTTTAGCAGACATAGCTTTTCCAAAGAAAGTTTTGATCCAAAAATAGGCATAATGGTTGCTTTGAAAATGCGGGAAAGGGTCTTGTAGATGATAATTATCAAATGGATACACATGTCACACGTATCTTTGCATGAAAGGAAAGAAGCTCTAATTGCCAGCTACCAGAAACAAGAGTCCCAATACTTTGAAATGCTAACCACCTGCACCAACGCTAACTCAAAACCGTTATCTTGATTTTCCCCTCTTCTCTTGCGTGGAAAATTGTGAAAGTATTAATCTGCATTGTCTGAGAGTAACTGTCGATCATTTTGTCCAATTTTAAAAAGAAAAAATATTGAAATTAAACGTTAGCGGAGGGTAATAGAGCATTGTAATTGGTTGTAGAAGAAATTGTTAATCACCGTTTACACTGGAGCCTCAACAATAGTCCCGCCTTGGCAGAAACTAATAATAGTAGGTGGTTTAAATATATTTTCTTATGTGACAAATAATGCAGATAGAGAACAATGCTTATGGACAAATTACTCGAGCTTATTGAAAGCTTTCAAATTTTTGATATTTGGTTTACATTAATATTTATATATTTGGTTACTCTCTTTTTAAAAAAAATGTTTTCATATTAGTTTACATATAGATCTTTTAATTATTTTTTCAAAAAGTTTTCAATGTGAAATCTGATGTTAAACATAAAATACTCTTTAAAAATTAAATGTAATTGAAGAAAAGTATATTAAATTATAAAGAGCTTTATTATTTCTAATTTTAAAAAATTGGATTTGTCACAAAGAAAACGTAGCAAATGGATAAGCACTTTAGACAATGAGAGTATACAAAACAATAAGCATTCTAAATTACATAAATAGATAGGAAAACTTCAGGACTTTTGACTCATTTCTCTTTCAAGTATCATATTAGTTTACCTTGCATCTTTTAACTATCAAAAGTTTGAAAGCTTGAAATTAGTAATTTTAAACATATAAACAATTGAAAAAGAAATAATAATGCAAAAGTGTGTGTGTGTGTGTCTATATATATAATGATAATGAAATCACATTGTTATACTATACATAAGATTAAATTTTGCAAGGATAGATTATCTCATTCATTCCACATGGATCTCTTTAGTATAGAGACTTAAAATAAATACTTTATCTAATTAAATTTTATATTAATCTATTTTAAAAATATTCTTTTAAACTAATTAGTAATTCATAATTTTTCATTCTATATATGCTCAATAAATTATTAACTATTAACCTAATCAACTTATTTGTAATATTTTTAAATTTTTAATATATTTGCTATAGTCCACACAGATATATATTTTTAAATAATTTAAATCAAATTATTTATCTTCACTATCATATAGTACAAAAAAAGAAAATACAAATTTAAAAATTTATACGTTATTTAGAGTGCACATAACACACTACTAAACACATGTTTGTTTAAGGGCCATTATATGGTTATTAATGATATTTTTTATTTTCTTTAATACAAATCTCAGTACTTATTGGTGGAAGGTTTTCTTCCCCATTATCATTTTGCTTTCACACATTCTAGGTTTTTTCAACAAACTTCCAAAAGAAATCTTTGAAGTATGTCATGCTTTACAAATTTTACTATGTAATGCTAATTTTGCATAAGGATGTATCTCTACCTCAAAAAATTTAATATATTTGCCAATCCTTCTATGTTATTGTCACTTTTTCTAAAAAAATTTCTCAATTTTTTAGATTTAGGAGTTTTGATCAAATTAATTCTCTTTAAACATTTATCAAAAATGATGTCTTCTCTTTATAATTCAAACTTGATCATTATAGTCAAATTACTTGCTTTTGAGATATTTAACCATTTATTTTGTGAAAAAATGAGTCTTTGCACAAAAGTTGTTAGATTTTCCTATTAAATAATGATCTTTTTAAGTTTTAATTATTAAATCATGAGCTTTTTTTTTTCTAATTGACTAAGAATGTTTTGATAGTAAAATTAAGCCAAACAAGGGGGGATCTATTGGTGCCTTTAACTATTGTTGTCTATTAGTGTCAAACAGTTAGTAATATACTAGGTAGAGTTAGACAGTCATTATTGCGACCAAGATACTCTTTATAGGCTATGTCATGAGATAGACTTCTATATGAACTTGTATATATTGAGCTCTATAGGAGTTGAGCAAGTATATTGTTGCCGAGTATTTTTAATCTAAGCCAAGTATAATTTTAATTGAGTAGTTTGAGCACGTCGAAGCTGACTTATACAAAAGGTATTGAGCATAATAAAAATTGAGTGTCAATAGAATATACAATTAGTGTTGAGTGTCAGCAAATAGTAAGTGCCGAGCAACACAAAATTTACATTCAAGTCAAGAATGATACAAATTTTGAGACCTAAACCATTGCATGAGGACATGGACATGATATTTAACACTTGTAGAGTTTTTTATAAATAATTTTATGCATTTTATGACATGGATCACAGATCCCTATGTTTTGTGATGAACAAATAAGATGGAGTGGTGAAATAAGGAAGAATCTAGAAAACTCTTTATGGAATCTTTAAATAGGGTAGAACTTGACTTTTTTTTGTATGGTATGGTGGAGTTTACAATGATATGAAAGAGAAAAAGGCTATCCATGTAGTTTATGTGTGAATGTGTGAAAATTTAGAAGAGGCAAAGAGTTGTACTATTCCAGAATTGAGCAAGCAACCTAGTTAAGCGATGAAGGATAGAAGAACCAAATTAGATCCAAAGATGATATCATATTGGAATGAGGATATCCAACATTAGCTTATCAAAGCAGGCTGATGATTAGGTATTGAATTCATTTTAACAGACTGAGTTAGGGTAAATCTCTTAATACAATGGCCTTAACATATCTTTGTAAATCCCATAATAAAGTCCTTACTTTGTTGTAAGTGTCAAATCTTCTAATAGGGTGAGATCTAACAATATCAAAAGATTTTGATATGGTAGACCCCTCATAGGATTGACCATTGAATATGGTCAAACATTGTAACCTTAACAAATTAGCTTTACTACAATAGTAGTGAAGATTTCTGGGTGCCATCCCCATCTTAGTTTTACCTTCACCTTGAAGTGTTTCTAGGTAACCATAATCTTTGTGTTATGTGATACTTTTCATGAATTTGAAGATTTGGAGAAGTAAGTGATTGCAAGATTTGGGAAGCTTATGACAAATTGTGTGATAAAGGATTTTTGAAGGAGGAATTAAAAATTGTTGTGAGGAAAGGGTTAACTTAGGCCCTACAGCTCCCAAGAAATTTCAAGATAAAAATGATTAAGGTTGTGTTGAGAAGGATCCATGCCATGAATTTTTGGCTATACAATGGACTAGTTCAAATAACCAAGAAGATGATTCACAAGGTTACTAGTTATCTTACACTTGATAAGAAAAAGACTATAAGAAGTCTGAGTCGTGAGGAAGTTGAAGAAAATACAGGTGCCGAGTGGAATGGATAGGGGTTGTCCATCAAAAATATTCCTACTTAATTGATTGAATTTGCAATGAGATTTATTTCTCACAAATTGTATCAATCTAGTAGATTGGATAGTGTACCATGTATGGAAGTGGATTGAGTGTGAAAGATAGTCATGAGAGATAATGAATATGATCTCACTGAGTTGTAGAAGATTTAATTAGAAGAAAAGATAATATCTATCAGAAAGGCAAAGAATTCAATGTGTAAGTTTGGTTCACTTATAATGTGTATTTTCTTTTACATTTAGAAGTATTTTCCTAGTATTGGAAACATTGTTTGGGAACAAAAAACACTAGTAATAAGACAAATCAATAAGTATTGTTGGTAAACAGATTTGTCACAGTAGAATTTTCCCAATAGAGTGTGTGGCAAACCGTTCACAATAGTTGGATAGGCCCTTGGTATGCAGCCTTCCTTTGCGTTTAGAGGGGCAGCTCCCTCGTATGATATGATTTTGAAGTTTTTTGAATAAAGAATCTAAAACTAAAAGGTGAGAAAGCTCATGATGACAAATGCACCACATGACTCCAAGGCTTTCCTGAACTACTAAATTAAAATCACTAATAACAACAATCAAGATCTACGCTTGAAAACTATTACTAGCACAATGCTGATCCACAGATTCATAAACATCTACACCATACCGTGAGAATGCTCACTACAAAGAGAATCAACATTTCTAACAATTTAGATTTGGAAGAAGAGAACTCAAATTGCACGTTCTTTTATTTTCTTGCACCAAGAACTCAAGAGGAATTTCTGATTACAAAGACAAAATTTGTACATACTTTCCAAATATCATCTCCTAATCAAAATTTTAGCATAGTGCTCCCTTTTTCCAAAGCCAAAAAGTCCCTTTACAAAGCCCAAAAGAGCCCTTATATAGACATAGAGGTTAATAACTACCCCTCTATGGTTAGTAACTACCTCCCAAATACGTGATTTGGGTGAGGTTAATTAACCTCAACAAAATTAACCTTAAATGACAATAACCATTATTTGAAATGTATGGCTTGGAAAGTGTCTTCAAAAGGTTGAATCATTGATTTGATACTAGACTGTAATAATGGGGTATGTGTCCAAGGTCAGACATAGTAGAACACTTCTTTCCTAATACAGGCGCAGAGTGGTGTGGCCTATGAAAGTCTCATGTTGACGATGTGTGTTCCATCATTTTCTATAATCTAAAGAACTAAAAGGGTCATGAAGAGTGACAAGAAATAGATAACTTGGTTGGTCACTAATAACTTTCTCTGTCAGTGATCGCATTATATCGATGCCATGTCTTTCTATGCATCAATCACATGATATCCTTGCATGGTTTGGGCTCATTCTATACTGATCATAAGAAGGGATTGGAAGCCTGTGATCATGATAAAGTGACCAATTGACATGCAACATGTCTCTACCCATTTCATCAAAAATTGCATCTGCTTATAAGTTTCCAAGGCCACCTAAAGAAATCCATTCTAGGCATATCCAAAAATTATTACATTCCATTAGATCACATTTCTTTGAGGCATTTCTTTGAAGAGCCTAAGAGCCTCTTCAAGTTCACCATTCTGTGCATATCATGCAACCATTATAGTCCATTAGATCATGTCTCTTTTAGGCATTTTGTCAAATAGTTGACGTGCCTTGTTTACACTTTTGCATTTGGCATTGAAAGAAACCAATTGAAGCCTTAAAATTGAGCATTGTTATTCACCATTCAATCTAGTTTTGATTATGATAAGTAGACCCTTGAAAAAACCCCAATTTTTATAGAGAAAAGGAGCAGAACTGCAAGAACTAGAAAAAGACGGCACATCCGATTCATTTCTGCTATGCTTGGAGTGGTTGCGACATGAATATAATAACTATTCACATGAAGAAGATAATGCACCCGAATTACATGCATATCACAGTAGAGTTGATATATATACTTCTATTGTTAGCAAGAATGGCATCCATGCCCTCATCGAGTAGCTTGGATGGCAGCTAACCTTCAAAACCACTGAATGTGATGCCCAAGAATTTTAATGGAAAGAGTGAGCTACTACATTTCTCAACTCTGTTGGCCTCGATGCATTTCAATCAGATGCAGTCAAAACTTAAACATAGAGACAATGTACAGAGATCCACCCCTATAGAGCTAATGTAAATGTGCAGAGATCCCCTCAAAATCATCGAATCCAATGTCTAAGAATTTCAATGAAGGCAATGAGAAGAGTACTATAGGAATTTGATGTTGCCAATATCCAGCTCAAATAGTAATTCAAGGCTCTCAAAACTCTTAGGAAGAGTGTCACAGAACTCAATGGTATTGATATGAAAAAGGGCAATATCTGTGACCAATCCTGACCTACACTCAATTTGGAAAGCATGAAATGGCCCTAGTGGTCTTTGCACATTTCTAATGTGAAGAGCTTGAGCATCATTGTGGATTCTTCCCTTCTTTACATCATCTCAAAGCCACAGTCCTGTCATGCTTTTCCCTCGCTTATTCAGATAAAATTATTACTGAACCGGACTGCCACCTTCCACAATTTAGACTATGGAACTAATCTTATCATTTATTCCACATCTCAAAACTATACAAAATCTCTCACATTTATCGTTAGTTCTATTTCTGCAAAGGCTCTCACGTTTATCATCAATTCCATTTTGAAGCTCTCTATTTATATTCACACATTTCCTCTGTTCATAGCCTGTGACTTCTCTTAGTAAAAAACAATGCCTCACAAGCTTGTTTCACTGAAATCCTTCGATTCTTTCTATGCATTTATTTGTAACAAAGCCCTATTGCATCAAATCAATTTGTCTCTTCATAGTAAGACATCGGCAAATTTGCCTATGTTGAGAAGATGAACTATGGATTCATCAAATACACATCGGATGGGAAACTATCACAGACAACAGCCCATTAAGATTCAGGTCCAAAATTAGGTGGTGCAGCACCTTTCTCAAATCATGAAAGAGTTCAGTTAAATGAAGTCAATCTTTTATTGGAATAAATTTTGTGAATGGCTTCTACTTTTTCAAAACTTTAATGACTTTCATCTTCTCATCAGGCAAATCCTTTGACCCCCCCTTTTTTTATTTCAAACCATTTACATGTCTGATTTGGAATTTCAAATAGGTTAATAATTGTTTCATAGAGGTTAGGAAATATGTGTTTTTGGAGAGGTTAATTAACCTACTCCAAAATGCGTGTTTTGAAAGTTATCATTAACCTTTTGAGAGGTTAAGAAAAATGCATTTTTGGAGAGGTTAATTAACCTACTCCAAAATGCGCAATTTGAAATTTATCATTAACCTTTTGAGAGGTTAATGGTTAATGATAGACTTGAAAACATGTATTTTGGGTCTCAACATTAACCTATGATAATTTAGAGCTCAAAAGTCAGATTTTAAAAATTTTAAGTGCTGTGCAGAGCTGGGAACGAGCCAGAGACATAAACATTTAGAAACTCACAAAAACTCAGAGATAAAATGGTCAGTTTAAAGATTAAAATTGGGAAAGTTTCAAAAATTAACCAAGGTTTATAAAATTGAAAGAATTTTATAATCGGGCAACAACTAGCTCTAACTGGGGACAAGGACTGTACAAGACGAAGCTTGAATCCAGAATGAATAAAATAATGCCTTATCCATTGGGTTGTAAAATAGAGTCATTTGAGGGACCAATTTAAAAAAGAGGGAATGAACACCAAAAATGAGACAACGGAAAGGAAAAACCAAGCAACAAAACAACACAACAAAAACTCTTATCTAGACTATATTAAAGGCAGGTTTCCCTACCTCCTATGACTCAAGGTATAATCATGCAAATTCATTCACTAGCTGGTGAAAATAAATACCATAGTGTGCTAACATGTGGCCACTTTTAGGTTCTTGTGGACTCAAGTGTAAGTTCTCTTTTTGAATCCCAATTTTGAGACTCTTAGCATGCTTCATATCACTTGATAAAAGAATGTATCCAGATAACCATGTCTCGTCAAAAATCTCTGATTTTGGAATCAACTTAGCTTCATGTTGCATGTTTTTGATGACTTCATTTTGAAAGGATTGAAGGATAAGGCTCTCAAGTTCCTGGATGAATTTATGATCTTTTTCTCTATTTGACAAGCCTTGTACTTGAAATTCTAGTGATTGGTGATCATGGATTCTTGAACTTATTTTTGACACTAGACAATTTTTCTTTTCCATAGGAATGTTTTTGCTTGTATTCTCTATGAAATTCCTCCAATATGAATGCACATTCTAGTCACATTGAACCTTTCTAAGATATATTTCTTCCTTTTCTCTCATCAAATTGCTCAAAGGAGAAACAATCATCTTTTCCATTTGGGTGCATGTATGCTCTATTGAGTCTATCTGATCAAGAGAATTGATCATCAAGTCACATTGATGTAAGGAAAATTCTTTTAAAAGAGTATCGTCATCTATGCCTTCATCTTCACATTTTTCAATCATTAAATCACAACACATTTCTTCAAGGCTAATTACTCCTCTAGTGCAAGGTACCATCATAATGTTTTCTTCAATGTGGTTTCCACTTGTGAACTGGAATACTTCGAATTTAGGTTTCATGCATGAGGAAGAATAAGAACTTGATGTGTCATCTTCTCTTACTTGAAACTTATCTTTCATTTCCATGTCTATTGTACTTGTCATTAAATATTCATCAATTTTTACACAAGCTTGGTGCATTAATTTTTCTTGATGACCGTCTTCACAAAATGGGAAAACTTCATATTCCACTTGCATGTAACTTGGAACGGGATCTCTTGACAGCTCATCATCTTTCTCTTGAAAATTATCTTCTACTCTTGTGATGATCATTTCACTTTCTAAAAACTCCTCAACATCCGCAAAAGTAAAGACTTCAATCTCAGGAGTTAATGGAGATGTCTGCAAGATTTCACTTGAGGTTATTTCTTCACCAGTGGTGGTAGAAGATTGTAAAAAATATTCTAAAGAGTTGACTTCATCAATAGAGTCCTCATCATTAATGATTAGGGATGAATTAATAGGAAGGTCTTCTCCACAAAGGAAGTCATCATCTGAAGCATTTAGGCACCAAGTAGGAATAAAAGTAGTATGAAATTCATCTTGATCTGAATTTCCCTCCTCTTTAATCATATCTTTTGTAATTCCTTGAGAAATATTTGATATTTATTTTTCCTTCTCATTCGGATTGAGATGATTGAATACGTTCTCCTTATTTTTGGAATTTTCACAATGATTCCTTGATACATTACTAAACCCTTCTCCCATAGACATCATTTCTTGACCATTTCCTTGATTAGAAATAGAATCCCCATCTTCTTTCACACATGAAGATTTAGATGAGTTATTTCTAACATTTGGATCAAGAGATATTTTGTTACCAAGGAAATAATTCTTGGATGAGTCTTCTTTCTCAAGTTCTCGCAATGTTGAAAGTAAAGAAGAATGTACATTGTCAAGATCCAGGTGTGCATTGCCATAAAATCTTTTTAAAAATTTAACTTGATTAGGATCAATGGGAGCATGATTTTGATGAGCAATAGGTGCAGAAATTAGAGCACGTTTTTGACCACCACTATCCATCTTTGATTGACATGAATCACTTTTCTGGTCAAACTCTTCCTTATAATTACATGTAGAACTTGTTTCTAAAGATGATTTGGGCTTGTGAGAGAAAAAATGATAATCTTTACCATCCTCTTCTTCGATATTTTTCACTGTCTGGAGCAAAGATGGATGAGTCTCTCCTAGATCTAATTTTTGTCCACCATAGAAACTCTTCAAGAAGCTAGCTTGCATAGAATCAACCTAATTTTTTTGAGGTGCAGGTGCATGAGAGACATTCTCAGTATTCCTCATTGCTGATTTAAATGAAGCACATTTTTCAGCAAAGCCTTCTTTATCTTTATACACTGAATCTTTTTCCAAAAAGGAATTTTGATCATGAAAAAGAAAACCATAATTCTTTCCATCCTCTTCTTCAATCTTTTGAAAAACTTGAAGTAAGTGAGGATGAACCATTTGAGGATCTAACCTCCTGCCACCATAGAAATTCTTCAAGAATTTAACTTGCAGAGGCTCATCGGGAATCTGTCTCTTAGGATATTGAGAGTATTCATCATCACTATTGCTATCACTATCACTTTCAACTTTTACCCTATACCAAACCATGATTCTAAATTTTTGCCTTCAAATAGAGTCGTTGATAACCAATCTTTTAAAATAGAGTTGCCAACCTTCATTCCAGCGAAGGTACCTTTAATCAACCATGTTGTTAATTATTGTTCACTTGGTTTTGGATGTGACCAAGGTTTTTCCTGTTTCTTCTTGGAATGACTACTATTCTTTCAACAATTATAATGTTGTGACCAATAGGAGCTCTTCGCAAGATTTCCCCAAATTCTTCTTCTTCTTTAAGAAATTGATTCACTAGATGGTATTGTTGAGCACTTCATCTAAACCTCTTGGCTAGAGTGTTCAAGTCTGAGATGATATCCTCCTGGGTGTCTTGGAAGCCAAGGTTCAGTTGGAGAATAGGAAAAATGTTCTCATGCAGAAGCACCATTGTGCTTCATTACAAGCGATTGTCAATCTTTCTTGTTCAGTCTCCCCAGTGGAGTCACCAAAAATCTATTGGTAAATAGATTTGTCATAGTAGAATTTTCCCAACGGAGTGTGTGGCAAACCATTCACAACAGTTGGATAGGCCCTTGGTATGCAGCCTTCCTCTGTGTTTAGAGGGGCAACTCCCTTGTATGATATGATTTTGAAGTTTTTTGAATAAAGAATCTAAAACTAAAAGGTGAGAAAGCTCATGATGATGAATGCATCACACAACTCCACGGCTTTCTCGAACTACTAAATTAAAACCGCTAATAAAAACAATCAAGATCTACGCTTCAAAACTATTACTAGCACAATGCTGATCCACAGATTCATAAACATCTACACCATACCGTGAGAATGCTCACTACAAAGAGAATCAACATTTCTAACAATTTAGATTTGGAAGAAGAGAACTCAAATTGCACATTCCTTTATTTTCTTGCACCAAGAACTCAAGAGGAATTTCTGATTACAAAGACAAAATTTGTACATACTTTCCAATTTATATCATCTCCTAATCAAAATTTTAGCATAGTGCTCCCTTTTTCCGAAGCCAAAAAGTCTCTTTACAAAGCCCAAAAGAGCCCTTATATAGACACAGAGGTTAATAACTACCCCTCTATGGTTAGTAACTACCTCCCAAATGCGTGATTTGGGTGAGGTTAATTAACCTCAACAAAATTAACCTTAAATGACAATAACCACTACTTGAAATTTATGGCTTGGAAAGTGTCTTCAAAAGGTTGAATCATTGATTTAATACTAGATTGTAACAATGGGGTATGTGTCCAAGGTTAGACATAGTAGACCACTTCTTCTTTCCTAATACAGGTGCAGAGTGGTGTGACCTATGAAAGTATCATGTTGACGATGTTTGTTCCACCATTTTCTATAATCTATGAAACTGAAAGGGTCATGAAGAGTGATAAGAAATAGATAACTTAGTTGGCCATTAATAACTTTCTCTATCAGTGATCACATTATATCGATGCCATGTCTTTCTATGCATCAATCATGTGATATCCTTGCATGGTTTGGGCTCATTCTATACCGATCATAAGAAGAGAGAGGAAGCTTGTAATGGTAAAAGGAAAGAATAAGAGTATGCTACTGGAACCATATCATAGACTGAAGCTTTGTCTCAGAGCTTGCTCGAGTTTTTGAATAAGAAAGCCTATGAGTATAATAGCTTGAGTTTTGTGGAAGCATGGCCACTATCAGACAAAAGAGATCCTTTATTCACCACCAGAAAAGAAGAAACAAAGATATAAAACAACTAGAGCTTTTCAGCTGGTTGCAATAACCCATCAATACAAAGTGCAGGTCGTTTCCTTCATAAAGTGCAGAGAAGGATCTTCTAAAAGGAACAATAATCTAACAAATAAACTCACTCCACCTCATCCAATAAACCATCAACTGCCAACGGATTAACCCTCAACTTGTGGTTCTTCTTCACAATGGAAAACGTTTTAAATTTCATAAGTTGGATAACATAAAGCCACTAGCATGTGTTATGGATAAAAAGTGATATATATACATCAACCTGCTAATAGTAAAAGAAATATCACCATATTTATATAGGCATGCACAGAGGAGTGTCGGTTCCTATCCATGCAAGCAAGGGAAGGATGCTTTAAAGAAACAATTGCACTTGTGGTTTATTCAATAGATGTGCCATCTTCCTCAACTTATCAAAATGTACAATCTCTCCATATAACCAGAAGGATATTTATGAAGCTCAGGTTTGAATACGTGCCATCACCACTAGGTCAAAGAACATGCAGCCATAGTACCAATCTCATGTCCAAGTGTAAAAGCATTGACGCAGGACTATAATGCCTTTGCAAATGCCCTTAATCAATTAAAATACAAGCTATAGGCAGGGGCAATCTGGAAACATGAGTGAAGACTATCAACATGACTAGCTCGAATGATTGGAGAAGTAAGAATGCAGAAATAAACATAAAGAAAATCTAATTGATGCAAGACAATGGCAGTCTTAAATCAAAAAGAAATCTAATGGTCCATTTTTTAATCCATGGACATGTAACGAAGAATGCAATTAATGTCTAAGATTGTGCTTAACATGTTTGACATAATGTCTCAATAAAATGGGCAGGAAAGCGTGCAAAATATTTGACAAAAGCCATCTTATTTGTGATATGCTTCCGATGGGTGTTTGATCTCATTAAAATTTTTTGGACTTGACAGACAGTTAGATAATCAAGGAAACGGGAAGGATCCTCTGATGTGGATTTCATCATCATAACATATATGCTGATGAACATCAAGGAAGAGTAATAGAAAGCATGCCAATTGCTTGACATAATTTCACTATAGTAGGTTAGGATTTTATAAAATGACTGTCCACATTAAAATTTTCTACAATGTAGAGTGTGTGGGAAAACACAATCAAATTCTTCCCATGGACATGTCGTCACTTTGGTTGAAGAGAATCGAAATTGCAAAAATGCCTGTTGGATAAAATTGCTAATTGTGTATTGTCTTTGATGTTACACAAATGTCATATCAATCATCAGGCAGAGTTTATCGAGCTCAGATTGTCAACAAAGCAATTTATAGTGACTACTGAGCATTCCTGAACGTTACACAGAAAGATAGCTCTTACCGAGCTCACTCGAGCATCAAAGAATTTTGTAGCAGAAAGTTAATGTTCATCGAGCTCCCAAGGTTAACAAAGGGAAAGTCAATGTCTACCAAGCTCACTCGGTAAGTGAAGGAAAGTTAGCTTTTACCGAGCTCAGTCGGTAAGTGAAGGAAAGTTAGCTTTTACCGAGCTCACTTGGTAAACAAAGGAAGGATAGTATTTATCGAGTTAACTCGGTCTCCAAAGGAAGTTGCAAAGTTCGTAGTGTTTACCGAGCTTCACTTGGCTAACACTGGAGAAACCATTCTGGAGCAGTGGTCACTGAGCTGGGTCAGGCAGCAAAGGATTTTTCTAAAGAATTCAGTTTAACTGTTTTGTGCAGTCGACTGATTTTATGTTTTTCAGTTGTTGTAACTTGTAATTGAGCCGACTTGACAATCTGTAAGGTATATATGAAAGGTCAAGTTGTGAATTCAAATGATGTAGAAAAGTGTGGATGCATAAAAGTGCGAATAAGCAAATATATGAGCAAATGTTGAGGAAGGATTAGATATCCCTATAAAGCTGCAAAGTTGCATTCGATCAATGAGGATCTAGTGAAGCAGAACATAGATCTATATTCAGCAAAGATAAGTTGCATATATTTTAGATCACTTCATTGTTGCTTTCTAATCATTGTAACAATGATTCAAAATCTCTTAATAGAGTTGGTTTGACAGCCATTTTGTAAATCCTCTAATAAGGTGACAATTCAGTTGAATTGTTTTAAAGACCTTTGACAAGGCCACTTCTAACAAGGTGATCAAATCCTCTAACAGGGTCACACCTAATAGTGTGTTTTGTAACCTTTAACAGGGTTGGCTCCTAATAGGGCTCACTTTAGAAGAGTGAAAATTGGTAACTAGTTACTTGGCATTTTTTCCCAAATTGGGTTTTCACATTAAATTTGGTGTCTCTTGTGTTCATGTTATTTCTTTATGCATGCATGTTAATCACTTTAAATGCTTAATAAAGTTAACAGAACATCTATCAAGTTTCAACATTTATTTGTGTGGTTACCGAGTGTCAGCAACAGCTGTATTTTAAGACATCTAAGGATCTGTACATTTATTTTTTTTGTTAACTGATTCACCCCTCCCCTCTCAGTTACTCCATCTCTATTTCCAACAATTGGTTTCAGAGCTTTTGGTGCTTGCATGATAAGATTTCAAGGATCTAAGCCAAGGATCAGGATGTCTTACAAAAGGGAAATCCCAAGACTTAACAAAAATAACTTCTCAGCATGGCAAGGACTGATGAGACTTCACCTAGCATCCATTGGTGATACAGGACTGAAGTACCTTGATGAAAAATATGTAGAACCAACTGGTACACTATCTATCAATGATATTGCTGAAAAGAAGACTCACAACTTTATGATGATAGATATAACATCTGCTCTGAGTTATGAAGAATTTGATGATATCAAGGACTGCAAATCTACCTTTGAAATGTGGGAAAAGCTAAAAGAGATCTATGGAGGAGATGATAACGTTAGAAGAGCCAAAGCAGAAAGTTTGAGAGGACAATTTGATCAAATGAGGATGAGAGAGCTTGAAAACATTGCAAAATATGTTGAAAGAGTTAAAGCATGTGTCAGTGCAATCAAAGCTTTTGGAGGAGATATCAGTGAAGAGATAGTTATAAGTAAAGTTCTCAATACTCTACTTCCCATTTATGCAATCAAATTTTTTGCAATTCAAGAAAGAAGATGTGAAGCAAATCATAAGATAAATCTAGAGGCTATAGTTGGAAGATTGACTACATTTGAACTGGACAACTTTGATAACTGTATTCTAGCTTTCAAGAACATTGAATCAGCATTTGAAGCCAAACTTTCACTCAAGGAGAAAGGAAAAAAGAAATCTCAGTCAGAAGGTAAAGATGAATCAAACCAAAGTTTAGACAGTGATCTTGAAGTAATTGAAGCCCTTCTAGCAAGGAAATATTCTAGAGGCAGAGGAAAATACAAAGGTAAAGTACCCCTAATCTATTTTTCATGTGAAGAAGTTGGTCATATTGCTGCTAGACGTCCAAAAAAATAGAATAAAGATGAAAAGAAAGATCAAAAATGGAATGGCAAGAAAGATTTCAAATCATTCAAGGACAAAGGTAAGAAAACATGTTTTATGGCTAAAGATTCTAATGATTCTAATGATGAAGAAGAAGATGAGATTTTCTATATTGTTGTGAAAGATGAATCTGATAATGATGAAGAAATGGCACTCATTTCTCATATGAGCAAAAATGATACATGGATCATAGATAGTGGTTGTTCTCATCACATGACTGGCGACAAAACTAAGTTTGAATACTTTGAAGACTATGATGGTGGCAGTGTAAGATTTGGTAACAATGAACCTTGTTGTATAAAAGGAAGAGGAAGAATCCCTCTAACCAAAGAACTTATATGTGATAATGCCTATTGGGTAGAAGGACTAAAACATAATCTGTTAAGTGTGGCACAGCTACTCAATAATGGAATCAAAGTAGAATTCATGCATGGTAAAACAAGACTGCTGGATGGGAAAGGAAAGCTGATTGGATTAGGTACTCAAACTAAAGGTAACTTGTTCTATCTTGAACTAGGTGAATGTTCATGTTTCATTGCTCAAGTTGAAGAAAGTTGGTTATGGCATAAAATTTTGTGTCATGTAAACTTTGATAATCTGGTAAAGATAAACAAATTCAAGAAAGTAAAAGGCATTCCCAACATAAAGAAACCTGAGGTCGGTCTATGCAAAAATTGTCAAATTGGAAAGATGGGAAAGACTAGCTTTAAAAGAAAAAACTATCAGTCTAAAGACATATTAGAAATTGTGCATACTGATTTATGTGGACCCATTGGAATTGAAAGCTATACTAGAGAAAAGTTCTTCATTCCTTTTGTTGATGATTACTCAAGAATGATGACAGTCATGCATCTAAGAAATAAATCAGAAGCATTTGAAAAGTTCAAATGGTATTTGGCCAGAGTAGAAAAGGAAACAGGGAAAAGATTAAAATGCTTGAGGTCAGACAGAGGTGGAGAATTCATTTCACATGAATTCAATAACTTTTGCATTGAAAGAGGAATCAAAAGACATGTATCAGCCCCTAGAACACCCCAGCAAAATGGAATAGCTGAAAGAAGAAATAGATCCATCATGGATTGTGCAAGAGCTTTAATGATTGAAAAGAGCATTGCTATCAAATACTGGAAGGAAGCAATCAGCACTGCAGTCTATACCTTGAATCGAGTACAGCTGAAGTAAGACTCATTCAAAACCCCCTATGAGTTATGGTATGGCTATAAACCTAATGTAAGTTATCTTAAAGTATTTGGAAGTAAATGTTACATTTTGAAAGAATTTAGAAAAGGTAAATTTGATGTTAAAGGTGATGAAGGTATATTCTTTGGATACTCATGCACAAGTAAGGCATATAGATGTTTAAACTTGTCTACTCACAAAGTCATAGAAAGTGCACATGTGAAAGTTGATGAGTTTGCAGAAAGGACTGAAGAAGAAAGCAAAAGAGAACTAGAAAATTATAAAAGGTTTGTCTTCAGTGAACCTGATATAGTACTAGCTACATCAAAAAATCAGGAAACTTCTACTCCCGAGTCATCTGTAACCGAGTTACAAGAAGTTCAAACCGAGCCACAACAAACTGAGTTAAATTCAGTATCTACCGAGCAAGTATTTACTGAGCAAACATCTACCGAGCAAATATCTACCGAGCCAGAATAGACAGAGCCTGAGGTTGAAATGCAAAAAGATGATAATGAAATCAATTCAAAAGGCAAGGAACCTATATTAGCTAAGTATGTTAGGAGACATCATTCAGCAGATCAGATCATTGGAGATAAATCTAAAGGAACCATGACAAGAAATAAGCTGAAAGGTACTTGTTTACTTGCTGATTTTGAACTTAGAAATGTCAAAGATGCATTGTAAAATGATAGTTGGATTGAGGCTATGAATGAAGAGATAGAACAAATAGAGAAAAATAAGACATGGACTCTTGTACCCAGACCTAAAGACAAAAATGTGATTGGAACTAAGTGGGTATTCAGAAACAAGTTGGATGAAGATGGTAAGGTATCAAGAAACAAAGCTAGACTAGTATGCAAAGGATATGCTCAAGAAAAAGGAATAGACTATGGAGAAACTTTTGCTCCTATTGCAAGATTGGAAGGAGTCATAACCTTACTATCATATGCTGCTCACAAGGGATTCAAAGTCTATCAGATGGATGTCAAATCAACATTCCTCAATGGTATATTGGATGAAGAGGTTTACATTGAACAACCTAAAGGTTTTGTTTATCCAGATAAGAAGAACATGGTCTACAAATTACACAAGGCATTGTAAGGTTTGAAACAAGCCCCTAGAGCATGGTATGAAAGATTGCATAAATATCTTATTCAGATTGGTTTTCAAAGAACTAATGATAACAGTAGCTTGTTTATTAAAGAAGGACTAGATAATAAGATTGTCTTAGCAAAAATATTTGTAGATGATACTATTTTCACAAGGAATGATGATCTGTGCAAAGAATTCTCAGAACAAATGAACAAGGAATTTCAAATGTCTATGTTTGGTGAGATCAAATTCTTTGTTGGTCTTCAAATTCAACAAGATAAAAATGGTATCTACATTACTCAATCAAAATACATCAAGGAGATATTGAAATTTTTTGGAATGGAAGATTGTAAACCAGTTGGGATTCCTATGTGTACTGGATTAGAACTTACCAAGGAAGATGAATCAAAAGAAGTAGATCAAACATTGTATAGATCTATGATTGGAAAGTTGTAGTATGTAGTTCATACTAGACCAGATATTGCCCTTGCAGTTGGTATTGTAGCAAGATTTTTAGCAAAATCAAGAGAAAACCACTTGATGGCAATCAAAAGAATAATGAGATATTTGAAAGGAACTGAAGAGTATGGTTTATGGTATAAGTTTGGAGGAAATTTGGATTTGAAAGTATTTACTGATGTTGATTCGGTAGGAAACCTTGATGACAGAAAAAGTACAAGTGGAGGTGCATGCTTTCTTAGAAAAAAGTTGGTTTCTTGGACAAGCAAAAAGCAGAATTGTACATCTCAATCCACAGCAGAGGCAGAGTATGTTGTTGCAGCAGTAAACTTTTCTAACATTGTTTGGTTTAAACAGTTGTTGGAAGGCATGAAGATGGAAACCAAAGAACCATTTGTTATGTTATGTGCTAATACAAGTGCAATCAACATATCTAAGAATCCAGTGATGCATTCCAAAACCAAGCATATTGCAATAAAATATCATTTTGTCAGAGAATTGTTGCAAGATAAGGAGATTAGATTGGAATATATTCATACAAAGGACCAAATTGCTGACATATTCACAAAACCATTACCTAAGGATGCATTCTTGTATCTAAGAGGTAAGTTAGGGGTCACTCCCCTATCTGAAGTTCACTAAAATAAAATTTTTAATGATGCATCAACTCATACTAGATTGAAGATCTATCAGTTGATGCAACATAATCAGGAAACATTGCATATGAATTAGTACTGAAGGTACACTGAAATTTATTTGAGTTTGAGTTGTCTTTGGCATGTGTTGTCAAAGAGGGAGAGTTTATTACTGTCATATCTCTTTGAAATTTGTTTAAGATATAGAGTTTTCTATGTAATTCCTTCACAGAGGGAGATTACTGTAAGAGGGAGAGTTTTCTATCTTAGAGGGGGAATTGTTATGTTGACATGTTGAGTTGCCATATAAGAAAAAGACTTATTTTCAAATTTCATTTCTGCTATGACATGTTGTGTTGCCATCAATGCCAAAGAGGGATATTTTTGGATACAATTGTTAATTGTGTATTGTCTTTGATGTTACACAAATGTCATATCAATCATCAGGCAAAGTTTACCGAGCTCAGATGGTCAACAAAGCAATTTATAGTGACTACCGAGCATTCCTGAACATTACACAGAAAGATAGCTCTTACCGAGCTCACCCAAGCATTAAAGAATTTTGCAGCAGAAAGTTAATGTTAATCGAGCTCCCAAGGTTAATAAAGGGAAATTCAATGTCTATCGAGCTCACTCGTTAAGCGAAGGAAAGTTAGCTTTTATCGAGCTCAGTCGGTAAGTGAAGGAAAGTTAGCTTTTACCGAGCTCACTCTGTAAACGAAGGAAGGATAGTATTTACCGAGTTAACTCGATCTCCAAAGGAAGTTGCAAAGTTCGTAGTGTTTATCGAGCTTCACTTGGCTTACACTGGAGAAACCATTCTGGAGCAGTGATCACCGAGCTGGGTCGGGTAGCAAAGGATTTTTCTAAAGAATTAAGTTTAACTATTTTGTGTAGCTGATTGATTTTATGTTTTTCAGTTGTTGTAACTTGTAATTGAGCCAACTTAACAATATGTAAGGTATATATGAAAGGTCAAGTTATGAATTTAAATGATGTAGAAAAGTGTGGATGCATAAAAGTGTGAAAGCAAATATATGAGCAAATGTTGAGGAAGGATTAGATATCCCTATGAAGCTGCAAAGTTGCATTCGATCAGTGAATATCTAGTGAAGCAGAACAGAGATCTATATTCAGCAAAGATAAGTTGCATATATTTCATATCACTTCATTGTTTCTTTCTAATCATTGTAACAGTGATTCAAAATCTCTTAACAGAGTTGGTTTGATAGCCATTTTGTAAATCCTCTAACAAGGTGACAATTCAGTTGAATTGTTTTAAAGATCTCTGACAAGGCCACTTCTAACAAGGTGATCAAATCCTCTAACAGGGTCACACCTAACAGTGTGTTTTGTAACCTTTAACAAGGTTGGCTCCTAATAGGGCTCACTTTAGAAGAGTGAAAATTGGTAACTAGTTACTTGGTGGTTTTTCCCAAATTGGGTTTCCACGTTAAATCTGGTGTCTCTTGTGTTCATGTTATTTCTTTATGCATGCATGATATTTCTTTATGCATGCATGTTAATCACTTTAAATGCTTAATAAAGTTAACAGAACATCTATCAAGTTTCAGCATTTATTTGTGTGGTTACGGAGTGTCAGCAGCAACTATATTTTAAGACATCTAAGGATCTGAAGATTTATTTTTTGTGGTAACTGATTCACCCCTCCCCTCTTAGTTACTCCATCTCTATTTCCAACAATGCCTTGGTCATCAATAATTGGCTCACTTTGCAAACATTCTCAGGTATCCCGAGCAATGTCAAGAATGTACAAGTTTGATGGAACATCCTTCTTTTGACATCAGCTATCCTAACAAAATTTACTCTCGTATTGTAGGATTTTCTGGTTGTTCGGTCAACTTTCATGAAAAGATGGCTCCGGTTATGAATTTTTTGGAGAAGTTGTATTGTAGTTAGGTAAACTTAATCCACAGGTTGCATCCTGTATGTTTTAGCATTCTCAAGGTGGAAGTGGTTTGATGAGGGAAGACAAGCACTTGCAAAGGCTCAACTGGAGTGTATTGTAGCATGTAATGGTTTGTGAGAGAATGTGTATGAGATTGCATCTAAAAGTTTGATACTGTAATTTTTAGAGAGATGACCATGAAGTAGAATTTTCCTTCATTGGATAAATGATCTAAAGAGCAAAAGGGGGTCAATAAAGATCAATTATTCAATCATCTCCTCAAAATGTCTAAGGTTCAAATCTTAGGGCATATAGGTTAATTTTGTTGAGGTTAATTAACCTCACCCAAATCACGTATTTGGAGGGTAGTTATTAACCACAAAGAGGTAGTTATTAACCTCTATGTCTATATAAAGACACCTTTCGGCTTTGTAAAGGGACTTTTTGGGCTTGAGAATAAGGGAACACTATGCTGAAATTTTGATTAAAAGATGATAATTGGAAAGTATGTACAGATTTTGGCTTTATAATCATAAATTCCTCTTGAGTTCTTGGAGCAAGAAAATAAAGGAACGTGCAATTTGAGTTCTCTTCTTCCAAATATGAATTGTTAGAAATGTTGATTCTCTTTGTAGTGAGCATTCTCACGCTACGATGTAGATGTTTATCAATCTATGGATCAGCATTGTGCTAGTAATAGTTTTCAAGCGTAGATCTTGATTGTTGTTATTAGCGGTTTTAATTTAGTAGTTCGAGAAAGTCTTGGAGTCATGTGGTGCATTCGTCATCATGAGCTTTTTCACCTTTTAGTTTTAGATTCTTTATTCAAAAAACTTCAAAATCATATCATATGAGGGAGTTGCCCCTCTAAATGCAGAGGAAGGCTGCATACCAAGGGCCTATCCAACTGTTGTGAACGGTTTGCCACACACTCTATTGGGAAAATTCTACCATGACAAATATGTCTACCATCAAGCATATAACTCAATTAGGAGATAATTTTGAAAATATCATAGATACATATTTTAAAGAATTTAGACAAAGAATGAGAATGAGGATGAGGATACCAAAAGAATTGGTAATGAAACTCTATAATGATGTATGTTTCCTAGTAGACATAGATAACACATTTGTGGAAGCAATTAAGCCAAGGAAGGCATGGTTAACAACATTAGATTAGGATATTGATAGTGATATAGTTAATGCAAATGTTGTTGTATTGTTGAAAGAAGAAATTGACACTAAAGAAGAATATTTTGGTAAATATGAAGAATCTAAGGAAAGAATCACTATAGATATTAGAGCTTCCAAGGAAAAGAAAAGGAAGAAAATGATTGAACACCTAGAGGAAAATCTAGGAACCCAAGGCAGGAGCAAGGAACCTCTCTAGGTGACATAAGATCTTGGAGAAGATGAAGAAAATGGTAGTGGTTATGAGGAAGAGGAAGAAGAAGGGGTCAAGGGTAAAGCCCTAGTTGTTGTCACATCACTTAGAAAGAAGGATAAAGGAACCACAAAGAAGCTAGTTCTAACACTCCTCTTTCCACCACCACCCACCAAACCAAGGACTAGAGCAACAAGTATTGTTGAGTAGTCTACAAAAATAATAATAGTGAAGACTATTGAGTGTAACAGACCAAAACCAAAGAGAAGAAGATTGGCTAAGGGACCATTCAAAAGGATAACAAAATCTATGTACATGAGGTATGTATTGATATATGAGTCTCTGCTAGTTTACCTTTTTTTGGATATGTAAACTATGATACATTGAGTGATGAAGATAAATCAAATATTGAAGAAGTCATGGTAGAGATGATGGAAAATCACAAATTGGTTGATTCTAAGTTTGAGGATGAAATTCAAATGGATCTAAAATAATAGACTTGATAGGAGGTGAAAACATGCAACAGAAGTAGAAAAAGACATAAGAACTGGTACATCAACCAAAGTTATGTCTAATCTATCAGAGGAAGAAAAAGAAACATTTTTGGAGAATTATAGGAACCATTTTTTTACTAAATTTAGAATTTTTATGATATTGCAAAATAAGACTAATTCTGTAATTTAGCAAAATGAGTTACTCTAGAAAAGTATTTTTGGTCTCACAACTAAAGAAAATTATATTGAGATAGTTACTATTCAATATGATGAGATTGATGAATGTTAGTTTCCCAATTAGATCTATAACTTGGTTCTGAAAACACAACTCATGGATTGGACATTCAAAATGAGTAGCTATCTTTCTTATGGAGAAGAATCATTTAAATTGTCAACTCAAGGAAATATACTTGAAGTAGGTCTGCAAAGTATATGCACTATACAACTCTCTAATTTATTCCATCATTGTAAAATATAAACTACAAAAAATCTGAAAATAAATCTAAGTACTTAATGGCTCTAGAAATTGTATATTATAGACTACAACATTTTATGTATCTATCTATCTATCTATCTATCTATATCTAATGTTTGATTATAATTTCAATTATAAAATCTTATTGACTATATAACAACCATCTAACAAGTGTCTCATCATTCCTTTAAACAAGGAACAGACTTATTCTATAATAATGACTAAGTGCATTGATTTTCTGCTCCACCTTTTTAGTAGTCCACTTCAAATGCATGGTAATCCTTCATTATTTCTAATTATGTTTAAAACATTTACCAATTTATGCTCCTCATTTTTATCCTTTCAAATCATTTTTCAAATCTAAATTTCATTAAGAAACGTGGAATTTATGATCATTTTACTAAAACTAGTTTTTGTTGCCTTAAAATGTGCCACCTTTTACTCAGTCAACTTTTGATCCACACTACTCATTAAATATATTTAACTAACTCAAACTCTCAAAAGGATTCCTGCTCCTTGTCCTCTTCTTTCTAAATCTGTAAGCCATTATTAATTTCATTCATAATTGTGAGAGATATCCCTATTTTACTGAAATAACCTTTTTACTTTTTCTATATTTCTTGTAACTATTGATTATTGACAAGTGTCAACTTGCTTCCCCTTCTTTCGAGCTATATGAATGACTCAAATATCTCACAAACAACATTTTAATTACCTCAAGATAATTATGCTTCAATAATAATCATTTATTATAATAAATCATCACAATTTAGCATTAAATAGCTACACATACAAATGCTAATCAATAAATCATTTATCATAGTTAATGCTTCATAAATAAAGTTAATATATGGAAATGACTTGAAAATATATTGAAATCATGGTATAAAGTGTTAGAATATATGTGTGTGTGTGTGTGTGTGTGTGTGTGTGTGTGTGTGTGTGTGTGTCTATATATATATATATATATATATATATATATATATATATATATATATATATATATATATATATATATATATATATATATATATATATATATATACATACATACATACATACATACATACATACATACATACATACATACATACATACATACATACATACATACATACATATATATGTATGTATGTATGTATGTATATAAATTTGAGAATAAGGTTGTAGACAAATTTTTACAACTATTGGCAAGTAGAAAGTTCAATTATAGGAATATATATAGAACACAACAAGAATAATTTAGAAAGTATAGTATTTGTACAATATTGTATGTGATGTGCCAAGATTCACTAGTGATCTTTAAGAAAAAATCCAATAAATTTGTGTTGATATGAAGACAACAAGCAAGAGTATTCTGTAGTAAACTGAATCTAGTTCCCAACACTATAATGAATTATTGAATGTTCAAGGAAAATTGACCGAGCTTTAGGCAGATGACAACAACATGGGATCATAGTTGATCTCTATCTAATCAAATTTGATATCTCATTTGGACGTTATATAGAGAGAAATAAAATCAGCACAAGATCTTATCAATAAAGGTCATAATATTTTAGTGGTTGATAATTTGATTGATTTTGAAGCTAGATTACAGTTTAAAAATTACATTTTGGAATTAGCAAGAACCACTTGGGATCATGAACTTTCTATGATTGACCAAGTACTCAAATATTTTATTGAAACTTATGGTTTGATTCCTCCCATTCAACCCCAACAGTAGACATAAGTGACAAAATGTAATTTAATGATGATTCCATGTTTTGAATGCAGATGATGTAGGCATTTGTCTTAGTCCTTCTAGAGCCTTCACAAGTTATGCCTTTCCCTTTTATATTCATTTTGGGACCCATCTCTATCATTTTGTGCCTTTCCTTTGCTATGGATACTTTTATATGCATGTGTCATGCTTTGGATACTCATACCATGGCTTTCTAAGGCAATGTGAAGCCAGAAAGGTGGAATCATGTGCTTGGATCAGTAGATGGGATGATAAGAATTGTAGTTAATAAGTCCCTAGGTGAGGGTTATTTCAAATATGATTTCACTTGGAGGACAAACAATGATATTATAGGATCTTTTATTGGGTGTATGGATAGAGCTAGAATAGACAAATGGGACATGGTGAGACTCTGCCTAAATTTATTTGATCTTGTTTAGTGTAGAGGCTTAGTAGAAGCTATCATGAGCCTAGACAAGAAGCTCAAAGTACCCCTCATCCCTTAAGGAGCTTTGATCTGGCTATTGTACCAAGACAACCTGCATTAGTTATTTGTAATCTGGTAGCCTTTAGCAAGGTGTGGCCAAAGATGAAATCAAGCATAAAATTCCTCCTCATATGGAGAGGGATAGTGGTGGACAATGACAAGGAATGGATCAACAAATATCTTGGTCTGTTCTACTCCTACATTCATCTAGGGGTAGAACTGGGAAATTTGGATGCTTTGGAGTTTTGTATCCCATTGAAAGATCAAGTAAGGAATAAAATTCCTTTGAATTTCATCTTTACTTCCAGTTGGAAAATCACAATGACATTGCAGAGGTCATCTTGGTTTTTTGGAAACAATAGGGTGTGTTAGGTTCTTAGTTCATGCCCTTTGGTAGTATGGTGGGGTTTTCCCTTGTTCTCCCTTGGTCTAGTCCCTAGTTCATGTTGTTTCTATCTTAGTCTATTATAGGTAGGCTATGAGGGCTAGTGTCATGTTGATGGTCATCTATAGTATTAGTATGGCATTCAAATTATATATCTTAAAGGGCAGTTTTGTATAATGCATAGATGGTACAATCCTCTTATGTTGGTTAACTCATAGGTTGGTTAATAAGGTAGTTTTTTTATATTTCAGCTCTAAGTCCTCTTTTTTTATATATATAATCTTATGACATCAATTAATACAAAAACGTTTGTAGTAGTATAAAGTATGATTTGTTCTCAACTTTATTTTTATGGTTGTTCTAGTTCTTTCAGTCTTCGTAAGGACACATTTGCATAGGATATTATCTGGGTTTGTGATTGGTAGTGAATATAGAATTGAATTGTGTTTGTTTAAAGATTGATTCTAATTGAAATAAGTAGACAAGGTAGACTTTTCAAATCCTTAGAAGGGTAGACCAGCTCTGTTAAAATAAAATTTTGATACTCCATTATTAATAAATACTCTAAGGCTAAAGGCATACAAATAAGATTCTTAATCATATTAATTATCAATGATAAGCTTGTAGCTCTACACTAATTCTCAAGTTAATTAATAGTACATCTTGAGTGTGGATACAAATTATGCCTTTAGATTACCATAGAGAGTAATCAAGATATTGTAATAGAGCAATCATAAGTAGTTCAAACCTTCTACCTATGGTGTAATTTGGCTCTAGTTAACCTTTTGCATAAGCATAGATTTAATATGATGAAATTGTTCAATATACTTTAAACGCATTATGGTAAGCTCCTTCCTACTGTAAAGTCCATTGTTTATCTCTGATCTAGGCTTAGATAATATAATTAAATCTTATCTTTTGTGGTATTTTCCAGCATTACATCCTTCAGGGATAGCTTAAGCATTTGCAAATTTGTCTCTTAGGATGTCTTTTTAAAGTGTTTAGTTTAAATGAATTTTCCTAATTTTGCTACAAGTTGTTTATCTTAGCAGTGGGCTTTAAAGGGAAATCATTCTAAAAAAGGACTAGTAAAGGATCATTTCAAAAGTGTCAAAACTTTGGACTATTTATCCATTACTAATAGTTTAAATAGAAGTTATAATTGTAATTTAAAGGTAGAATTCAAAAGAAGTTATGTTTTGTACCTTTGTATTGAGCAAGAATTGATAACTAGGGAATGGCCCTTTTAAAGATGTAATAAAATAGGACTAAGGTCTCGAGCAAGACTGGAGGTTTTCTTCTTTGTTCTTTCCTACCAGTGCCCATTTGAATGGAGTAACTTTGTTGTAATTTTTATTTAGTACATAATATAATCAAGGCTTTGACCGTTTACTAATTTTTTAAGAAAAAATACTACATTCAAAATTATAGGATTTATCTTATTCTATATCAGGCGCATTCTCTAATACAAGTTTGCAGCCCTAAAATATTTATATGAAAATGTCGAACCTTCCAATACTCAAAATTTGGAATGAATTACTAATATTTCATGCATAGTAATTATTTAAAATCAAGTTAAAATTTAATTAAGATAAAAAGAGGTTGAGAGAATATTGTTTTTCAAATCTAATGGTGAATACACTTTGTTTCTCAATATAAAATGAAGCAAGAGGTTGTTGACTCATGGTACAAACAACATATTAGGAACACCTAGTGCAAGACATCTAGTAAAAGCATCAACTAAAGTCTACTTCTATCAAAATAAAAGTCCTAATGTGGTAAAGCCACTAACCATGGTCTATATTGTTAAAGATCAACATGAGCCCAGCTCCATACTAGTTGCATTCTTAAACCAAAATAATAAAAAAGGACCCAAGTGAGCCCCTTAAAATTAACAACAACCTCCCAGTCACAGGAAGAAAGGAAACCAAAATGAGGAGACAATTTCATCCTTAAAGGGCCTAGAAACCAACCTTAAGCCATAGATAGTTGGTCCTTCTTTCACCATCATAACCAAAGATCAAAAGATAACAAGTCCACCATATTAGGTCACATTCCCAAACATCTTCTACCCCACTATATAATCCCTTCCCACCTTAATAGTGAAGGATATACCTCAATAGAAGTAGGGAGAGTAAATATCACAAAACAAATGTTGGGGAAGTGAAACTTGCAAACACTAGTTATGTCACTAAGGGTAGCCCAAGTATATTCCCCTTCAATATAGATCATGTTCACCATAAGAATCATAGGATTGATCTCCACCTCTATAGGAGATACAAACAAACCCAAAAAAACCCTAACCAAAACAATAACCTCATTAGAATAGATCTCCAACAAAGTTCTAGCCCCACAAGAATAAAAGAATTAGAGTTGGAAGATGAAGCTTGAATCACCATAAAGCACATGATCATACCCAAAGGATCAGGGGAGCCACTTCCAACCAACAAAATAGAGGAACCTACTTCCAAACTAACATTGAGAATAGAGTCTGAAAACAAACAAGATCTAAGAAAGACCCAAATTGTCAACAAGAGGCCCTTCAATAGACCAAGTCATAGGAACCCACTCTCATCCATATCCAACTAGCTCCGAGCCACCCAAGTAAGCTAAGACTTTACCTCTAAAGGATCTTCAAACTCTATAAGAAGATGCGACAAATATAATAGGAGGAGAGAAGCCATCATCTACCATGGGACCAATAAGTGAGATTCCCCTCAGAAGGGATCAGAGACTTCAACGGAAAAGAACCTCCATTGTACAAGCCTTCGATAAGGAGCACTTTCGAACAAAGAAAAAAGAAAATTTTACCCCCATCTTTTAGGATTGAGACAAAGAAAAACCCCCCTTCCCCTAAAGAGGAAAAGAGGGGGTCAAAGGTGGAACCACCTCTTCAAAACCACATAATAAAATGGGCCACCAACCCCCTTTCATACACCTAAGCAAGAAAACTAGCCATGATAAGGGAGAGAAAAAACTTCTGGAAACAGGAACTTTAGGAAGATCCAAATGCCCCAACACTAAAACAAAAAACAAGAGAGGGAAACCCTCAACCTCACCAAAGATCTTAACACATTTTTTGTAAATAAAACTCACCAGAAACCCACCATTCTAACACATATCATGAGTAGATAGAGCCCCAAAATATGGGTTCCAAATGGAGGAAAATTTTCTTTGAAACAGCCAAAGAAGAGGCGTCCACTGCCTAACACTCGTCCATGAGGGAGGAAGTTGCAACCAAACATAGAAAAATCCAAAGAAGAGGCACCACAAAATGCAAACCACCCCACACAAGATAGAAAACCCTCACTACACAAGCAAAAATGCCAACACCAAATCAGCCTCCCACAAAGGCTCTAAACAAACCCATCTGGGTTGTCTTCATCTCTACTGCCTCCACCAGATCCCCACCGAAACAAGAATATAATTTGTTACTTTTACATATATTTTTCATTTATTTTAATATTTATAAATATTATTCAATTTAATTTTAAATATTTACTAATAATCATAAATGTTAAAAACTTTATTTTTTATTTAATATAATTTTTAAATTTTAAATTCTTTATTTCTTAGAATTTTTGTATTTTCATATTCAAAAAAGAAAGATTAAGGGCCCATTTGGCAATAGGAATACAAGCAGAATAGGCATATGTAAATTCTTAAAATTTTGAATTCTTCATCTGGATGCACCAAATCGAAATTGGAATATGAAGTAAAATAGGAATACGTATTCCAATTTTCATCCAAAAATGGGGTTTTACAATTCCACCCAAATAGGTTTTATTGGAATACATATTCCTATTCCACTTTTATTTATTTTAGGCCCTATTTCGTTGTAAGAACTGGGCGGGAATAGAAAGATTTAAATACTCAGATTCGCCAATTCAACGTTTGTTTGTAAAATACAAAATTGGAATTAGAAATCGCCTATCCTAATTTGACCCCAAAATGAGCATAGTAGAATTCCTAAAAAAAGATGGAATAAGAATAGCTTATTCTTATTCCATTTTTTAATAAACCCAATTTGATGGGTTGTCAATCTGTGACTTTGTGTTTGGTTATATTTTGTCACATAAATGCATTTTTGGACTATTCTCTCCATTTATCATAAGATATAAACTAGGTCAACATTATTTAACATTTAATATGTGTTTTTTTTTTAAATGAAAAAAAAGACTAATATCAAAGTTGATATATTTTCTAAACTTTCATAAATTTATCTTTACAAATAAATCTTGTGTTTAGTCTTATTATTAAAACCATGTTGAAAGATCATTTAAATATCATATTAATGATCTCGACTTATTTGTATTTTTTATTTTTTTTAATATATTTAAAAATAAAATAATTTTAGTTTTGAATCTTATACTCATTAAATTAATTTGATTTAATTTATAATTAAATTTATAATATACAATATATTATGTCCTTTGAATTTCGATGAATTTCAAAGGTTAAGGTATATCTTTCACTTATAAAGTCAATTCAAAAAATAAAATAAAGTCTAATTAAAATAATTTGGCTTTTTAATAAATCAATAAAAAACTATTTTTTATAAATAAAAAATTTATTTTAAATAATTTTTTTAAAAATTTATAAATAAAAAATCTTATTTATTTAAATTATTTCCAAACTAAAAAATAATAATTTAATTATAAAAATTTTAAAGTAAAACTTATTCCAATTCCTATTTCAATTGTTGCAACCAAATATAGAATATGTATATTTCGACTCCTCTTCCAGGTCAACAAACAAGTCCAAATGATATACCAAAGAAGAGAGATTATTTCAGCATAGATGAACGTTGCATTTGACCATTCTTGCAACCAAACGGATTTTTGAATCCGTGAATTCTCCATCAAATATTGGCTGAAACAAAGGAGAACAGGAATACGTAGCCCCATTTTCTATCCCAGAATAAGTATTCTAGAATAGCTATTCCTATTCCCCTATTCCTATTCCCGCAGCCAAACAGACCCATAAATCATCTTAAGACAGATTTAAAAACATATACATATACAAAGAAAAAATAAACATTGAAAGCGAACAACAGAACTCCTTAAAAAATTTCAAAATGGAAACAAATTTGTATTATGTCGCATTACATCAAATTCCAACAAACTCCATGAAAATCATAGTTTCAGGCTAAAATTAAATAATTAATATCTTGAAGAGAAAGTAGCGAGAGGTTATTTCATTTTTCTCTAACTTCATGACGAATGAACTTCTTAGGTACGATGTTAATCGGTTTAAATTAATCTTTAAGAAAATTAGAGTTAAGAAACTCGTTCTTAATGGAGAGAAACTGTCACGAGGCGCGATGTTTGGAGGTTGCCATTCATTTCATATATTATGACATAGATGAATTTTTATTTAAGTATCAAGGAAGAGTTGTGCGACAATGGTAGTGGTTCCAGGTCTGATAAATGATTTAGCGCTGCAATGTCTGATAAGAGTTCCATACAAGTTCCACAGATATCTAAGGGCCGTCTCCAAGAGCTGGAACGCTGTGTTAAGCAACCCCAATTTCTATACTGAACGCCGCCGCCATAATGTGTACACGAGGAGGGAATAGCTTCTATTCGCCCATATCAAGATATTTACCATAATCGTTTCCCACGGCCCTGGGTATTGGAAGTGATTGTTTACTACCCTCTTGGGAAGTGGTGGGAAATGCTTCCTCCGTTTCCAATAGAGTTTGATTTAAGAGGGCCCGTGAGGGCTCAATGTCACTGTGTCTACGTTAAATCAAAACATCGTTTGGTTGTGATGGGCCTCCTCAGCGGAGAGAGAGCAGCTGTTTTGATGTTTGATTTTTCATCTCGCGCTTGGTGGCGTGCCATCCCGGAATTGCTCGAATTGCGCCCTGCCTGGTTGTTCCATCCCCAAGCAGTGGCACTGTCACCAGCAGACCTTGTATATTTTGTCTACTCCCCACCTTGGGATATTTTGGCTATAGATGATCCCCATCTCCACCCTTTTGCTTATAATTTAGACGAAAACAAGTTGCACACCCTTCCTCCAATTGAAATTGAACGGCATCATGACCACAGCTGTGTTGGGGCTTTTGATAATCACAAATATTATGTATTCATCCGCGGGCAAAGTGTGCGAATTTATGATCCTCGCACGGGACTATGGAAAAGAGTAAGCCACAGAGAAATTGTGGATCACTGTGTATCTGCGTTTGGGTCATTGTATTGCTTTGATGATAGCACCGACGGGTACAATTTAATCGTGAAAGAATACGTTGATGCTAGCGACTCATTTGCAGACGTGTTTAGTGTACAGTATCAACATTTGCATAGCAGTCGTGTTTATTGCACAGTTCCATGGCAGGATTGTGTTTTTATAAATTCAAGTGGCTACTACTCCGGACACAAGTATTATCTTTCATGTCGACGAGAGGGATGATGAAAAGAGGTGGACCTCCATTGAGAGAATGCCTCTTCGGTTTCCAGAATACTCTTTTGAGACTAACTTTGCAACTGCTATGCAAATTTAATAATAGCAGATGCAGATGCTTTAAATATGCGAGGTTATTTATCCATGAGAGTTTACACTAATATTTACAATGGTTATTATTTATTTTTATTTATTATATTTTTATTTAAATTATGGAGAAGTTTTATTAGTAATTAGATCGTTTTTCAAACTGTATATATAAATATTCGTCTGTTTAACTGTTTACCAATTTTGTTCTCCTTTCTTCTCGGAAACAAAGATCTGTGAAAGCCTAGCCTGTTCCAATGCATGTCTTGTTTGGTGTTTGAGAGCAACCTGTTTATCTTCACCTCTGCATCAAACTTCAATCTAGTGATTTTATTTATACTCAGCCCATAATTGTTCTTTGTAATTAAAATGTCTTGGTCATTTATTATCATTTCAACTATATCAAAATGCCAAACACCTACACAGCTGTACGTGGTGCCAAGATAAATCCCAATAGCTTCTCTTGCCATGCCTGTGCTTTGCGAAACCAATTTAGGTATTTAATGTATGTTTACTCCACCTGCAGTAAGGTACGCATTACTGACACTTAAGGTTAGAGGAGAGGATGTAATTGTTGAGTTTTCTTAATTTCACACCTCTCAAAATAATATATAACATTTTCAAATCACTCTTCGTTTTTTCAGCATTTTTCTGCACAAATCTATTTGAAATTATTCTTTATTTTTTCAGCATTTTTCTTGACAAATGTATTGCCTGTATCTGAAATTTCAGGGGTACATCATCACTACATTAGTATTAGTTTGTTGAGTACACTAAGTCCAGTGAAAATTGTTAGTCTTTTAATTCTACACTAAATCATGTTTTATAGTGTGCTAATGTAATAACATATAATATGTTTTATTTTATTATCATTTCATTCAACTATGCATAACCATGATCAACACTAACAAATAACAAGTTATATTAATAATATATTAAATATTAAATCAACAAATATCTTCAAAACAATTAAAACATATATAACAAATAGAATCATTTTTCCTATTGCCACATAAACCATCATTGCCTTATTAATTACCAATTAAAGCAATCAAAGAACTAAGTTGATTTCTATCACATAAACTAAATTGTGTATTCTCTAACCCGTTTGTTTGCTGGAATTAGCCTGGAATAGGGAAACGGGAATAGGAAAATTGGAATAAATCTATTCCAATTTTGGCCCAAAATGAGAATAAATCGAATTCTTAAATTGGAATAAATCTATTCCAATTTTGGCCCAAAATGAGAATAAATCGAATTCTTAAATTTTTAAGAATTCGATTTATTCTCATTTTGGGCCAAAATTGGAATAGATTTATTCCAATTTTCCTATTCCCGTTTTCCTATTCCAGACTAATTCCAGCAAACAAACGGGACCTAAGTAAATTATTCTAACAGAAATAGATGATCTAACTTTATTTAGTGCTGACATAAATGGAACTAAGTGCAATATCAGCGAGTGTTCAGGGTACTGAACTGTACATTTATCATTTAATTAACCATTTGCTGATGAACTGTACCTTCTCTAACATCGAAATGCCAAGTTTGAGTCAAAGAACTTTCAAGGTGAATATGTCAAAGGTGAGAGCTCGTGAATATAATATATATAGTAAGGAATGGATGTTGTTAGTAAGTGCACCAAGTGTTTGAAATAATACCTCTGCTAAGTGTAAGCTATGCAGGCAATTACATTCGGATGTTTTCAATGGGCATTCCGCCACCTTTGCAAATCAAATATATTAAGTAAAAGTCGATGCAATCAGCTGGTAAACTCAGATGTTGCCAAGTAGGAATGACAGAGGAGTATGAATCATTTTAGAAAATGACTCAATGAAATATAGTCCAACCAAACATCTTGCACAAGCTAAGTTTGTTCCATGAACATGGGTGAGGAAAGTGCAATCACAAAACATGTTCTCTTCAAATCTATGTGATGGCAGTTTATACGAACTGTGTGAAGTGATCCATATCGGTGCGAAACCAAAATATCAATGGAAACGACATGTGAATTAGTGTTTGATAGAATGCCTAGAACAAGACTTGCTGTTGAAGGAGTCGATACGATGATGATGACTGTGATAAAAATGTGGTAGAAGGTTATTTACTTTGGTAATTCACTGTTTGCTCTGCCATTCAAAGCTTTCACCATGGTCACAGTAAAGTTTATGTACTGGCCAAACATAAAGTGAAAATTGTGAAGCGAACATTATCAACAGATACAATCTGGTTTGAGCAATCAATATCAACCATTTTGCTCACAATGTAAACTACGGAAGTCGGAAAAAGAGCATAAAAGAACATTTGACTGAATATCCCAAGCTATCGTCTACTTTCTCTATAAAAGAAACAACCAAGAGAAGCAGAGGAGATGTGGATTCACGGTAATGAGCCTGTTATTCATTTGAGACAAGGTGACGTCACTAGCTGTCATAATCGTAGGATATGCACATGAAAAATAAATGACTTAGTGGCGGTGCATGCTGAAGGAGTCAAACATAAATGTTTGATTCCGTGAGGAATTTGGGTTATGCTGAGGTGATGGTCTAACATAGTATTTGTAGACGCAACATAGAAATGGGAGCATACTCAAAGAACCCAATATGATCGAAATAATGCCTCAAGGTGTAGAATGACCAAAAAAAAGAAAAATGAAACCAACTGGTTGTAAAGGGCACACAAATTGGTTAAATATGGAAGCATATTTGATATGCCCTTCTGGACATACATTGAAAATGTGGAATCACTGACAAATGTCACGATCCCTTTGGTCTTTTCATGTGACGAATTATAGAGATTTAAATAAAAGCTTACATACCAATTATGATGGTTTATTTATCATTAGAGTTTACTCTAATATTTACACATGCTTATTATTATTTATTTATACTTGCTATATTTTCAATTAAATTTCGTACAACTTTTATTAGTAATTAGCTCGTTTTGCAAGCTATATATATATATATTCTTATTCTTTCTAACAAAGAATTTTCTTATGCATTTTGAAAGTCAATGTATATGAAATCATTCTTTGAAAATTTACCCAATTGTGCATGCGAATTCGCAAGTTCTCTTTTTGAATAGCTATAATGCCGTATTGATAAACCATTCACAAATGTTCTTCTTGGTAATTCACAAAACTACTATGATAAAAATTGCATTCCTATAACTAACGAGGGTAATAGAGATTTATTTTCAATTGAAATTTTCAAATTTTATAATTCATTCATTTCAATACATCATTTGTTTTTAGTAATGAACTCTTGATTCCCACTATTCCAGTCTTTGCACATGCTTTATATATATATATATATATATATATATATATATATATATATATATATATATATATATGTATATATATACATATGTATATATATATACATATGTATATATGTATATATATATACATATGTATATATACATATATATATATACACACATATATACATTTATATATATATATATATATATATATAAATGTATATATGTGTGTATATATATATGTATATATGTATATATATATATATACATATATACATA
Source organism: Cupressus sempervirens (assembly GCA_028749045.1). NCBI lineage: Eukaryota > Viridiplantae > Streptophyta > Pinopsida > Cupressales > Cupressaceae > Cupressus > Cupressus sempervirens. The sequence goes on from CM053789.1 coordinate 327,371,703, forward strand.
TGTATATATATATACATATATACATATATATACATATATACATATATATATATATATATGTATATATGTATATATATATACATATGTATATATATATACATATATATATATATACATATGTATATATATACATATGTATATATATATACATATATATATATACACACACACACACACACACACACACATATATATATATATATATTCTTGGATGAAATTATTTTATGTTTTAAAATAAATATTTATCAAATGTTAATAAATAAATAATATAAGTTCTTTAAAAAAAATTAAATTCTTTTTAAAAATGTAAAAATTAATTTTGAAGAAAAAATATTCAACATTAAAATGGTGATCATTTTCAAATCTACTTAATTAATTTAGAAATGTTTTCAAAATTTTATCATAATAACTATTTTTAATAAATATGTTAAAATTAAAAATGTATATTTTTCATATAGTATCTTTAAATGCTATACTATTTTTCTTGTAAAACTTTTACTTATATTTGGAAAAATTCAAATGTAAAACCTAGTCAAATATAATTTTATCTTTTTAAAATTAAATGAATATGCAATTTCTAAAGCTCCCCTACATTTATAAATTGAAGTTATGAGATATATTCGTTCAAGAACTATATTAGTTTATTCGTCTATATTTTAACAAAGTTTTCAAATATTTGAAAGTTCAAAATTAGTAATTCAATTATGAAGGCAATGCAAAAAGAAATACAACACAATGATAAACATAAGAACATCAAAGCATTTCTTAATTAATATATATTAAGATTAAATTTATTACTATATTCTTTATAGTGTAGAAACTTTTAAATAAAATAGTTAATTAATTAAATTTTAGATTAATTTAGTTTGATGATATTCTTAAAGTTATTTTAATTATCTAATATGTAGTTTTAAAAATTATATATTAAAAAGTATCAGAAATGGGGGCTCTATGAAATCCTTTAATTAAGGTTGTTAGGGGCTTTATGAAATCCTTTAATTAAGGTTGACCTAATAGACATATGTAAATTCTTTAATCAAGGTGACATTCTAATGGAATTTTCTTAAGTCCTCTAACAAGGACATTCATAATAGGGATTATGGCCTTTAGCAAGGTCACATTTAAGAGTGTGTTTTGTAACCTTTAATAGGGTCGACACCTAATAGAGCTCACTTCAAAAGAGTGAAAAATTGGTAGCATGTTACCAGTGGTTTTTTCCAAATTGGGTTTCCATATTAAATATTAGTATCATACTTTTGCAAATGTTATCAAAGATGTTTTTATTGTTAATGTTTACATTCTGCAAGGTTTTTACTATTAGGATAGTGGACTACAAGTGTATGTTGATGATTATTTACTAAAGAGACTGAGCTACTAAATGTTTAGATTTGAAGTATTTGGAGTGATTAAAAATTCAATTGGTACACTTGATACATCTAGACCCAAGGATAACTAATTTACATCCCCCTCTCAATTATTCTAAATTATGCTAACAATTTTAGTATAATATATAATTATATCAAATATATTATTTTATAATTTATATCATATTATAACATATTATATTAATAATAATATTTTCTTTACCTAGTAATACCTTAAAGAGATACCACTTCCTTATGATATTATATAATAAGATTAATAAAATATATCATATTATTATATATTATAATATATAATAATGTATTATATTATAACATACGATATTATATTGTAATATAAAATAATATACTATATTGTAATATGTCATATATGCAATTTGGTTTGACAAACTTTTTCGAGTACCCAAAATATCGGGTATCTGATTAGGTTTGGTAAAAACTAGACCTAAATGGTCAATGCCCAAACGATAACAAAAACATGTTTTTTCCTTCTTCCTCTAATTTTCATACTTCAAAGGTGTACTAATGAATTTTTTCCTCCCCCATTTTGATTAAACGAAATTTTTCTTTTAAGGACATTGTCAATTTTCCATCGATATAATTGTTATCAAATTACGAGTTCATTAAATAATTATGAGTTATTTTCTAATGGAGTTACCTGTAAAGTGTTGATTGATATAGTCAATGAAAAAAATCTATAGCTTTGAAATTGTACATCTTTTTTAAAATACAAAAAATGTGTTGCATTTCATGCTTCACCTACTGTGAGGAACCTTTTTTAAAATTGTTAAATTTTGAATGAGTTCAGATAGTCAGGCATGTGAGTTTTTTTATTCTGAAAACATCCTAGCAGAAAATTCATAATTAATTAATTATTTGGAATAAAATTACTCAAAAATGTGTTGCATCTAGATGAATCTACTTGTTATATCAAGAATCTTATTATTTGATTGTGATTAAGGTGGTAAAAAAAACACCTACTTCTTATTTTTCTCTTAAAATGTTCCTATCACTGCATTGAAATCCAAAAAATGACAAATTAAAAAAATATATCAGAAAAGTGCTAGTAGTTTAGAAACTATATTCAATTTCTTATAAATTGTATTCTTACAATTTTTTGATATAATATTCATAGCTAATTGAAAATTTCACATCAATTTGACTAACCCTCATTTGCTAAGTTCTCATTACCACTTAAGACAATAGTTTTGTATACCATATCCTACACATACTTGTGTAACAATAGACTAAAAAGATAAAATCATAGATGCTATATTGCAATTACATAGTTTAGATATCACGAGCATTTTTTTTAAATCTTTAAGACTACCTTTATAATTTTTTGTGTCATTAAATTTAATCTAAACTATCCTAAATAGTAGTCCTCTTATAATCATCCTAATTTTGAGTATATTTAGACATTACCATAGAATTACATTCATGATCAATATGGAGAAGAAGGCCTTCTTCTAATTCCTTAAGTATTTTGGTCCTTAAACTATGTTAAAAATGAGTCCTAGACTAAATAGAGAATAGAGTTTGACTTTGCACGAGTAATATATCCCAACTATAAAATGGGATATCAAGTATCCAGTCCTTATACCATGTAGACTAATAAAGGGATATCATGAACACTATTATAATTCAAACATACTAGCAAGTGAGATTTATTTTTGAGATTTTCATGGTAGTAGCTATCTTCTCAGGATAGAATAATGTATTATGGTAGTCATATCTACCCTTAGGCTTACATCATTTCATAGAAAGTTGTTATGAGACATAGTCGTAGCTTTCTTCTTATCGTAATCATTATATATCACTATCAACCACAAGCATTTATTATAATCATTTAGTAACCATCCTACAGTGGGTTTATAATTCAAAATTCATGCCTTTTGGAAGGCTATCTTGTATCATTAATCATGTGAAATTTTCATGAATGATTGAAGTAATGGAACTTTCTAATCTAACACAAATAGATATTAAAATTATATGCTACAAAACTTATACACACCATGGATGTTTGTGTTCTTGTACATGCTATCCTAACTATTTTATTTATGCATTTTATCATCATTATTCTTAAATATTATTTTATGACTATATGAAAAGGTTCAACTTCACAATTATACTCATGTTATAATGTACTTATAATGACATATTCTCAAAAATTATTTAATACTTTAAATTAGTTCACTACATATATTCAAACATTAAATAATTTTAACAATATTAAATGTATTTTACTAAAAAAAATTGAACATAATCCTATCAAAAATTAAATACAATTCCCTAACATATTATTTCTAATTCTCTCAATTATCATTTATATAAAATATATTTAAAGTTATAAATATAAAAAATCTTTAGAAAAACAAATATATTCATTGTTTTAGAAAATAAATAAAATTTAGTCACGTATTCTTTTCTTTTAAATAATACAATATACAATGTTTAAATTATTAAGTTTCTTTTCATGCAAAATCTAATGTCACCTTATTTCCTTTGACAAAATTCAATATGTATCAACTTCATCTTACATAATGAACAATTTGTGCCTTAATTACTAAGTTTCTTTTTCAGGCAAACCAATCTAGTGACATCCTTCTTTTTCTTTTTCTTTTTCTTTTTTCCCAAAACTCAAAATGACCAATTATAAAAGCTAATCAAATAATACCTATCATACCATCCTATTTCTTTTGGCCAAACTCAAAATGAACAATTGCAAGCTAATCAAATAGTACTGGTCTCATTAAATATTGTGATCCATGTCAATACTTAAGTTGAAATATATAATATAAAAAATATTTCTAATTTAGTGAAAAAGGATGATGGTTTATTATTTCTTATTATATTTAGTAAGGAAGGGCCCCACTCAATTAAGTTTTGAATAAAACAATATCGTAGGACAGAAGTAAAATTTTACAATCAAGTCTGGATAAAATAAATTGGATATTCTACTGTTGGTAGCAAAAAATTATTATAAGAACCATCTTAATCTTGATTGATGCTTCTGCACAACTTCTCTTTCCCAAACAACCCTTCAATCAATTGTTGTAGCTTTGGAATCCGAGTGGAGCCTCCAACCAGAACGACTTCATCAATTTCATTTCTTGCAAGTTCCGCGTCGGCTAACACAGTCTAACACCATCAATGCATTTATTGAAGAGATAATTGTTAAGATCTTCAAATTTTGCTCTACTAATTTTCGAATAGAAGTCGATGCTTCCCAAAAGGCACTCAATCTCAACAGTTGTTTCTGTAGCAGCAGAAAGACTTCTTTTGGCCTTCTCGCATGCTGTACGAAGTCTACGAATTGATTTGGGATTCCCCCCAATTTTTTTCTTATTCTTCCTTTCGAATTCTTGGATGAAATGATTGAGCAGCCTTGTATTAAAATCCTCACCACCCAGATGAGAGTCTCCTCCAACTGCTCTGACTTCAAATGAACTCCCTCTGGCAGTAATAATAGAAACATCAAACGTGCCTCCGCCAACATCAAAAACAAGGATATTCTTACCTGTGGGTGAAGTGTAAGCATTGGTATCCAACCCATAAGCTATGGCTGCCGCATTTGGTTCATTTAGAAGTTGCAACACATTAATCCCGGCCAACTGGGCTGCATGCATCGTAGCTCGTCTCTGTGAATCGTTGAAATAAGCCGGCACAGTAATTACAGCATTCTTTACTTCACAATTAACGAACGTTTTTGCAATCTCTTTCATCTTGAACCACACCAAGCCTGAAATTACTTGAGGTGTAAAAATCTTAGACTCGCCTCTGTAATTACCTGTATCTGAGGGCTTCCATTGCTTCCTTCAACAACAGAGAAAGGCCAATGAGATATGTCACTTTGTACTACAGGTTCAGAAAACCGTCTTCCCATTATTCTTTTCACATCATATACTGTGTTCTGCAGATTGGAAACAATTTGATTTTTGGCACCCTCCCCTATAAGTCTCTCTGTTTCAGTGAAGGCAACAACGGAGGGAGTAGTTCTATTGCCTTGGTCATTTGTTATGATTTCAACTCTAAAAAAAAATGCCAAACACCTACACAGCTGTAGGTGGTGCCCAGATCAATGCCAATAGCTTTGTCTCTTGCCATACCTCTGCTTTGCAAAAATAATTCACAGGTAGTAAGGTACTCATGACATGATCAACATTAACATTTACTGCTTTATAGTCACAACCATTAGTACTATATTGAACTATCACAGCCATTGAAATATGCTGGACTACTAGATCCTTTCCACTACTACCACATCAATCATAAGTAATTCAATTTGTACCAACTAAAGCAATCTAAGAGCTAACTTGATTTCATCAGAGAGAGACTAAATTGTGATTTTGACATGTACAATATTCCAAGAACAGAAAAGCAATTGAGGAACTGAATTTACTGCTCCCACAGATGGAGCTAACTGCAATATCAGCAAGTGTTCAGAGCACTGACCTGTACATTTATTACCCCATTAACCCTTTGTTGATCATATAGGTTCCTGTTACTCTGTTTACCAAGAAACTGTAATGTCAACCAATGGTTTTCTTCATTGGCTTCCTTTTTATCACTTTGATTGGAGTTTGCTGTTTGACCAAAAATAATTCTATATAAAGACAAAATAAATTGATAGGAAGAAACAAATAAACAAAATAAATTTAATTTGCATGTATAGTGAAGAACATAGCAATCATGATTATTTGTGATTCTTTAATAATTCAAGTTCTTTCTCACAAGTTTGTTCTTTTACCTTAGTTGAGAATTTCTCTGGCCCTACTAGTTGCACCAACAATGAAATCTCGAGTCATTGGTGATTCTTTACCATGCGCTTGTATCATGAAGAACAATCCTTGTGAAATTGGGAGGTCAGTAACACTGATTCTAAAATTGCTGATGAAAGAAAAGTATGTTTGAAGAAAGAAAGGATCTGCTAAAACTAAGTGAGATGAAATAAAAAGTTGGACAAGCCTCAGGGTGTTGGATGAGGTTGTGGCAAGCCTCTATACGATGTAGGGAACAATGTTGGTTAAAGAATAATTCAATATGAGTCGAAGCTATGGGCTTTACGGTTCATAAGACCACCAACTTGTGAAATATTTTCATAAAATATCAAGAATTTCAATAGGAGGAATAAATGGTGATATTTGGGAAGGTAGAGATTTAAAAATAAATTAATAAGTGGAAGAGATGTGTGTGTGTGTGTGTGCGAGCGCGCGCGCGCGCGCGAGAGAGAGAGAGAGAGAGAGAGAGAGAGAGAGAGAGAGAGAGAGAGAGAGAGAGAGAGAGAGAGAGAGAGAGAATAATTAGGTGATTGAGTATAAAGATAAGATAATGGATAAAGGAAGAGGGGAGGAGATATATAGAGTAATATCAAGTAGAGATAGATTATAATCAAGGTGAATGTATGGTGAGAGGAGAGGGAGAAGGTCTAAAATTGGGAGAGGGTAGAGATAAGGTAGAGAGAGAAAGGGAAGAGGAAGATAGATAAGATATAGATTTATGGGGACGTTAATTAGGGATTAGAATAGAAAAATGTGTGTGTGTGTGTGTGTGTGTGTGAGAGAGAGAGAGAGAGAGAGAGAGAGAGAGAGAGAGAGAGAGAGAGGATATATGATAATTAGGAGGAATAAATGGTGAATATATGGTGATATCTGGGAGGGTACATATTTAAAAACAAAGTAATAAGTTAGAGGGGTGTGTGTGTGTGTGTGTGTGTGTGTGTGTGTGTGTGTGTGTGAGAGAGAGAGAGAGAGAGAGAGAGAGAGAGAGGTTTCATGGGGAGATAGGGGTAGAGAGAGATGAATAGAATAATTAGGTCATAGAGTATAAAGATAAGGTAATGGAGAAAGGAAGAGGGGAGGAAATATATAGAGTAGTATCAGGTAGAGATAGATTGCAATTAAGGTGATTATATGGCGAGAAGAGAGGGAGAAGGTTTAAAATTAGGTGGTAATTAGGAGGAATAAATGGTGAATAAATGGTAATATGTTAATTAGGGGGACAATATGGTTACAAGGGGATGAAGAGAGATGGGTGAAGAGATAAGAGGATGAGATATATGAGGTAAAGTAAATAATTAGGCATAGAATCGAGAGAGATGGTGGGGTGTGTGTGTGTGAGAGAGAGAGAGAGAGCGGGGATATTGTAAAAGAGATTAATTAGGGGGATATATAAGTGTATGTACTAGAGATAGAGATAGGGAAGATATCGTAAAAGTAGGGAACAAGAGAAAAAGTGAGAGAGATATAAAGAGAGTAAGTTAGTAGTTATAGAGTGTAGATAAGATAGAATGCAGACAATGTGAGAGACATGAGGTAGATCAAGAAGGAAAATAGGGAGGAAATATAGCACGCTTGTGTGTGCACACGAGAGAGAGAGAGAGAGAGAGAGAGAGAGAGAGAGAGAGAGAGATAGAGAGAGAGAGAGAGAGAGAGAGAGAGAGAGAGAGAGAGCCTTATTCATTTAAAATCATGCTTAAACCAATGAAACTACAAGAATGGCCTCAATAGCCAATATATTTGTAACCCTAATATGAAACTAGATCAATTACTATTGAGAACTTACATAGATTTGAATAGTTATGGAAAACAAGATCAAACCCTATTAATGGGTAACCATGAAAAAAAGTAAATCCTCTAGTTATTTTAAAAATTACTCATAACATAAAACCAATTAGATCTTAAATGCAATGTTTGATGAAAATTAAGCAATAACCCTATGACTACTTAATTAACTAAAAGAAACCTAAATATCTATTTGAAATTAATGCCAACGATAAACCATATTTACCCTTGTATCTAATTTGAGCTCCATAACTAACTAAATGGTAAATGCAAGCCTAAATTAAATATAATACTATATATTAATTGAATTTTATTCTGATACCAAATAGAAGTAAAATTGTTTGAGAAAAAGGGAATGCCAGAAAAGAAGAGTTATTTATGTTGGTGCAGATTCAAGGGCATAAAAGTATAGTTTGGATGGAAGGTCCCTTAGGCTGGACTGCTTGGGATGACAATCACTATGATCTTCTCAGCTAGATAGTTTTGCTTTTCCTCCTTTTTTTTCTTTGTATGTTCAGCTGATACTTTCTCTTCTGGGTGAGGCTTGGCCTCCTTGTGTATATTCGTATTGATACTTTGGTGTTTTTTTTTGGTTCTGAAACTCTTATTTCTAATATAAAAAATGTTTGTAAAATCATATAGTAAATGTAGCCAATACATAATTTTCACAGAAAGTAAAATCATCATTAGAATTATAACATTCAAAAAATTCTAGCATTTAAAAAATCCTAGCAGAAAGTGAACCCTATTAGTGACTAAATGACCACCCAAATTGACTCATCATAACTTTAAATTTAATAAAACACTAAATAATAATGAGCCCTAACCTAACACTAAATTAAATTGAACCCTAGCCTTAACACTAAATTGATTTGGACCCTAGCTCTAAAGCTAAATAAACTCAAACATACACTAAATGAAATCAAATTATAATCATAAACTAAATTTATTGTGACCTTAAAATAAATTCAAACCATATTACTAAACATAATTGAGTAATAGGTTTTCTAAACCAAATTGAATAATAATACAAATGCAAAAGGAAAGATAATCCTAACTCTAATTGATTAAAACGTCATATTGAGTGCAAACCCTTAGGTTAAATTTTTTAACCTATAAACTAATTTTGATTCTATATATAATCCTATTAAAATTGAATTCTACATATAATCCTAATCCTAACACTAAATATAAATGAGCCATAACACAAAATTTAATTAAAATATAGTCCTAATATCAAAAGAAAAAATCTTATTTCAACCTAACCATACTAAAAAGAAAAACTAAGTAAATCTTGTCCCTAAATCAAATAAGTCCTACTCAAATTGACCATTTTTAATATTGAACCAAACGACCCCAATCGCAACCTTATATAAAATTAGACCCATTTTTCCAATTAAAAACTAATTGTCTTAGAAAATTAAATATATAAATAAAATTTTATACAAATCGATATTAGAGAATTAATGTACTAATATAATAGTGTATAATAAATATTATAATTTTATTAATAAAACGTCCCCTCATGATGCTACTAGCTATATATATTATATATTTATATAATATATACAAATAAAGCTTATAGAAATCGAGGTTTTAATTTACTTTGTAAAATATTATCACATTGAAAAATTGAATCCTTGATATCTCGGCTTTATCTATATACATTATATAAATATATAATAGATATAGCTAGTGTAATATTGAGTCAAACCAATGTATAATGCTTTTGATTAATACTCAACTGTAAAAAATAAGAAAAATATTTGTAATCGTGAAATATTTTAGAATTAATATATCACAGAAAATGTTATTTAATCAACCTTCATTCAAGTTAGAAAAAAAAATTGATCATCTTAGGAAAAAAAAATATCATAATCGCTCCAAAGTATATACAACATATTATATATGAATATCTATATATTTGTATTATAGTCTTTCTAATCAAATTTATTAAAAAAATTCTTTATATATATATATATATATATATATATATATATATATATATATATATATATATATATATATATATATATATATATATAATCAAATGTCAATTATTTGATTTAAGAATTAAAAGATATTTGTATAAATATTAGTAGACTATAAAATCAAAAGTAGTTTATTGACATTTTTTAAACAGTTGAATGAAAATCACACCATTGAAAAAAAAAATCTTAATTTATAGCAAAGAAATCAAAGTAATTGAAAAACTTCGTCCAAAATTAATAATAGAAATGAACGAGAATAATAAAAATATTTCAAATCATATAAATTATTCACTAATCTTAAAATAGAATTCTCTAGAATAAAAGAAACATGACAAATTTCATTAGATTGGAAAACAAAAAATTTGAATAACGAGAGAGCAATTGGTAAATTAATTAGCCGTCGAAAGTCATCCAGAATTCAGAATAATTAGCATCCTCTTTGTTTTTCGTTGGCAAAAATATCAATAAATCCCAAGAAATTTATGAAGGAAAAATAAGAAAATCTAAATTACCTAATCTGGGTGCTTAGCTCTGCCATATTTGTGCTATCTGCAAGCAAAGATGCATAATTAACAAAACACAGCATTGCAGATGATTTTATTGTAATGGGGTCAAATTGTGGGATGCGTACGATGCCTGGCACGGGGCTTTTGGAGCTTAGGATTTTAGAAAATATAATAGAGAGATTCCGTACCTGAATCTCAAGCACTAGTATAACTCATTTTGCTTCCTCAAATCATCTAGGAAAATCTACCTACAAACACGCGATAACACAAAGTTTTAGAACTTAATAGCTAAGCAAAAACAAATGAAAAAAATATACAAGAGGAGACCGGAAGAAAACATTTTAGGTTCCTAGAGATAACAATTAAATAATAATAAATGAGAAATGTTGTAGGAAAAAGCTAGAAGACAAGCAAAAACAAGCAAAAACCCTTACCAACTTTCACTTTGTTCCCTCAAATTCATCTGCAATGCACCTTGTTGCTTCATCAAATCGTCTGATTCAGGTTTTTAACTTTTCAAAAAACATTGGCTCTACTTCCTCTAACTTCTCTGGCACAAATTAAATTCATCTCTATCTTCTCAAAATGAACTGTTGTTTCACACAATTCCTTTATTTTTTATTTTTCTAAAAAAGAGCTTAAACCATAAAAAAATTTGGATTCAACCAATCAAAAATCAAGAATTAATATCCAATAATTACTTTTTAATTTACAACATATCTAACTTTATACTATGACATTGGATTAGACAAAAAAAATTGTACAGGGTCCACTAAAAACATTAGTTCCTTCCTTATAAAAGAGAGACTAAGAAGCCTCATGTATTTTCGATTTTCATGCCAAAGGAGCTCTCAAGTCACCCACGTCTAACATTGCTTGTTGAGGAAGTCGCCCACTAGGTCTTGAAAAGCAGGTCACAACACCTTAAATAGTAATGATTATTTCGTTATTTAACAGCTAATTTTGTTTTTGTTAATAAAACATTATTATTATTTTTATTAGTTCCTCCTTTAGGGATATAGATTATTAGTCAGAATGAATATTTTCATTAGACCCCCTTACCCCCTTTCCATTAATTTTCTCAATCAAAACTATGAAGTTCTAATGTTTGAATACTATTTTATTTTAAAATTAATTTCTTAACATTAATTTCTTTTTTCTTATTGGTTGTTTCCAATTTAACTAGGAATTTATTTAATTTTTTAATCCAAAAATTAAGAGTTTTTTTGTAATTTTATCTAGAAACTTCTTGTGATTCTTTTTTCTTGAAGTTTCACAAAGCTCTTTGTCACTGGAGACCTTCCCTATTTACAAAACCATCTTGAAGTTTATAGAATAACATCCACACTAGTACATTCACATTTACACCTTTGCAATGCTCCAAATTCCCCTGTCTCAACATGAGAATTTAAAGCATGAGTAGTCTAGTTATGGCGGGTCTAGCTATGGCACTTTAGAATAGCCATGCACAAAATCAATCCTTAAAATATTTCTACAATTTGATGAGGAAGAGATTAAATGGAATAAAAATTAAAGCATCTTGTTTGGCTCTCACTATTCATTTAGATAATACTACTTGTAATGGTGCATATATGCACAAAAGTGCCCTATTCTTCTACTAATTACTTTCTGCAAAAGCTCATGATTAATTTTACCGTTCTCACATGACCTATATCAAAACCTTTGCACCTAAACCTTTGGTAGTTGCCTTGATATTTGAGCTATAAAAATTGGATTTATTGAAATGGACAACTAAGATTCAATGTACTTATTTTCCTTTTTGGAAGATGTTTTTGCTCCACTAACCTCACCCTTATAGCAAATTAAAATGTATCCCACCTACCATACCTATGCAACATTCACTCTTGACAAGAATGAAATTAGTGTTGTACATTTAGATTTAAATCTTCTCTTATTTTGTAAAAATAAAACATATGGATATTATTATTGTTACATTCAATAATTGAATTAAGCTTATTATTATTAATAATACATTATGTTATTTGAATTTTTTTAGTTTTAAATTATATGTTAATATTGTAGTTCAAATTTAAAAAATAATCATTAAACAAAATAATCTTGTTTCAAAAAAATTGTTTCAAAAAAAATTAAACAATTTGAACTATAATTATATCTCTATAAAAATGGTATTTATTTTGCACAGTCTAATTTTATTTTCTCTTTACAAGTATTTATTTTATTTATTAAATATTTATTATTTCATTTCATATTGCAAATTTTGTCATCATAATCTTAAATTAGATTCATAAATATATATTTTTTATAACATTTTATTTGCATTTTATATAAATATAAAAATATCTTCTTATTATATTTTCTTCATTAAAATGATTTATTTTATTAAATAGATTAGCTTTATTTGTGTGTGTGTGTGTGTGTGTGTGTGTGTGTGTGTGTGTGTGTGTGTGTGTGTGTGTGTGTGTGTGTGTGTGTGTGTGTGTTACCCATTGAATCTATAAATTCAAGCATTTATTCATCTAAAATAATAATATAAAACCTTTTTCCTTAAAAAAGAATATTAGAATTTGTTATATTCACTAATATATTATTTTGAACTAAACAAAATATACTTTTACTTTAAACATCAAAATTAAAAAATTATTACTCCTTAAATATTTGAATTAATTCTTCACTTCTCATTTATTTTTGTATTAACCAATTCTTCACTTCTCATTTATTTAACACTTGTATTATTTTACTTCTACTTGAAACTAATTTCAACTTTAGTCTTTAAAGAACATTAGGACCAATTTTCACCTTGCTCTTTTGACAATAGGCAGGACTTGAATAGAGATCTTGTTTATGCATATAATACATTAACCAATTATATTTAAGAATTTTTCCAACCTATGCATATTTCTATGCTAATACATTTATGTATCTTAATTTTCATTCATTTAAAGTAAGAATAGCAAGGAAAATAATTATTTTTCATTACAAATAAATATAAGAAAGAACTTATATTATAAGTCCTTATTAGTCTTAGTTTTGAGTTTATTGACTAGACTTAAGGGTAGAAGCAAGGAGTTGGGTCTTAATTCCATAGAAGTCTGCAGATTGAGATCGTGTTCTTTTAGAAATAGGTACCTATTTTTTTAGGCTTAGGTGTCAGCCGACTGGATGGTCCTAGCGGTGTTTTTGTAGCCGACGGAATGACTGTCATCGGTGTGTTGTATTTTGTAGCTAACGAGTAAATAGTTTGTAGTGGACATAATGTTTGTGGCCGATGGACTCCTTCAGAAAGGTTCGGCGGATAGTATTTATATCCCGTCTGGGATCATTGTAAAGCATCATCTATCTTATCTTATCAAGCATAATGTATGTCTGGCATATGCAAATAATAAAAGTTTTCTATTTGTTCCATTGTTTGTATGTGTTGATTTCTTTACCAGTACGGTAAACATTTGGCGCCATTGCCTTATGAACCTGGAAGGTGGGAGGAATGAAGATTAATGCCAAATTAGATTAACAAGGATCGAAATAAGGTCAATCCATATTGCGCAAAAAAAATTAATTCTGGTACAACAAGCCAAATGTGGAAGGAGATTCCAAAAGATTGCCGATGGAAACAGAAGCGCGGAGGAATTGTTGGACGAGACTCGACAGTGGGTGGAGTTGGTGGAAGAAGCATGAGAGGAGTTCTTGAATTTGTGTTCATTGAGGGAAGAGAATTCAAACGGAAGAGCATCAACTTGCATGGCTCGGAGTGCTGAGGGAGCACAAGCATGGAGTGACCTCTTTGTCTAGGAGACACTTCTGTAGGAGACAAATTCAAAAGATCCTTTTTCTTCACCAAGGTTCGTAGCTATTTAGTCTGCTGGTGTAGGAGAGTAGTCTGTTGGTGTGGGAAAGCAGACCACCGATGTGGGAGTGCAGTCTGCCGGTGTGGGAGTGCAGTCTACCAGTATGGGAGAGTAGACCACCAATGTGGGAGTGCAGACCGCTTGTGTGGGAGACTAGTTTGCTGATGTGGGAGTGCAGACTGTCAGTGTGGGAGTGTAAACTGCTGGTGTGGGAGTGCAAAGGACCAGTGTTGCAGGATCGAGCAACACCTGTTTACAGAAACTAATTGTGATGGCGGGACCAAAAGAGAAACTGCCAAAGTTCAATGGCGATGGTACGGTCGATCCCATTCAACATTGCAAAACATGTGAAATGATCTAGAAGGCAAATGGGATAACTAATGAAGACAACTAGATGAGGCAATTTTCGGCCACCCTACGAGGTTTAGTAATTGATTGCTTCACTGATACAGGTCCACAAAAGCTAAATAGTTGGGATAACATTAAAAATGAGTTTCTGGCAGAATTTAAACTGTTGCGGGATGATAATGAAATTGTAGCAAAGATCTTCAATACTAAGCAAGGGAAGAATGAAATTGTTCGTGTTTACACCAAGAAATTAAAAGATTTGATAAATAAAATGCAAAGTAAGCCAGCAGATGGACTTCAAAAAAGATGGTTCATGGAAGGCCTACGCTCGAAGTTGCGGAGGAAAATGAAAACTGTGCCACCGTCGTCATACATGGAAGCTTATAACAGAGCATTGGACCTCGAAAGTGAGTAAAAAATAAAGAAGAAGAAGAACACTAGCTCATCTGATTCTAATGACGACGAGCCTACCGGAGAAGATAGCAGTGACGATGAAGGCAGTAGCAAGAAGGTTCACACTTTATAGAAGGACATGATCCACATGATGAAGGAGTTTAAAAAAATGCAGAAGGAGCCAAAAGGTAGTGGGCTATGGTGCACGGAGTGTAAGACCGATGGTCATACTAAAGGATCGTGTCCAAAGAACCAATTTTGTAACATTTGTCAGATCATGGGCCATTCGACAAAAGAGTCCCTCTTAAACATGAAGACAAGAGGATCTTCGTAGGTGCTTCTTACACAAGAGGCTTCCTCGTCGGGTAGTAGCAAAAATACAAATAGTGCAGGTACCACATCCGAAGGGTACAAGAATAATAACAGAGGACAAAATAACAACAATGCGAACAATAACAATAATAATTAGAGCCAAAGTGGAACCTAGTACGATGCAAATGGATAGCCGATCATTCAATGCCGAGCATGTAATTTGTGGGGTCATTTTGTGTGGGATTGTACAGAAGCAAACACATTGAAATTATTATGTAGATGGTGCAGACCTGACGACCATGAAGATGCCAAGTGCCCAAAGTCTGGAGTAAACTTGATCACTATTGGCACAGATGAAGAGGAGGTTTTGACAATTATGCGGAGGCAAACAAAACTACCGACAGAGGAAAAAAGAAAATTGGGGGAAGTGCAGGTGAAAATTGGAAAGGCATCGTTGGCAGGGATATCTTAGTTGAAGGACATCACCAGCACCTTGGCAAGGAACTTCGCAGAACAAAACATTGTATGGAAAATCTTACAAATAGAGATACCAGTCAAGATAAGTGACTTCCTTCTCACAATGCCCTAGTTACAGATGGCCATTTTGAATCATACACCATTTTTGAAAGCAATAGAGGACATAGGAAGGGACAATAGGGAAGTGATGACAACAGACCCAATGCTGCTGGCACTCACATTCGGACGGCATCCGAAAGTCATCGAGATGGAGATTTTGGGAAATGTTCTAATAGACACAATTGTCGACGGAGGGTCTGGCGTGAATGTGTTGCTAGAGGATACTTGGAAAAAGTTGGAAAAGCCGATGTTGTGGCCACCTACATTCTAGTTGCTCACGGTGGACCAACACAGGATCAAACCGTTAGGAACCTTGAGGGCGCAACTGATAACCATTGGTACGCAACCATATTTATTAGATTTTGTGGTCATTCCATTGAAAAGAAAAGGATATGATGCTATTCTTGGATGGAC
The DNA here is from genome assembly GCA_028749045.1 of Cupressus sempervirens. Taxonomy (NCBI): domain Eukaryota; kingdom Viridiplantae; phylum Streptophyta; class Pinopsida; order Cupressales; family Cupressaceae; genus Cupressus; species Cupressus sempervirens. The sequence continues at coordinate 327,388,012 of CM053789.1, forward strand.
TTGGTTGGTGCAAGCAAAAGTAAAACATGATTGGAAATGAAATACCCTATCAATGGAGCACGGAGGAAAAAGATTCATAATTGACCTGCACACACAAATGGTAGGTGAGGAGGTAGCATCATCAGACTCAAAAGGTGAAGGTGACAGTGACGAAAAAAGAAATGACGATGAAGGAAAGAGGAGAATGGAACCTAATGACGAAGGAGTATTGACACTAGAAGGAGGATCAAATGATAATGACCTAGACTCGGTGAATGGCCTTTACCACTAGCAGATAGAAGACTACAAATTATTTTCGAGTTGTAATATGGTAAGGGTTGACAAAGGTGAGAAAAAAGAGGAAAATGAGTGTCTAAAGGAATATAGAGCAGCGAAAGAAGGAAAGGCAATTACACCTGAAACTGAGGCGAAGAACATATAGTACAAACCTAGAAAAAAGAAAGATCCCACCACTTGGTACACGGTGAATGGACTGCACAAGAAGAAAAGAATGCATCGCACCATAAAATTACTTGAAGGGTACCAATAGCAAGGAAATAAGCTAGATGCCTGATGACCATAGGCATAGTGGGCGACGGAGGTGACACAAAACAGGCATAAAGCTTGGCACGACAAACTCAACAGGTTTTAGTCGGGGTAGCTGGTACTCAAGTACAATGGTTAGAATTAAATCAAACAAGAAAGGTTTAAGGCAAGATGGGTTGGACCATATCAGATCCAAGAGGTCGATGACAATCACGTGGTAAAGTTGGGGACGTTGGATGGGCAAGAGGTACCTCACGCAGTCAACGGATCCTACCGTGCCAAGAAGATGTCATCGCCATCATAGAATGATTAGATGATTCCCTTGTCGTCGTCGTTGCAGAATGGTGACTAGGGTATAATTTAGTGGCTAATATTCATAAATTGGCTAATTTTAAAAAATTTTGGCTAGTAAGTTGGCTAATAATTTAAGATTTGATACAACCTAAATCGCCATAGTTTTATAAAATTCAGTTCTAGAATATTTAAAATCGCTCAATAATTTATTTTATTGAAAAATTTAAACTCAAATATTCGCCACAATATTCGTTACATGGATAGATTTGAGTTACCAAAATATAATATATTATTGGAGAAATTAAATTGAACTAACCAATAATTATCATAATTATTAGTTAATTTAGGGATATATCACCAATATTTATTATTCACTATTGATTTAAAGTATATGTAACAATTCTCATAACATTCCACAAGGTAAAAAAAGTTCAATTTTGATTTGTAATATTCCATGGTGATTAATGAACTTCCTATTATTATTGAGATTTGTCAATATTTTATATTAAAAAAATTATGATTCTAAAATAATTGCCAAAATTAATCATATTTAGAATAAAAAATTGAGAGTTTCGCCAATATAAATAATTTTGTTTTTCCAAAATAATGAAAGGTTCGCCAATATTTTATATCTTTTTTTGGAGGCGGTTTTCTTAAAGTTTACCCTGAATGGTGACGCATGGAGGCAAAATTGAGGTGTTATTTTCTTTATTTTATTATTGATCTAAAATAAAATTTAAAAAAAAAAGGTCCGCAGGAGGTGCTCTGCGGGCACCTGTCTGTGGGAGGTGCTCCGTGGGCACCTGTCCGCAGGAGGTGCTCCGCGGGCATCTGGTCGCGAGCAACCTCCACGGGCACCTGTCCATAGCCACTTGTTCGTGGGCATGGGTCTGCGGTCCTTCCATTTTTTTGTGGACGCTGTGTATTCTACGGGTAATTCTTACTTCCCCGTGGGTGTCTTCCCTTAGCCACGAGCACAATTTTTTTTTACGTTTTTCCACCACTCTTTCCGTGGGTTGTGCAAGGGGCCGCGGGTATTTTGTAACTGCTTCTATTCCTCCGTAGACTTTTTTTCAACTGCGGGCTTGACTCCTTTCCGTTGGGGGGGGAGGGGGGGGGGGGGGGGGGGCAGGGGGGTTCTGGCAATTTCTTTCTCTGCTAAGCTCAGCAATGGGATTGTGGTAAAAGACAACTATATAGACAATATCATTCCTCCAGTAGAAGACTGTATTGCAGCAATTATGTGTTTTCTTATTCAAAAGGGAGCACCAGATCTAACAAAAAAATCACGCAATGAATTAAAGTTAACGATAAAAAATTTCAAAGAGAGAACCTATTTTTTTAATCCAACAGTGGATGATTGAGATTCAAAGTGCCAAGTGTGAGTAAGGTGTGTGGAGGACTAGGAAATTTTAATTGGAGGCATCAGAGGATTGGAATATAGGAGGGGGAAAGAGGTGTGTGTCAGGCTGGAAGCCCCATGAGAAGACAATGGAAGCAATCAGAAGTAACCAAAAAAAAAGAAAAAGAAACAACGACAGATTCAAATTGTTTAGAATGAGTTACAGATGATGCCAAAGGAAAGGGGACACATCCATGGTTGCCAAAAAGAGTGTAGAATCGGCAGAAAATGATAGAAATGGTGTGCTCCATGCATTTCTCTATGGGTTGCGAAGTGCTAATTTGGTCTTGGCGGTAAGGGGCGTTGCCCCTCGACCCCTCCTTGTACTACAATAGGGAGCGCACCTGGGGCGCTGTCCCAGGACCCCGCAGGGGTGCTACCCCTTGACCCTGCTGGGGGCATTGCCCCCTGGAACCTCAGTCGTTGTGGATATCATTCGTGGGAGCCTGACCAATTGAGAAGAGTTGAAGTTGCTGTAGGCATGGACTTTCTATGTACTAAAGGCACTAGGAGTAGGTGTTGGTTGGGAGGCTGTCTTGGTGGATGCGTAGAGAACTCAGGAAGAGCTAATCATCTAGTTGGAGGCAGTGCAGCGACACTTGGCTCAGGGTATCGAAGAATTGAAAACAAAGAAAGTAGCACAAGTGGCTATCAAGGTCAGCTTCATTCAGGAGGCAGTGTTGTGTTAGCAGAGGCTACAGGCACGGGACGAAGGTGACAATGATGTGTCAGAAGCAGATTTATCTTGTTGTAATTAGTCCGTTAATGTATTTTGTTTCTTAATTTGTCTTAGATATTTTGTTAGTCGTCAGGAGACGACTTTTCTTTTTGGGGGGGATGGTGTCAGCCGACTGGATGGTCCCGACAGTGTTTCTATAGCCAACGGAATGACTATCGTTAGTGTTCTGTATTTTGTAGCCGACAGGTAAAAAGTTTGTAGTGGACATAATGTTTGTGGCGAACAAACTCCTTCGGGAAGGTTCAACAGATAGTATTTATATCCCATCTGGGATCATTGTAAAGCATCATCTATCTTATCTTATCAAGCATAATGTATGACTGGCATATGCAAATAATAAAAGTCTGCTATTTGTTCCATTGTCTTTATGCATTGATTTCTTTACTAGTACGGTAAACATTAGGCACTCGATCCAAAATTTAAAAAATGGGCACCCGTTTTTTTAAAAATTGGGTACCTATTTTTTATTTTCAAAAAATGGGTACCTGTTTTTGAAAACATAAAAAAAAAAATATTTTTTAGAAAAAATGGGTACCTTTTTTTAAAAAAAAAAAAAAAATTTTGGGGGATTTTATATACCGATTTGATTTTTTCAAAATGGGTACACATTTTTTGAATTTCAAATAATGGGTGCCTATTTCTTACAACATTGGCCAGGATTTTTTTCTCCTACCTAGGATTTTGGTTCGAGATAGGCTTGGTGAGACCAAGCCTATGCCTTGACCTCTCAAGATTTGGCTAAGGCATTGAACTAACAAATTCACACCTTGCCACAATTTTTAGAGGGTCTTCCCAATCAATTTTTTTAATGAAACAAAAACCCATTAGAGCTCTCACTATCTTGATTTTAGAAATATAAATTTTATAGTGTTATGATTTTATTTACTATTTTTGCATTAATTTTTAATGAAAGGTGGTACCTAAATGTAAAATAGTGAAGTTCACTAAAACTTTAATAACTTTTTTATTTAATATTTTTTTAAAAATTAATTTATATGTCATCAATCTACATAAAATTCTTTTGAGGTTTTTAAGAAAAATTGAAAAAGTGAAATTTTGATCAAATTATGGGGTCCGTACATGAGAGGCTTTAAAATTTACCTTTATAGCCAATTAATAATTAATGATAATAGAATTATTCAATAAAAAATAAAGGAAAAATAGTGTCATCAATCTTAGGTGTATAGGTAACTCTCCTTAAAAGGATTTACAAAAATTCATTTATTTGTGTCAAATTATGGTGTTTGTACACGAGTGCGGTATGGTCCTAAAACAGGCATTTTGAAAAAGTGATTTTTAAAGATCCATACAAAAAAACAAAATCTATCATATGGATACACAAATAAATTACATGTTTAAAAACTAGATTCCAAACACTAAAATTTTTATTTCTAAAGTTTTTAATATTCAATCTCTAAATGTCTCAAATTTTGACATCAATTGACAAGAAATTTCAAAAATAGGAAAAACATTTCCACTTATTATCCAAAAGTGAGACCCAACTTCTTGCACTTACCCTTAAACTCTCCACAACCTTCCAAGAAACACATGAAAGCCATTGTTAACAACATGCTACAAACAATTATTCTAGTGATTAAAATAAGGGTTTTGTAGGTTTGGAATATGTTTTGAAGTTATGGAGAATGGTTCTTCACAATCCCCAAATCGTAAAAAAAATTGGTTTCTCTTTGCTATGCTCACCATTATCCTCCAAAAAAACCTACTTTTAGTGAGTTGAAGTTAAGAGCTCGTCTACACATTCTATACCTCAGAGTTGTTTAGCAGTTGAACTTGAACTACAACAAAATGGGATGGCAATTGAACACTAAGCCCTAACAAATAAGATGGTTCAAGCTAGCATTGCTTGCAATTGTGGGTTCACTCTTGTTGTAGTTGGCTCGAGTGTCACAAAAATTATCATTCTTATCAGGCCTCCAACCATTGCTCATGTGATCACATGTATTTGGATTAGGGCTTAGGCTACCTCACCATTTATACCCTTCTCTACAGGAGTACTTTACTTTATTTGAAGGAATAGATGTTTTCCTACATACAACAATCGATCAAATCTAGCTACATATCCAATTTAAACCCCTGTAGAGCCAAGGATAAGGGCATAGAAAATAGAGAGAACTATTTGTAAAAAGATTTACTAGCATATATGCCCCTCCAAGCTTAAGTACTCTGCCAAAGAGAAACATAAATACTCCAAACAGTTCGCACTCCGCCATGTTTTTATTTAAAATTATAGACTTAATTTATCATATAATGTGAAAGTATTACGATAAGAAATTAGACATGATTTCCTAAAAACATTTGCATTCATGTCATATAATATTGGAAACTATGGCTATTGAAATTTTTATGTTTTCATTCAATGTCAAACATTACTGGTAAGACATTTACTAATAGTGTAGAGTGTCATATTTGTTGATTGATGAAGAGGAATTGAAAAGAGAGATAATTAGATAAACTAATGAAGTTGTTGACTAAAGGGGAGTAAAGTATGATGGAATTACAATGGGCACTTGATCAATTAGTCTATGACAAGATAATACATGTTGTTTAATCATTATTTGAAGTGGAGAAGTTAGTTGAGTTGAAGTGTAGAAGGAATTATTGAAGCAAGTGAAGAATCTATGGAAAACACAAGCTACCATTTTACTAAGTCAATGAAGCAAAAGATTAAGGAACTTAGGAAGAAGCTGAGTAGAACAACATTAACTGAGTGAAAATTGTGACTGAGCAAGAGAAAGGAAAAATGATATAAAGGCCAAGAAAAGTGAACGTCGAACAAGCCAGTGTAAGCCAAGAGATGGACAAAATAGTAGAGATTGAGTGATCTAGTGATGAATGAGTAGAACACAATGATAGCCGAGTTGCAACAAAATAACAGTTTGTGAAAGAATCAAGATTTGAGGACAACACAATTGAATTTTTAGATTGGTCAAAATATGTGAAAGATGAGGATTGATGAGGTGGTGTATTTAATGCAAGAATTAAGTTTGTTGAGCGATCAAAGCAAAGGATTTAAGAAGAAGAATAGAAGGAAAAAAGGATGGATAGATTCATTGAATCTAATCAAACCCTAAGATCTATTGTTATGTTTAAGTGAAAAACAATCAAGGCTACCTATTTAAGGAGGTACAAGGGATGTTTTAGGTTGATTGTTGGCTAGTTCAATTTTGAATTTATGAAGGACAAGTGAATAAAAAATTTGTAGATAATATTTAAGATAAGATAAGATAAGATAAATTTATTAATGTCCAATGAGAGACCACAAAGGTTTAAGGGACAAAAAAGTGAACAAGATAAAGACGACTAGCAGCAAGGGCACCAAACAATGCCAAGAAAAGAAAGAAACATGAAAAACAAGAAGAAGTAAGGAGCAGAAGAACAAGGGAAGGAATAAGGGTCCTTCCTCATAAGAAAGAATTCAAGCACCAAAGGGTATAGACTAGGGTGAGTAAGAGACCTAGACCCCTGTTGAGAAGAGTTGGGAGGGTGTCGTTGACGAGTATAACAACTATGAGGTCACTGATCTAGAGTGATTGGGAATGGTGGCACTGGAAGACCACTTTGTCTCATGTGTTGGAGATGAGGGAGAGAAGAAATTAGTGATGAGATGAATTGGGGTCATTCTCTAGGGGAATAAAAGTTATAAGGTGCAGTCATGAAGTTGCATAGCCTCTTTGAGGTACAGTGCAAGGCATCTCTAATCTATGTAGTTGAACAAGGTCATGAGAGAGCTATACACCCTAAATAAGCAATAGAATCTCCCATGAATCTCGTAGTAGGCAAGACAATGAAAGATGAAATGGATCTCCATCTTGGTCATGCCCAAGGTATACAAGTGACAGGTTCAGCTCTCTTTGTCCATGTGGTTATCAGTCTGAATCTAAAGCCAGTGAAATCCAACCCTAAAGGATCCTAGAGATATGTCTAAGGCATGACACTAATATTGAGATAAGTAACTAGGAGGCACAATAATACCATCCCTAATAATCAGAAAGTGTTCTACGTAAAAGTCCATCTTTAGGCATAACCCACCAACTGGGTTACACCAAGTCATAGAGATATACTATCTATAAATATCAAGTTTGACATGTTAGTTCAACTCCTACTGAGAGGGAAGGAGGTGTGTAAGAGCATCAAGAGAGAACTAAAATGGAGGGAGGCGGACAATATCTATCCCAATCGAACCCAACAAAGAAAAAGCCTATGTGAACCAGTAATAGGCCCAGGAGGTCAGATTAGACTCTGCCACAGAGATAGAGGAGTAGTAAGCCAAATAAGAGTATCTGCATCAGTCCCTAACAGAGTTAGCCAAACCCTGAAGAAGATGAAGAAATTAGATTAGGTCAAAAAATGGTGGCCAGCCTAAAGGGATAGGAGCCAAACTCAGCCAGAATAATGTTGCAGGGGGTGAACCAGTGACATCTAATAATACACTGAAGAAAAAGGGTCTGGACATGCTTGATGGAAGCCTAGTGTGAATCTAGAAGAGAGGGTCCCCAAACCATAGAGCCATAAAGTATTGTTGACCAACCCAAGGTATCTAGGAGGAACAACTTGGATGAATTGTCCTAGAGGTGATGTTCTAAGCATTGTCTCTTGAGCATAGCAAGGGAACTCATACCCTTACTAAAACACAACATATTGTCACTAAGACCCTATCGAACACATGCATGTACACAAGCTAGATTGAATTAAGAATATATGTATGTCTCTAGGTACATGTATTTAAGATAAAGTTTATTAAAATTATAAGTATAAATTATAGTACAAACAAATTTGAACTTATAAATATGTTTACGGTAGCATCATGCAATGCATTGTCAATCTAATTGATATCTAAATCATGTAGTGATAAAATATCTTGGTCCAAGTTGACTATCTCATCTGAAAGAATAGTGCTAAATAGATGATGTCATACTATGGGGGCCTGAGTATTTGGGTGGGGGGGGATAGGGCCCTATGTTGGAACAGGTGCTACAAGATCCTAAGTAGGTGGGGGGTTTATTTTGTAGGGCCCTATGTAGGAGTAGGTGTTGTAGAGGGTGTAGGAATATTCTTCTATCTTTGTAAACCGTATGATCCTGTTGAGGGTGAGAGAATATGGTTGATCTATCCACCAATGTTACTAAGAGGAATTTCCATGATTGTTGATACTGCCTGATATGAACCAAGAAGATCATATGCTAAATAGGATGCCTTATGATGCAATGCATCCACATATAATATAGCAAAAGCCTCTAATGGAGATGTTATAGCTATTATCCCATGTGCATCAACTCCTATACTAGAGGATGCAACTGTCAGAATGGTACCATGAGATCATAACATATATCTACCACATCAATCTAAAGATATATCCTATAACTACATCACAATTGTGGCAAGGCTAGAATAGATCTGAGTCTTGACTCTATCATTTGGAATAGTCATACTTGCAACAACCATCTATGGAGCTCTCTATAACACACTACCAAGGGATCCAAAAGAACTAACCTAAAGTTTTACTAAACTTTCAAAATATTTTTTTTAAAGAATAACATATAATAACAATGATAAAATAGTAGAAGCAATAACATACATTCATCCATAAAAAAACACATAACAGATTACATTCCTTAAGGATCCCAAGACATTGAATCACATCTAAATTAAATTAATACTAATTCCAATAAATAACATATCCACATAAAATAATAACTACAAGTTCAATCCATTTAAATAATATACATTTGTGTTGAATGCCAATTGGCATTAATTCGGACTACACAGTCATCCACTATACATGTCATAGGGTATGAAAGGATGAAAGAATATGCATTTATAAAATAGATCACATCATCCCTTTTAGATCTATAATAAAAAATATGATACAATAATTAAAATCATCCATCATATAGATATAACCATCCATCATAATAGACAAAGATAGAATAAAAGGAAATGCAAAACAAGAAACTCCAGCGATGACATCAATAGATGGATCTCAATGGTAAAAGTTAAAAGCACTACCACCCAACCTTGTTGTAACCCAAAAAGGTCCACTCCCACCATGCTAAGGAGATAGTCTCAAGTCCCAAATAGGATAAAAATCTCAAAAATCAGAGTAATATCTAGGCCAAGGGTAACCCTAAAATTAATCTAACTCAAAGGTTCCAAGATAAAACAACATCTAAACCTAGAGGCAAACAAAGAAAAGTAGGGATCTACTATGCAAGCAGGCAATTTTCATCATATGAGTCAACTCTAGAGTTACCATGGTAGTCTAACATGACCCTGGCCCCTTAGTGACTCTATGTAGCTCTAGTAGCCTTTTGTACTAACAAGGCATACTAACGATGCATCGTTGCAATCAAGCGTCCTCTCTACTCCCATCCTAGTATGTACTAGCACTCAAGGCATGTGTGAGGAAAGACAAAGAATCTTATTAGGTTCATTTTACTCACTTGTGTTTTCAATTATTAAAATAACCTACAATGGGTTACCTAGGTAGCCACATTGGGCCCTGGCCTCCATTGCAAGCAACTTCCTAAAATTACATATAGATAACCTACCCTAAGCTCATAAATGTACAAATCAAAGAATCATAGTTTTCACCTCATCCCTATACAAGTGACTAGAAAGCATCAAAAGAAAATTAACAATAACACATCAGCCCTTTACAAGCGACTAGAAAACATCCAAAAAAATTTATCAAAGACTCAAAGGTTAAGTCAAATAGGTCACACCATTCATCTTAGTTTCATACAAGAACACTAGAAAGCAATATTGAACAATAGATCCAAACTCATCATAGAGCATACTAGAACCATTACCACATTTGAGTATAAAAGATCGAGATGAAAACATCATCACAAAAATAGAACTCCCAAGCCTCTAGTAAACATCCTAGGACCGGTCATCACTCTAGTCAACTCAAACCCCAAAACATAAGATAACATATAGTTAACAGTGTAGTTTCATAGTTTTGTTTGATTTTGAGGACACACAGTCTAAGTTAACAGTAAGTTTTAAGTTCTCATTTCAATGTAAGTTTTTGAGTAGATAAGATTTAAATTGTACCCTTACAACTTAACCCATTTCTCGTGTAAAACATACTACACAATTACCCTTAACTTATGAGATTACAAGGATCGCAATTAAATATTCTAAAATAATTTAAAGATAATTATTTATTAAATTATTAAAATAATAATTATTGATTATCTCATTAAATAATTACAATTTTATTAAAAATCAAAATTATTAATCATAATAAAATAAATAAATTTAAACTTTATTAGATAATATTTATTATTAATTAAAACTTAATTAAACTAAATTAATTTAATTAATTTAATAATTCTTTAAAACAAAACTTATATAAATAAATTATTAATCGTTAATTAATTAATTAATAACAAAAATTAATAATAACATTTCTTTAAATAAATAATAATTAAATTTATATAAATTTAAATTAAAAACAATTTTAAAATATGATATTGTAATGTGTTTATGGACCACTAGCCTTTCTGTGTCATGTGAGCATTAAAGGCTACTAACGCAGTCCTTACTGTGGGCAGCCATGGTTTACGATCGCCACTAGGAGGGTAGGTGGTGTATGGTTCCCGCCTCCCTCCCAATTTTTTTATTTAATTTATTTTCCAATAAAATGTTTTTAAACCCCTGCACCACCCCCCCCCCCCCCCTGGCCAATATATATTAAGGAACCACTCATACCATTTTACTAAGTAAATGAAGCAAAAGATTAAGGAACTTAAGAAGAAGCTAAGCAAAACAACATTAACCTAGTGAAAATTGTGACTATGCCAGAGAAAGGAAAAATGATATAAAGGCAAAGAAAAGTGAAGGTCAAACAAGCCAGTGTAAGCCAAGAGATGGACACAAATAGTAGAGACTGAGTGATCCAATGATGAACAAATAGAACACAATGATAGCTGAGTGTCAACAAAATAACAATTTGTGAAAGAATCAAAATTTGAGGACAACATAGTTGAATTTTTAGATTGGTCAAAATGCGTGAAAGATGAGGATTGATGAAGTGGCGTATATAATGCAAGAACTGAGTTTGTTGAGCAATCAAAGGAAAGGATTTAATGAGAAGTTTCCTAAAGTTTCAAGAAAGGAATAGAAGGATAAAAGGATGGATAGAGTCATTGAATCTAATCAAATGCTAAGATCTATTGTGATGTTTAAGTGACAACCAATAAAATCTACCTATTTAAGGAGGTACAAGGGATGTTTTAGGTTGACTGTTGCCAAGTTCAATTTTGAATTTACGAAGGACAAGTGAATAAAAAATTTGTAGATAAGATTTAAGATAAGATAAGATAAATTTATTAATGTCCAATGGTAGACCACAGAGGTCTAAGGGACAGAAAAGTGAACAAGATAAAGGCCGCTAGTAGCAAGGGCACCAAACGGTGCCAAAAAAAGAAAGAAACATGAAAAACAAGAAGAAGCAAGGAGCACAAGAATGAGGCAAGGACTAAGGGCCCTTCCTCAGAAGAAAGAAGTCAAGCACCGAAAGGTACAAAATAAGGCAAGTAAGAGCCCTAGACCCCAACTGAGAAGAGTTTGGAGGGTGTTGTTGATGAGTATAACAACTACGAGGTCTCACTGATCGAGAGTGATTGGAAATGGTGGCACTAGAAGACTGCTTTGTCCCACGTGTTAGAGACAAGGGAGAGAAGAAATGGGTGATGAGCTCAACTAGGGTCATTTTCTAGGGGGAATAAAAGTTGTAAGGTGTGGTCATGAAGCTGCATAGTCTCTTTGAGGTACAATGCAAGGCATCTCTAATCTATGTAGCTGAAGAAGGTCGTGAGAGAGCTACACTCCCTAAATAAGCAATTGAATCTCCCATGAATCTCGTAGTAGGAAAGACAATGAAAGATGAAATGGATCTCTGTCTTGGTCATGCCCAAGGTACATAAGTGATAGGTTCGGGTCTCTCTGTCTGTCTGGTGATTAGTCTAAATCTAAAGCTAGTGGGATCCAACCCTAAAGGATCCTAGAGAGATGTCTAAGGCATGACACCAATGTTGAGATAAGTAACTAGGGGGCACAATAATATTGTCTCTTATAATCAGAAAGTGTTCTATGTAAAAGTCCATCTTTAGGCATAACCCACCAACTGGGTTACACCAAGTCATAGAGATATACTATCTATAAATATCAAGTCTGACATGTTAGTTTGACTCCTACTGAGAGGGGAGGAGGTGTGTGGGAGCATCAAGAGAGAACTAGAATGGAGGGAGGTGGTCAATATCTATCCCAATCAAACCTAACAAAGATGAAGCCTATGCGAACCAGCAACAAGCCTATGAGGTTAGCTTAGACTCTGCCACAAAGATAAAGGAGCAGTAAGCCAAATAAGAGTATCTACATCAATCCCTAACAAAGTTAGCCAAACCTTGAAGAAGATGAAGAAATTAGATCAGGTCAAAAATGGTGGCCAACCTAAAGGGATGGGAGCCAAACTCAGCTAGAATAATGTTGTAGGGGGTGAATCGATGACATCTAATAATACACCGAAGAAAAAGGGCATGGACATGCTTGATGGAAGCCCAGTGTGAATCTAGGAGAGAGGGTCCCGAAACCATAAAGCCATGAAGTATTGTCGATCGACCCAAGGTATCTAGGAGGGACAACTTGGATGAAGTGTCCTAGAAGTGATTTCTGAAGTAATTGTCTCTTGAGCATAGCAAGTGAACTCATACCCTTACTAACCCTAGGTTGGATAGCGGGTCTCAAACTAAAGCAAGGTCAAGATAACTTGACCCCAAGGCACACGTATGAAGTGGTAATCTCAATCTCTTGACCGTTGAAGTAGAAGTGCAAATGATAGGTCTTCAAACAATTGAAGATCATAACTGGAGTTTAACTTAGGTTCACTATGAGATAAAGAAGGTCACGAAAGGAGGACAAGCCATTGAGAAGTCTCTGAAGAATCTCTAGAGAGGAGGCTAGAAGGATCACATCATTAGAGAAAAAGAGAATGGATATCAAGACCTGATTAAAGTAGCAACTATCCGTAGGGAGTGAGGAATCTCTAAGTAAGGTCTTCAGCTCATCTATATAGATACCAAACAAGGTAGGGGAAAGAGGGTAGACCTATTTCACCCCAATAATTCTTTGAATAGGGGCTGAGAAACCCCCAAGCATCCTAAATCTACTAATAACACTCTCATACAATCTCATAATGGCGATCAACAAAGTCTCTGGAATATCGATGTCTCTCAATCTTTGGAAAAGGGCAATCGGCTGGACAGTATCAAAGGCCTTATGAAAGAGCGTGAGTTAGGGAAATCAGTGCAAAAAACACTATTGAAGAGTGTAGGTAGAAAGGAAACCAAGACAAGAGTGTCGAGCTTGAGGAGCTCAGACTGAAAACCCTCTTCATCTACAGCTCTACTGGAGCTCATGAACCTAATGGCCTCGCGAATGATGGATGGGGTGAAGACGTGGTAGGAGGTAGGGTAAAAAGGAGGGGAGGTTGACCATGGATATTGTAGAGAGAAGAGGCATGGGTAGTGAGGGAGTAGAGGTCGAGGGTGGATGGGTGGGGGGAGCAAAATATGCTAGAAGAGCTTCAAATTGCAGGATAAAGTGTCACAAAGGGAATGAAATTGGAAGAGATGAAGGAATGCTTCTCATATCCAAGGAAACATCTATAGGAGTGACGAATGCTAATTAAATCAGCAGAGTGTGACAAGAATGTAGAGCACAAGCGGCAATGGAAGGACTTATAGTCCACATCAAACCAACAGTTCATGGGGCAAGTCCTATGGCATGAGGTACGATGATGGGGTTAGTGGGGGATGGAGAGGAGAGTAGACTCCTAGATTCAAATGGTCAAAATATTGAACATGGAGGAAACCTTACAAGGAAAAAGGGAACCAACCAAGGGAAGGAGTCAACAGAGATGGAAGAGGAAAAGGTCACCATCACTCTCAACGAAGCGAAAGTAGATAGGGGTGCAGACAAGAACCTACTGAGCATAGGAGAGGGAGGGAGTATATGTGGAGAGGAGGTGAAATATGGTGGGAAAAGAGATGCATGAGACTGAGAAGAGCATGGTCCACTAGAGGAAAATGGGTGATAGTGAAGCAGCAAGTGAAGGGAACAAAGGGGGCACAAGAAAGGGCATAATCCATGACACTAGCACCCCCACATTGGGGCCTACATTTCAACAACTCACAACCATGAAAGCAAGGGACACCATTCAAAATTAGTGGATCCAAGAACTCGTAGAGCTATAGGAGGAGACAACCGTAAATAGAAAGTGGTGTCTAACAATCATCTAAGATGCACTAAAGACCCAGACTAGTGAGACTAGTCTCAAAAGTAAAAGTCTAATATGTGTGACAGTCATGCACATGAGTCTGCAAATCTCTTGTTCAACCATTAAAATCTCCTAGAACAATGATGTCACCCATAGCCACAAACTTGGAGATGCACAAGAATACAAGTCAAGGAAATGGTTCCCATCCTCCACACTATGAATGGCACAAGGGGAAAAGGTAGGTGAGAAGTAGTAGACCATGATATATATGTCCCTCTAATGTTGAATAGTAGGACTAACATAGATCCACATGAATCTGGCATGGATGTCAGTGTAGACCAAAGAGGTAGCACTAAAAATATCATCCCTAACCAAATAGCCCGTACTGCCTGAATGTCGAACACCACCAGAGGTACACAACTCCTCCCTACAAGTAGAAAGCCACTTATATCGAGAAAAACCTAGAAGAGGATGAATGAGACTCTCATGTGTCTCAGTGACTACAAGGATATACGCAGAACCAACATCATCATAGAGGAGACCTAGGAGGGAGCACAAAGAGTCATTATTTTTCCAATAGTTGACAAGAAGAGAGCCAGAGTAGGGTCCATTCTTGACCTTGACCAACTATTGGTGAGAACATCATGCAGCTTTGGGGGCCTATCTTGATACCCAACCACTACAAGGAGAGTTAGGAATAACTACCATAAGATTTTAGATGACTACCCACTTACCGTTATGCCTCGTCTCAACCACAAGGCCCCTAGAGTGCTTCAACTCTACCATCTAGGATTTAGAGAGGTCCTCCTCTAATTAAATGTTGGGGGAAAGAGGGAATAATTTTGTCTTTACCCTAAGAGCCTACAACCTGTCAACAAGGGAGAAAAACTAGATAAAGAGAATGTCATATGGGCCTAGCCAACACCTATCAAGTGTGATGTTTGAGATGCCAAGCTAATCCTTGAGGAAGGAGTACCTAGAAATTGAGGGATGGGCATTGAAGGGGAGACCATGGACACGTAGGTTTAATTCACGAGTCTACCTCACCCACTCATCATCCATCTTTCCTTGAACCAACTTCTCAACACCTAAAATGGGTGTAGCAGTAGCTGAGTTACACAAAGAGGCCCAAGTACTCACCTTACTTTCAATATCCATTAATAGAGAGGAATGCCTTTCCACAATCTGTGATTGTTTCTCTTCGATAGTGTCTAATTCCTTAAACTTCTTGATAACATAATCTAGAATTGATCTGAGGCCTAAAGTTTCGGTGACTAGGGATTGTACAATATACCAAAGAGTTTCTTGATGAGTTTCCAAGAATATCAAAGTTGAAGATTATAATGAAGTTGAGTCAATGAACCATAATGAGATGAATTGAGATCTAAACAAGCAAAGTGAGGCATGTTTTATCAGATTAGCCTAGCTATTACTTTCTAATGATTGTGGAAGTCAAAATCATTTAATCATGGTTGATCTAACTGTCATTTGTAAATTATTTAATCAAGGTGACATTATAATAGAATAATCTAAAGACCTCTAACAAGGCCACACCTAATAGGGTGATTAAATCCTTTAATGGGGTCACACCTAACAGTGTGTTTTGTAACCTTTAACAGGGTTGGCTCATAACCAAGCTTACTTTAGAAGAGTGAAATAGTGGTAGCATGTTATTTGGTGGTTTTTCCTAAATTGGATTTCCTTGTTAAATTTTGGTGTCTTATATGTGTTAATATTGTTTTCATGGTTCATGTTGTTTACTGTTATATATTTCTATTAGTCGGCATATATTTATCAATAAGGTAAGTGATGAATGAGTAAGTTGATGTATTGATGAATTGTTATGTTGGTCGAGTGAACTTATGAGTTTGATTAAGTTGTTTGAAGTTGTTAAAAGTTGAATTTGTAAATCTGGACCCGAGGATAACTAATTCACACCCCCCTGCCCCCCCCAAGTTATTCTAAGCATTCTAACATATACCTACTCACTTATTCCAGTATCCTAGCAACAGGGGTAACTTTAAGAAACCCCCTCCCCAAAAAAATATCAATTCGTGGTGAATTCAACATTAGTTTCAAGGGGGGCAAAATTGAGAAAATTTTAATTTTAGATGCAATTTTTTCATTGACAATAGAAAATTTTCATAAAATTGAGGCATTTTTTATCCTCGTGATATAAAATTAATATAATTTAAAAGGTGATTTTGTCCCTTGTCATAGAAAAAAAAATTGTATTATGTGACTTTTTCCATTTATTGAAAACAATATATATTGTATTAGGAAAAATTTTCCCCTTGTTGGAAAAAATATATATTGGATGAGGCAACTTTTTTCCATCTGGTGAAAAAACATAATGCATTGGTGAATGTGCTAGAAAATGACATGATTACTCAATGGATCAACAACTAGAAATTATTTGTATACTTTTCAAATAAGTTGAAAAATTATCAAAATATTACGCTCAATATTTAATCGAAGAATGAAAAGAAAGTGAGGTATCCATAGGATGACACGTATGTGGAATTTCCTATTGCATCTATGGAACAATGGAATCTAGTCAAAAAAACATTCTTTAAATTGCACACATCCTAGTTAGTCGTTATCATTATTAGAAACATAGTTTATTTCCAAAAATGGGAGTACCTGTGGAAGAGGGATCATTGAATGAAAATCCAAGCCTATTGTCAACCCAAATTTGACTCTATAGAAGGATGAGGAGTAAAGTGATCTTACTACTAGGCTTATTGCATATTTGCAGGTTCTCTCTGCTAATTTGGGGATTTCATCAAAGAGATGGAAGAGGAGTAGGGAAAGGCAAACCTTTGAGCAATGTTTGTTGAAATAGGTCTCAACCCTACTAATTCTAGAGAACAAATTGCAAATGCAGTGGAAAATGGTTGTGTGTGTGTGTGTGTGTGTGTGTGTGTGAAATGTAAAGTAGATCTATAAAGAATATAATGTAAAGTAAATCTCTTTTGTTGATATTTAATATTTTTTATATTTCAATGGCATGGTGTTTTCTTTTTGGCTCTACTTATTTTACAATAATTAGATGATGCATTTAATTATTACTTTTCAACCTTGTTTGAATCGTAGTTTAATTTTCTAGTAAGTATTTATTGGTTAGTACATAGTACATATGCCAGTGCGAATTGATGTCTGAAGTAATGACTTTTTGGGAAATGTTTCAAATAACATGTCATATCTCCAATATATGTGTGTAACATCCATCTCCAAACTATCATCCAATGATTATATATCAATGGTTGAAGGTTTCTTTTGAGCTAATCATCTAGAAAAAAGCCTTGACCTTGTTCAAGTCTACATAATGGTGACATGTCTCCTTCCACCCTATACCACTTGTAGTGGATATTAAATAGATGACTTGTCAATTTCAATGGCATTCCCTCTGTCATCGGCTCCACACGCATTACATCTTTTTCGACACAAACTTGCATTTATGTGAAAGATTTTTAATTATTTTAATCATCTTAAATAATTGAACTGGAAGCTAAAAGGACAAATGTTTATGGACCAAGGTTTAGATCAATGTAGTCTCTAGCCACTCAGCTTATTTATGGGAAATTGAGCTTCTTCTTTCCTCATTACTCATCTTGTTTTTGGTAGTCACTTGTTTGGTACTTGTAGTGCTCATTTAATTATGGTCTAGGTTACTTTGTTGGTGTGCTAGACTAGTAGTCATTGCTTTGTAGCTTGTATTCATTGTTCTATAGTTAATCATTTCATAAATTATGAATCAAGATGGACACTCCAATTCGCCTAACATTCAAATTGTAAGAGGACCATATGGCCTTTTTAGGTGATGTCACCAATGAAAACCTCATGTCAATATGTAATGAGGTTGCGTTTGTTGTAGATTTCACTATTCATGCCATGAAAATGGTTGTAGGGCACAAGTTTCTAGAGAATGAGAATAGGTATCATGCCAACATGGACATTATGTCTTGTTTTCTAGCCACTCTAATTTGCCTCAGAGAAGAAAGGGTTGATATTTTGGTGCTCCCAAGGAATATTTTTAAAGACAAATGTCTTGGTGATGACATTGACACTATTTATCATGCAGAATTAGGGATGGGAATCCCTTAGGTAGGTGAAATCTATAAGCTTCTAGAACCTAGCCAAAATGTGGCCTTGCAACTATTTTTGTTGGACTTGACTTCTAGGCAGTTAAAGCGCCATAAGAAATGGGCACAAATTGGCATGGATTTTCTCTTAAAATGGTATAATCTATAAAGTGGCACAAGATAACACATGGCTTCAAGATTTTAGACTTAGTCACGTCTCATGCTTTCTACACAGACTAGTACAGTAGTACTAGGGTGTCCCCTTGTTCTCATTTATGTCTAACTTCACTTTCTCTTTTGTTAAATATCAAATTACAATCATTTTACTTGTGTCTCCCTATAGATTGTAATTGCCAAGATATATCAATGAAATTTTTTGAGTTCCATATAAAATTGTGTTTTATTTTTATGCTTACTTCTACAATGTTTTGACATTTTCGAATTTTTCTTTCAGAAATAGAATAAAACATTTAAGAATTGAATTAAAATTAACATATTGAGGTTTAACATTTAACAATTAATTTAATTAATAAATCAGTTACTTCACTTTCAGTATTCAGTAGTACAGAAAAATAGAATATGTGGAATAGAAATGATATTTACTTTTACAATCATTTAAAAAAAATTTGAAGTCTATTTTTAATTTTTTTTAAAAGCTAAAAATATAGAGTTTCGTTCCCACCAAACAAATATATGCAAATGATCATATTTTGGTCTAATTTTGAACTAAGTTATAGTTGACATGTATACCTAGTGCACAAAAAAAGATTTTGGACTTATATGTTTCAAGTTATAAGTGTTCAAAGTCGAACTTATCAAAAATTAATAGTTTTTTTTTCCCACCAAACTTTTTCAAATCAACATATTTTTTAAAACAAATTAGATATTCTTGAAGATGACTCTCTCATCTAGAGGTACACAAAGTTTTTTTTAAAACATGATTTACTATTTTTTTTTCTTTTTTTGAACAAACATCTTCTTCAATCTTAAAAGACCTACTTGTAATATTTTATAAATATAACATATTATAAATAATCAAAATACTACAAAATTTATATGACCATAATCTTGAATCTAAGATCTACAAAAGGGTATTTTTAGTTTTAAAAAAAAACTCATTTTGTATGGAGAAATTAGTATTGAAAGTGAAAAGTTTGGAGAAATTGCATCTTTTGGTTGTGTGGCTGCCACTTAGGATGACACATAGATAGTTATGGCCGAAACCCTTTTGGCCGTAACCCTTTCAACTGTAATAGTTTCAATCGTAACCCCTATTGGCCTAAAAAGACCACTAGCAATTATATTGGTGGTTTCATATAAAATAAAATAAAAAAATTCAATTTATAATAACTGCACAGTAAATTGCAAAATTTGAAGGAGCATTTTCAAAAATAAATATTTTTTGAATCCATATTTATCAATTGTTTCATGGAGTTTAACGACAATTACAAAGGATCATCAATAAGGTATTTTTTCACCTAGTTATTTTTATTTACTCTATATTGAAGTATTGAATTATATTTCTAATGGAATTTAAATTAAATTATTTTCCTCTAGGTCAAAGTATCGAATGGGTAATAAAAGGCTAGATCAAGGAAATATGATAGAATAAGAGATAAGAAAATGAAAGGTCATACAAAATGTAATCAAAACCAACCTACTGAAGTTAATGAAGAAGAGGAGATTCATGAAGAGGATGAGATTCAAGTAGATGAACAAATTGGTAGTTCTAATGATAGAAACATATTATTAGGTGTAGGAAATTCGATTGATTTGGATGAGAACCTACTTTTTAGTCAAATTCCATCTACACAAATGGCAAAAGAGAACACTATTAAAAAGCATTTTCAAAACATGTGGGATGAATATTTCAAAAACAAAAGTATATTTGGAAAGGCACAATTATTTGTCAAGTTATTTAGGAGAAAATATATGAGGTTTGTTTTGGAGTTGTTGGGTGTTGATAACAGGAAAAACCATGTGCATAATGTTAATAAAACAATAGTTGAAAATTTGCAAACTGGTTATAACAAAATTGACAACACAACTCGAGGAGGCGATTTGAGCATTACCCTTAGAGCATTGATGACTACTATATCTAGTTGGAAGTTGACACAGAAAATAAGTGTGTGCAATTTCTGATTTACTACATATATCTAGAAGAATTGTTCAAAGATACATTAGGAGGAGAAATATGCTAGATGAAAACATTGAGAATAATTGGGTGAATATTTGCACAGTTCCTCAAAAAGAATTTTTTTTTGAAGATTTAAAAAGACAAGTTATTGAATTTTGGACCACATCATCTTGTATTTCTTCCAATAGATGTGATACTATACAAATTAAAGATCAAGAGACAGGGGCAAAAATTGAACATCCAAAACATTTTATAGATATAACACAAAGTGAATTATTTCTAACATTCAAGCAAGAATTTTCAAATGTAAAAATATGTTAGATAATGTCTAAGAGCTTGCATCCTTCCTTTGTATGTGTAAATAAGGTATGTGAAACTTCTTGTTGTCGAAACCATGTTGAATTTGGTCTACACTTGCAATCATATAAAAAAATTATGATAGTACTTGATAAAAATTTGGTCATCCCTAGCAGCATGTCACAAAATGTGAAGTCTATATTATGTGATAAATTAGAAGATTTAGATGAGTTCAGAGTACAATGCATCATAAATCAATGTCCAAATTGTAGAGATTTATGTAAATTTCAACTGTAAATTGAGAATATTGATGAATCGACACCACTTTCATGGATGAGATATGAATATGAGACATACCAAAATAAGACAGGAGTTGAATCGAAAAAAATTGTATTGAAGGATAGTGAATTTTGATATGATGAGTTTATGACCAAGTTCTGTCTATTGATATATCCACATATCCAACATTGTCATGGTGCACGATGGCAAGCTAAATAATTTTGTGATTCAAAAAATTATTTTCCACCTAGTTATATTCTTTTAGTTGTAAATTTCTCTAAGAACTATACATTTTCACCTCAAATAGAGCTTCAAGGGCAATATTTTCATTCTAAACAAGTTGCAACATTTGTGCAAGTGACTTATAGACATGCACAATTTGAGGTGGATGAGATAGAAAGTTCAGAGGAAAATGAATGCATTATCATCAAGGAGGTTCATTTCTATATTAGTGATGATAGAGTTCATGATAGGAGCTATGTCACTCATTGTTTTACAATGTTCTTTGAAGATCTTAGAAATCATGGAACAAATGTTTTAGAGAAATGGATATAGTGTGATGGTTGTGCAGGTTAGTGTACATGTGTACATTTTTATTTAGCTTTAAATTTAAAACTTATATTGATTTGTACATGTATTTCAATTTGATGTATACAATTATTTTTAATCTCATTTCATGAACTCACAGGACAATTTAAATCTACAAAAGCATTTAATTGGTAAGCCATGCAACATGCTAGAAGCAATGTTAGGTTTTTGTGGAACTACTTTGAAAGTGGACATGGAAAAGGGGAGCACGATGGAGAAAGAGCATGTAAAAAGCATGCACTTCAAGAACATGAACTTGCAGGCATATATGTACATAGATTTAGTGTGTTCTTGATCTACTTATAACATATATATGTATAGATTCTCTCTAGAGATCTAGATATATATACATGTACATAGATTTAATGTATTTTAAGTTATATATACATGCATGTTACACATTCAGGTAATAGGATAGAGAGTGTGAATGAAATTATTGAATAGTGCAAAGATTATTTTGCTACTTGAGATACTGAATACAATAAGCATTATTTTTGGGAAGTGAAAGGTAAATATTATATATTTATTTATTTGATATAACACACGTGTATATTCTTATAATTCAAGTGTTTAATTATATATTTATTCTAAAATGTTATTATTAATTAAATTATCTATATTTGTAATAGATATAGATCAATCTAAACCTTACAATTGCCAAACGATTTCTTGTATTAGAAGTTTACATCAAGTGATGACTACAGGATACCACAAACCTCTAGTGATTAAAGTATGAGAGAAATCATGTTTTTGTGATGACTGTATGAAGGAAAATCCGACGAGTATATGTGAAAATATTGCAAATGGATATGTTTCACATTGGGATTTGAAGGACATAGTCAGAAAGCCTCCTTTTGAAGATGCTAACATTGGCATTGACATTCATGATCCTTTATAGTACTCTAATTATGAACATGTTTTTTATTTAGTTATGGCAGGTTTGTGGCATATGTTCATATATGTGACACACAATGTATGTTCATTTAAATAAACTTATATAAATATTTAATTTTTCACTTTATAAACACATCTATTTTTATGCACATGCAGGAGATATTTTTGTTGTCCAAGCCTTAGCAGATAATGTAGAAAATGTAGACTATTATCCTCTAAGATGCACAAATGCAAAACACAAGTTGCTAGAAGGAACTATAGATGCTAATGGACATTCATATCCAATTGGATCAGTTGTTTTTGAAGGAACATATTATCAACAAAATAGGATAACCGATAGTGGTATTGAATTTATTGAATACATGCCTGCTAAAAAGGTTTTACAATACAGTAACCATGTAATAGCAACAAAGTTACAATTTGACACAATACAAAGAAGAGAACGTCGTGGAAATCAAAAGTGGAAATTGTCTATTGAAAAACATGAAAAGATTCTAGAGATAATAAAAAATAGAGAGGATCCTAACAATACAATGTCTATGGAGCTCTAGTTCAGTTATATGTACTTATTTTCTATATATAGCTCTCATACTTTCATATTTACTACATACATATGTTTTAAAAATTTATATACATTTGATCATGGATCTTGGATCTATGGTATAAATTATGAACATGTATTGTTATTTATATTTTGTGTATGGTTTGATGTATATATATGTATTTTGGAAGATGTTAAATTTAAGCTTTAATATTTTATGTTTTTAAGTACATGCTCTACTAGGACAACCAATTAAGATATCCCATTAGGGCTTCCTCTTAGGACTTTCCCTTAAGAAAACCCCTTAAGAAATCCCATTAGGGCTTCCTCTTAGGACCTCCCCTTAAGACAACCCCTTAAGACATCACATTAGGACTTCCCCTTAGGACCTCCCCTTAAGACTTCCCCTTAAGACAACCCCTTTAGACAACCCCCTAAGACAACCCCCTAAGACATCCCATTAGGACTTCCCCTTAGGACCTCCTCTTAAGACATCCCCTTAAGACAACTCCTTAAGATATCCCATTAGGACTTCCCCTTAGGACCTCCCCTTAAGACATCCAATTAGGATAAACCCTTTACTAATTAAATGCACTCTTATTAATTCTATAGCACGTATTACATTCTTTATGTTCATATGTATTCTTTGTGTTCTTATATGTATTAAATTTAGTGATTAAATGTTGTAACACATGTATTATTTACTTGTACTCTTTATGTTCTTAAACATATATTAAATTCATTGATTAAATGTTGTAACACATGTATTCTTTACTAGTATTCTTTATGTTCTTAAATATGTATTAAATTTATTGATTAAATGTTGTAACACATCTATTCTTTACTAGTACTCTTTATGTTCTTAAATATGTATTAAATTTATTGATTAAATGTTGTAACATATGTACAAAATAACACATGATCTATGAAATAAAAATATCAATATTGAAAACATATATGCATTCAAAATGAACATGTGTAACATGTGTTCACATAAACATGAACATAAGACATGTACATCTACAAAATAACACATCTATGAATTAATGGACCCATATAAAATGTATCCAAAATACCATATAAAATGTCTCCAAAATACCACATCAAATGTCTCTAAAATATAACATCAAATGTGTATCCAAATAACATATAAACATCAAGGTCTCCATATCAAAGTATCTGAAATCTCTCTGGAGGTCTAAATCTCTCTGATAATCTATCGAGACCCTATCCAACATGACCTAGAAAATCAATATAATCTACATCATGATGTAAATGAAATTTTGCAAACAATTGTTTGCAGAAATAAAGAGGAAACTCATCCTTATGTGGCCACCTGTGATGTGCAGCTAACTAGCAAGGATATATAAATGGTGCAACAAGTTGATCTATACACTTCATAGTTGAATAACCTCTAACCCTAGGCCTATCTATATAAAAGAGAAACATACTCTTCACCATAGTGGTGGAGACCCATGTATCAATTTGTCTATACTTCACAGTGCTAGTGACACTACGAGAAAGGGAAGAATAAAAAGCCTCTATACTAATATCGTCATATGGGTTGTATGTCTCTATCGTCTGAATCATATGACATAACTCATCTCTCATAGAAACAATCTTCTCCCTATTAGGGAGAGTGGTAGAAACCAAAAGTGTAGAATCGAGAAACTCTATAGCATGAGATAACCTAGTAATTGTATCTCTAAATAAACATTGTCTCTCCTCAGAAGATGATGTTGGTCTACATGATGTACCTAACTCAGCACTACAATCCCCTCCCTAAACGCTAGCATCCACTGAGGATGTAGGTGCACCACCAGTACCAAATGCCATAATGATATGCAAAGAAGATATGTTTATAAATCCGGAGCTAAGATATGTAAGTATATAAAACTGAAAGTTAAATTTAATTTAAAACACGTATATATGTATGTATGTATGTATGTATGTGCCAGAGTAATTATTTATTTATGCTTATTAATTAGATTGTGTTGATTTAATTAATTAAGTCATGTATTACTCTAGTCTACTTAAGCTTTCTCTTAGGTGCATATAATTAATATTTTATATTAATTATAATGCACAAACCTAGTTTTCTTTCCCTTTAGGGTTTCGTTCACCTTTAAGGTTGAAATTTTTTACTTTTTGTTTTTTATAACTTGGAATATATTTTTGCTCTCACACCATTGAGATTTTCCAAGCTCTGCTTTTTTCTTCTCGGGTTTCTCTTTAGTACAGGTTATTTGCATGTAGGTGTTCTTGGCGATCTATGAAGTTGGATTTCACAACTTCTACATGGTATCAGAGCTTCCTTGCTACTTCCTAGTTTGAAAATTTGAAGTCACGATTTGAAGATAGAAACCCCCACTTTTTTGAGGTTTTTTCTTCAATTGGGAGGAGGTGCATTTTTCGGTGTACTTTGGGCAAAAATGGGCACCGCCATCATGCTCAAAAAGCCCAGCATAGTCAAAAATCATATAATTTTTTTCTTTTTTGGACACTGTAGCTTCTAGAAAAAAATTTGGCCTCTATGAAGGTTGTATGAATGTGAATTTCAAAAAAATTAAAAAATTAAAAAGGTTTCTTTTTGGGTTGCTCCGCCCACCCACCACCCTAGTGCCACCCTGTTGCTCACACCCAACCTGCAGTCAATCATAGCTGGCGCACCACTTGCGATGCGGCCCACACCCCATCCCCACCAACAGGCTGCCCTCCAGCAACCACCACTAGTACAATGCTGCCCGACAACCATTGTCGTTGGTTTTTCTCTGCCTAGCCGATAGCAGCCTGCTGACGCAATTTTTTGGCAAGCTAACGCAAAAATTTGGTAGTGACATCACTTCCCAGTAGGCCCACATCATCATTCTAGCATACGATTTTGGTAGTTGTAGACATCACTTTTTCGGCGAGAGGCATTTGATGGCTATGCAGCTGTCAAATTTTTTACCAAGACTATATTTTTCTAGTGAGCTCAATTTTTGGAGGAGTAGTTCATTTTTTGGCCATTACTTGGGCATACAGAGGTCTTTTTCAATCCAAAAGAAGCACCATAAAGCTAGTTCCAAGACGAAGATGATGATGTAAGTTTCATTTTTTTCTAAGTCTATTCAAGCTCCTATTTTTTGCGTTGAAGTAGAGGCTTTAGTTTCCTCCCTCTCTGCATCTAGCATCTAGGTTTCTTTCTTAGTTTTTATGCTTCCACTACTTGTTTCTTTGGTTTTTGAGGGATATATTTATACGTTGTGGGGGAAGCATTTTCTTCTCTATAATTTACTTCATAATCAACCCTTCTACTTCCATCTTCTCTCAATGTTAAACCCCTCTTTGGCTCGGCTAACACCACACAACTATCACAATTGGAAAGTACACATGGCTCAGCTTCTTATGTCATGTGGCTTATGGTCATGTCTGGATGAGAATAAACATGGCCTATAGTGCCCTTTTGAGGTTCTTCAGCACAAGAACAAAATGGATGAAGTCATGGGCTTGATTACAATGAATATTTTAGATAGTCTCATATTTCTCCTGGATGGTTTGAACACTCCTTGGGCTATTTGGACCAAGTTTCACAACTTGTTTGGCACAATGAATGAGTTCTAGGCACTTCAACTTGATGTAGAGTTGACTTCTTTGACACCTACCAACTTCCCTGCCATTGAGGACTTCTTGATGAAGTTCACATCTTTGCGTACAGTTTGAAAAAATAAAATAGATGCTGAGTGTATTTTTCTAATACTCTAAAAGTTGCAAGGACAGTATCAAATATTTTCTTCCACTTTCTACTCCACTATGGATGCCTTGGGTAACAGACATTAGATGCCTTCTTTTGAGACATTTTGTGATTAGTTAACACAGGAAAAGGAAAAGATCCAACAGGTGAAATACCTTTGGCTCTTCCAGCCAAGCATTGGTTGCTCAAACTTCTTAGGGGAAATCAAAACAGAAACCCAAACCGAAGAAAGATACACCAAAAACTGATTCCAAACCTCTAGTTAACCCTTCTAAGGGTAAATCTCCTTCAAAGTCTACTAAGTCTACTTCCAAAACAAAGAAGAAATCAGCTAAGACCTATAGTTTTTGTGGAAAGGATGGACATCCCATTTCTAAGTGTTGGAAACATTTGGAGGCTTTAGAGGAAGCCATGTAGGAGCATCACATTTCAGCTGCTAAGTCTTCATCCCCCCTTGCAGGGAAAGGTCACACTCTTACTGCACAAGCTATGACTTCTATGCCTACTTGGATTCTTGATTTCGGTACCTCTCACCATATGAAAAACACTCATCAATTGATCACCTCACTTGCTCCTTGTTCTACTTCATAGATTGTTGTTGGGAACTCATCACATCTTTCAATCGTGGGTTTTGGTTATGTTGCATTAGTTGGGGGTTCTCTTTAGGATGTTCTTTTTGTCCTTGACATCTCAACAAAACAAACCTATTGTCTATTTATCAGATTTTCCACTTTAGCTCTGGTAGGATAGTTGAGTTCTCACCACATGATGTGGTTATTTGGGACTTACTTGATACTAAGTTGATTGTAGCTACTGGGAGTGTTGACTCTGCATCTCACCTCTACAAATTTGATGGATTTGAATCTTCTAATGACACATGTTCTTGTCTTGTAGCACATGCAGAAGCAGACTTTGGCATGAGTGTTTGGGCCATGTCAATTACAAATATCTTCAGCATATGAGTACACAGACACTTGTTCTTGGGCTTCCCCAGATTTCCTGCACAGATGGTGTTTGTTAGGGTTGTGCTCTTGGAAAACAACATATGGATCCTTTTCCACATGGATGAGCCACTTGTGCTTTGGCACCATTGGAGTTGATTCATAATGACCTCAATCATTTCCCACTCCTTTTTTTGATGCTAGATATGTGCTTACTTTCATTGATGACTTCTCCAGATGCACATGGGTGTACTTTTTGAAGTACAAGTCTAATGTCTTTGATTCATTTCGAGTCTTCAAGACATTTTTAGAGAAGCAGTCTAGTCTTTCTATTTGATGGATAAACACAAATAGTAGGGGTAGTATGTGAACCAAGCTCTCAAGGATTTTTTCTCTGAACATGGTCTTCAGCATCAATTTATAGTGCCCTACACCCGTCTACAAAATGGTGTGGCAGAGAGAAAGAACAAAACACTTTGAGAGATGGCTGATTCTATGATTCAATCAAAGTCCATGGATTCGTCTTTTTGGCTAGAGGTAGTCAATTGTGCCAACAATATTCAAAATTCATTGCCTCGCAAGGTTGTTGGACATATGACTCTTGAGGAAGCTTGGTCTCATGTCAAGCCTAATGTATCTTCATTCTGAGTTTTTGGTAGTGAAGCATGGGCATTTGTACCAAATGCTCAGAGGAGAGCAATGAAGCAGAAGAGTTGACACCTCATTTTTGTTGGCTTCTACAAGGATTTTAAGGCCTATAGATTGTTTGATCCTAATTCTAGAGAGGTCCTATTTTGATGGGATGTCCAATTTGATGAGCACCTTCCTTTAGTAGGTACTTTGTCTCCAGAGTCTACTACACTTACCACTACTCCCTCATCATTTCCAGTCTCTTTTTTGGATGATGAGGATGATGATCTTTGTGATCCCCATTTACCTCTGCCACAAGATCCTCCCTAGATGCCTAAATGAGCTCGAGCTACAGTTGAGGTTATAAGATCTCTCGCTGGTGACCCTTCCACTTCCCATCCCACCCGCTCTCATATTGTGGGTTCTAGTCTACTTAGTCATGCTATTTGTGATGATCTTCAAACATTTGTAGCTACGACAGGACATTTTGAGTGGGACAATGCAATGGAGGAGGAGTATTCTTCTTCGATGAAGAATCATACTTGGGATCTTTGTACTCTTCCTAAGAGAAGAAATTTAGTGCGATGCAAATGGTTATATCATACTAAGTTTGTTGCTGATGGTTTGATTGATAAGTACAAGGCTTGTCTTGATGCAAAGGGTTTTTTGTAGGTTGAGGTATTGACTACACTAAAACATTTGCCCATGTCGCGAAGATGAATTCTATTCACCTTGTCTTATCCCTTGCAGCTTCATAGGGATGGCCCATTTTTCAGATGGATGTGAAGAGTGCATTCTTGCACGGTGATCTTACTAAGGAGATTTACATGGAGTAGCCTCAGGGATTTGTGCAAGATTCCTCCTTGGTTTGCAAACTTCAACACTCATTGTATGGTCTCAAATAGGCCCCTCCAGCTTGGTATGAGAAGATGGACTCCTTTATGCTTTCTATAGGTTTTACATGATCATTCTGATCCCACAGTCTACATTCAACATCTTGAGGCTGACGTTTTGATCCTTGTACTTTATGTTGATGACCTTCTTCTCACAAGTAGCTCATCCTTTATGATTTGGGATGTTCAGCGAGAATTGATGGAATAGTTTGGGATGATTAATCATGGTCTCTTACACTATTTCCTTGGTCCACAGATTGTTCAGTCCTCTGCTAGAATCTTTGTTTACCAGCAGAAGTATGCTCTTGACATGCTTGATTGCAATCCTACTCCCACAACTTTTCAATCAGGTGTTACTTTGTCTACCTCCTACAGTTCGCCTTTAGTGGATCCCACATTATACTAGCAATTGGTTGGTAGCTTGTTGTACCTAACTCACACTCATCCTTATCTCTTCTATGCAGTTGGTCTTGTCTCTTAGTTTTTACATAAGCCTCATAAGATTCATTGGCAAGTTGCCAAGTGTATTTTAAGATACATTTAGGGCACCCTTATGTATGTCATTCATTACACATCAATGAATCCTCACATTGTTGGCTACACTGACTCAAATTGGGCCGGTGATGTTGATGATTGGAAGTCTACTTTTGGATTTGTTTTTTTTTCTTGGCTCTAGTCCTATTACATGGTCATGCAAGAAGCAGCATGCTCACACACTTTCATCTACAAAGGCTGAGTATAGAGCAGCAGTGCTTTCTAGTCAGGAGATTTTATGGCTTTGGCAGTTGATGACTGAGTTTGGTTTTGCTCCTGATCATCCCACTATTTTGTGGTGCAATAATCAGAGTGCTATTCATATTTCACCCAACTCGGTGGAACTTTAGCTCACTAAACACATTGACCTTCATATGCATTTCATCCATCAGTTGATCCAAGATGGTGTTCTCTCCTTGGAGTATATTCCCCCTGATGCCTAAATTGTCGACATCTTCACCAAGTCATTTGCATCGCCTCGCTATCTTTAGTTGCAGTCTATGCTTGGGGTTACGAATGTTGTCCTTTGGGGGTCTTGTTGAGGCCTTCCGTACTTCATGTTCTTTCAACATGTTTGTTCTATCTCTTTTTGGAGAGGGGTTTTTTCCACTACGTTTTCTCCTTTGTCTCCAGTTTACAAAGATTTCCTTGTTTTTGGGTACTTGATTAGACCTTGTTGTTGGGACCCATTTTCGTGCTTTCATAGCTTTGCTAGATTAGCTTACCTCCTGAGCTTCACTTAAGGGGGGTGTTAGAGTAATTATTTATTTATACTTATTAATTAGATTGTATTGATTTAATTAATTAAGTCATGTATTACTCTAGTCTACTTAAGCTTTCTCTTAGGTGCATATATATTAATTATAATGCGCAAACCTATTTTTCTTTCCCTTTAGGGGTTCGTTCACCTTTAAGGTTGAACTTTTGTACTTTTTGTTTTTAATAACTTGGAATACGTTTTTGCTCTCACACCATTGAGATTTTCCAAGCTCTACTTTTTCCTTCTCTGGTTTCTCTTCAGTACTAGTTATTTGCATGTAGGTGTTCTTAGCAATCTATGAAATTGGATTTCACAACTTATACAATATATGATTTCACAACTTATACAATATATGTATGTATGTATGTATGTATTTCACAACTTAATACTCTATTTTCACAAGATGTATGTACGTATGTACGTATGTATGTACAAACTTGATTATAACTAAAAAATATAGATCATTTCATTTAACACACATGTTAAATATATATCAACTTGATGTATAGCTCATGCATGTCAACCAAAAATATGCATGTGTATGTTTGATAAAAAACTAATTTGAAATTAACTTTATTCTACTTTTTTTTTACTACATGTTAAAATACATAGGTTTACTATGTTAATGTTTTCTAAAATGTAATTAATTTTTAGCTATCTTGAGGTCTGAACAAGTTTTTTTAGTTTCATGTAGATGCAAGTTATTATAGTTTCCAAGTTTTCTAAGTTTGAAATTGGTTAAATTTTAAGTTTTCAAGTTTTAACAACTAGAAGTTATTATAGTTTAGTTCTACTTAATTTTTCACTACATATTAGTTATCTATATAGGTTTACTATGTTAATGTTTTTTGAAATGTAATTAATTTAGTTATCTAGATCTCAACTTGAGTTTTCTATATTTGATGTTAAATCTACATTTATTATTAAGTAGATATTTAATTAAAAAATACTATATAGTACTTTATCTAACATATTATTTAACTATATTAAAAAAAAACTAATCTAAATAATTACTAAAACACTTAAAATACAATTAATTTAACTACTAAAACACTTAACATATAATTAATTTAACTAATACTAACATGTAATAACTAAAAACAACTTGGCAAAACAAAACAAAAACTACCTACCACTTATGGCCAAAATACTCTTATCCACTCCTTAGAATCCAAAATTTGCAACAGTGCAAATTATGACCTCCAAAATCGATTTTTGGCCTATTTATAATGTCTTGTATCCTTTCGATCGTAACCTAGGTGGCCTCATAGCTGCAAGAAAGTACCATGCACATATGGCCAATAGGGTTATAGTTGAAACCCTTTCGGACGTAACCCTCCAAGATATCCCAAAGGGTGACATAGGTTTGTGCTTTTACCCAGACTTAGTTTTCTAACAAAATAGTCAATATATTAAACATTTATAAACTACTCTATTTTCATACAAATACTTTGATTATAACATACCAACTTTTTATATTTTAATCATCATAAAAAACATAAAATAAGATAGTTATTTTGTTAATGTAAATGAAGTCTGAATTACACACATGCACAAATACATAGATTCATAGTTCTATTTAGTTCGTGATGAATATCTTCTTATTCAATCACAAAATAATTTTAAAAAATATAACTTAAATAAGTCGAATAATTCTTATTAATTTCTAAAACATCTTTATTCAATTTATTTTTTACTAATTTAAATTTGTTTCTTTAATAAAATTATGGTTTACTCTCTTTAATTAAATTATTACAAGTTATGAAAAATACAAGTCACTACGTGGCACTTGTTTTGTCATACGAGATCTTATTTAAATCTAAAATTTTAATCTTGGATGTACTTTAGATCAATTTGAACAAGTGTTAATACAATTTTGTTATTATTATAATATAATTATAATGCCACGAGTGTTAATTTATAATAAAAGGGGTGCCCCAACTATCATTGGATGAACAAAGTTCAATAGCTCAAGATGTATTTCGAGTTTATTTGGGTAGCACTAAACTTATTTTTCCAAATTACCCCAAAGAGAAGACACATGGCATACATGTATCACATGTGGTGAATCTCTATTCATTTAAATATGGTATATAACATAGTGACATGCGGTGACACAATGTTGACATCATTTATATTAGACCAAAAAGGGCCCAAAGGGGGCACACCAACCACAATTTGATCAATAAAGATCAATGATTCCATATGTATTTTGGATTGATTTTGGCAATAGATAATTTTTTTTCTCAAATACACTAGGAAAGAAGATACATGATGTACATGTATCAAGTAAGAAATGAGTATGACCTATTTTGACGCTACCTCTAAAGAGGCAATGGTCGATGCATTGACCACCATTAGATCATCAAAGATCGACATTTGGAGATATATTTTGGACTAATTTTGGCTACACCAATCATTTTTTTAAAAATTCCCCAAAAAAAAAGCCTTTGAAAAGAAGTCTTTGACTCTTTAGAGACAAAACTTAGCAATAATCAGTAAAGTTAATCCCAAATTATACTAGAATGTCACACATTTTATAATAAATTATTATACCAGTTGTACATTGTAAAATGTACTTAATAGTTAATATCAAAGACGATCTCAACTCTCTTGCTTCTACAATTTGTAGAATTTACTTTTGTGTAGAGCTTAGACCGAAAAGTTTTATTTTCATTGTTAAATCTTCGATCTCTACACAAACTACAGAGATCTCTACAAAAGCATTAAAGCATCACTGATCAGAAAGGTTTTATGAACTTGCAATTTGCAAGTTGCAATGCAGTCCCAGTCTTCTAAGGAAGTTCACATACTACAATTATCAATTTGAGTTTCAATTTTCTAGGTAAGATCCCAACAAATTTTTCTTATCACATGTTTAAAATTTTTATTGTAAGTATAGTATTGGTCATAGAATTTAGCGTTTAATTTTGAATTTATCATGCATTGTAATCCTAAATTGTTTATATTCTACTAGTTAGGTAACTTGCAAAGTAAAATATTAGAATTACAATTTAGTGTTTAAATGTTGATCGCACATGTAAATTTTTATTTATTATTGTGTATACTTTTGTAAATTTTCAATGATAGCGAAAACATACAATAGGAGTGATATTTTCCCTGGTAGTGGAAGTGTGACCCAAAATAAAATACAGGGGACAAGGAAACTATTTTTTGACTTGGACAAACTGGTTAGCTAGGTTTTACTGATGAATTCCACGATATTTGTGATCCTTTAATCTATGGAAGGAGTGCGAAGAAAATTAGACATGTAATTCAAAATAAGTGGAATGATCCACAAAAGGAGTCAAAAAATATTGAAGACAACAAAATTATAGGGTTAATTGTAAATAAAGTTGCAACATGGACTACAAGAACAACCTACTTGGGGTTTCCTCCAATATTCCCTTGTCTAGAATTTGTAATAGTTTCTACTAAAAACTATGATTAAAAAAAGAAAGTTAATTGTCAATCAAAATATATAGGAGGTAATTATGTCAATAACATAGAGTGACTTTGCTAGTTTATTGGACCTACGGTATGAAGCACAAAACCCAACCCATGTTGACTTGGAAAAATTGGCACAAATATATGAGAATTTATGACAAGATAGAAAGCATTTATATATCAGAGGATTAGTAGTTAAATTTAATATGCCTCATGATCATAAACCACCTTACAAATTGGATATTTTTCTACAATGGGTTTAGGATACTATATCCTTACTATCAATGTGTTTGGGTTTGGAACGTAACCAGAAAGTGGGTGCCAACATTCTTGAAATGATTTTTAACATTCATTGTCTCTGAGATCCAGTAAGATATAATTCTATTGAGCACATTGGTAATTGTGTGTGAGAAAAATTGTTAATAATTAAAACAAGTTCATAGTCACATTCATAGAAGACATTTAGATGCATGACCTACTCGTGCTATTTATTAAAGCATCATCAAATATTTGAAACAAACAAGCTTCAACTTAATTTTGGTAAAAAAATATTTGAATGGACATTGGTTCTTATGATGAGTGATCCCCAAGGGGAATACAAACACTTTTTGGACTTCTTTATGGTACCCCTTTATTATAAAATTATAGGCACTTCAATGCCTAGATTGACTGTGTCTTGTAAACAATTAATTCAACTGGAAAGTCAAATTCAATTGGTCAATTGGTACATTATGGAAGACTATATTATATTAAAATTTTATGGTTTAGTGGTAGAACCCTACAAGCTTCCAATACAGGTAACAGAGGGGATAATTTCATTTGAATATGTACAACGGATAGAAAGAACAAATATACTCTTTCATGGTTAGCAAAAGAAAACCATATTTCTTTCCTTGTCTTTTGCATGTAAAAGGTTCACATTTGAGAGAAGAGCATTCAAAGTGGCAAAGGAAGTTTTTACAGTTTCTAAATTTGATGTTGCTAGGCACTGGCAGTATGATCCACTAAACATAATTGGTCCAAATCTTGTATAGAATGGGAACTCCACGAGAAAATGCCAACATAAGAGTATGTCATTAATTAAATTTTTTAGAAATATGGACTCTTGGGAAGTAGACAAATAGAGATGGAGAAATGTGCTAGTGAAAACAATATTTCAATAGAGGAATTGTCAGCACAAATTAAATAATTGGACAGTCAAAAAGAAAAAGTGTAGGATGTGGCATCCTACAATTTCTACAAGAAAGTGGATCATCCAAGTAAAAATCTCTTACAAACACCATAAATAAAGACTATGTAGTTGCACATTGGTGGTAATAACAATAATAATGAACTTTGGGAAATGAGGAAGAATCTTAGGGGCCCTAAGTACCAAGACATTTTAAAAAGAGATGAAGAAATAATTTGAGATGAGTATGATTTGAGAGATGAAATATTTCTTAGGATTGCAAATGGTATAGAATGAAAATAGAATTTTCATATCATGGTTTGGCATACCTTTAGCAAACTCTATGTGATCGTGTTGAATGGTATCCTATCAAGACAACTTGATTAGTGACATTGTCAAGCTAGAGGTCAGGCTGGGTTTCATATAGATTTTCAGACCACAAATCATTGAGGAGGCTCATCACTACTCGTCGAAAGTTTATTGTTGTTTTGTAGACTTTCGCAAAGCCTTTGACTCTGTTCCTCAAGCGACTCTCTTTCAACATCTTAGGGAAATCTGCATCTCAGAGATTCTCCTGACAACCATTATGAGTTTATACGAGTGTGTTGTGGGCATATTTAGGACTCCTCAAGGTTTCTCTAACCCTATCCAGAGCAATATTTGGGTGCAACAAGGTTGTCCTCTCTTCCCTAGTCTTTTTGGCATCTACATCGATAAGCTTGAGGCATTCTTCCAAGATTACCCTCTCTTTGGTGATGGTTTTTACTTACATTAGGTGTTGATCTCCATTCTCCTATTCATTGATGATGTGATTGTCCTAGCGTCTTCCCCTAATGGACTTCAGCGACTTCTTAATAGCTTGGCCTCTTTCTATGACTCATGTGAGCTAGTTGTGAACTTGGGCAAGACTTAGGTCATGGTCTTCAATTGTTTGAAGATCTCACACCTCTATTTTTACTTCTAGGGTATCGAGATCGAGATTGCATCTTCATATGCATACTTGGGGGTTAAGTTTTCTGGACCTCGCTTTAGCCTGAGACTAGCCATGCAGCCCTGAGCCAACAAGGGGCTTGGCTCCCTTATACTTGAGCAATAATTCTTTTGACATCACTTCCAAGACACCACGGCTAAGATGTCCCTTTTAGACTCCTTGATCAAGTTGACTATCCTCTATGGTTCTACTGTTTGAGGCCCCTCCCTCTTGGAGTCTGATTGGGCCTCCATTAAGAGTCCAAACTCTTTTTCATCGGTGCATTATTAGATGCCACTGGTCCACGCCACACAAAATTGCTCTAGCAGAGTTTGGAGCTCGCCATTTCAGATTGGGGACCATGTTTGATTTAGTTTGGCTTCTTCACTGACTCCAAATTTTTGTTGATTCCCCCAACAGTTGTAATAGATATTCCTACTTGGCTTATTGTTCCTCTAAGGAGGTTGTGGGTTTGAAGTCTAGTCATAGGTCTTGTTGTTGGTTCACCCAAGCCTCTTCTTGGGCTTGATTTGTATTAATATGGATCATCTTCCCCCCTTTTAATTTTCTTTGGATGCTCTAGCCCACCTTCTTCCACCTCAGCGGGATTTGAACGAGCATGTTAGACTTGACATCTACAGACAGTATATTATCATGACCTTGAGGAATCCTCCAGGTGGGCTTCATCCACATATGGTCTTCTATGTTGAGCACTTCCTTAATATCTAGGATGGGGTCATCTTACGCCCCTAGTACCTCACTCGTCATTGGACTCATGCTCTTCGCATCTCTTTGGGATCCTTTAGAGTGGGATCCAACTGGCTACATATTCAAACCAATCACCAAATCGACAAGGAGGACAAGATCGGTCACCTTTTTCACCTCGGGGAGTTTGAGATCGAGTCTCACTTTATCTTTCATTGCCCCATCTACTGTGAGATCCAAGGGAGATTCTACTATTTGTTCAAAGAGTGTCGGTCTCTTCTCTCATTTTTTAGATATATCAACCAGCATTGCCTCACACTTTACCTTCAGCAGACCATGTAGCTTTGTGACCACACTCTACAACTCCATCTTTTCTTGGCATTGACTCCTACATAGATCATCACCTCCTTTTTCACTCCTAGGGTTCCTACCCAAGGATCGAAGTGACCTCTCTACACTATCTCAATTTACACCAGATTTGTGAGACCTCGCAGAGATCACACTCGACATCACCTCTCTACTACTACTACTAGTTCCTATAGGCCTCATAGGCAACCTTCTAGAGCACCTGATCATTCTAATGCACACCTTTCTATTCTTGACTACTTCTCACCTATGAGGAGTACTTAGTTCTAGCTCTTTCTTCCTTTGGTTCTTTTGTTGTTTTTCTTTCATTCTTTTTTTGCAAACACCATTTGGTGTTCCACATTGCTGACATTTTCCTTTTGTATTGTTTCCAGTCCCTTAGTCCCTCATTGGTCTCCTGTTGGACATTAATAAATTTATCTTATCACAAGCTAAGTATCTTAAAGATTTGTTGAAGAGATTTGAATTTGGAGAATTCTAAACATGTTGGAACACCTATGGTAACTAGATGTAAGTTATCTAAAAAAGATGACACCTAGTGCAGAACAAATAAATTATAGATCTATGACTGATGGATTGTAGTATTTGACAGATACTAGACCTAATATAGCT
Organism: Cupressus sempervirens; assembly: GCA_028749045.1. Lineage (NCBI taxonomy): Eukaryota > Viridiplantae > Streptophyta > Pinopsida > Cupressales > Cupressaceae > Cupressus > Cupressus sempervirens. The sequence goes on from CM053789.1 coordinate 327,425,857, forward strand.
AATGTAGTTGGAATTGTGATGAGATTTCAAGAAGATCCTAAAGAGATGCATCTTACAACAGTAAATAGAATTTTGAGATGCTAAAAAGAAACTCCTTATTATGATATATGGTATGAAATATCACATGATTTTACATTATGTGGGTACACTAATGCTGATTGGGCAGGAAGTGTAGATGAAAGAAAGAGCAGTAGTGACCTAGAGAATTCTTCTTGGGAGGGAGATTGGTTTCTTGGTTGAACAAGAAATAGGATTGCATTTCACACAGTATACCAAAAGCATAATATGCAGCAACAATAAATAATTGCAATCAAATTATTTGGATGAAGCAGAGGTTGAGGAATATTAGAATTGATTTTATTGAGCATATTATCATACCTTGTAATAACACAAGTATAGTATGTCAAAAAATCTAGTTTTATATTCAAAGACAAAACACATTTCCACTAAGTATTACTTTTTCAGAGAGAAGGTAGTAGAGAAAGAGATCATATTGGAATATGGTAGCACAAAGAAGCAAATAGAAGATATATTTACAAAGCCTTTGTCTAAGGACACATTGGAGTATTTGAGAGGTATGCTTGAGTTTATGCCCCAACCTACTTAAGAGGAGTTGATGCAAAGATTGAATCAATCTAGTATGTAATAGAGTACTATTTATTTTGTCTGGTCTATATGCTTGATGCTTATCCAATGGTGGAGTATCCATGTTTGAACTAAGCCATTAAGGACTTTGGGTAGAAGTATTTGATGGTGTCTTTAGACACTTGAGATTTTTGTAGATTGGATTAGAAATTATTGAACTTTGAGAACTGATATAATAATACATTTGGCATTCATGTCAATGGGATAAAGATGAGTACATGAAAAAAGTTATTTTGATACATTCATTATGAGCGAGAGATGTGAGTTAGAGAATATTATGTATGGGGGATATTAGCACCTTCTTTGTGACTATTAGTTATTGATTATTTGATGTATTATATGATTGTGATTTGAACATGAAAAAAGTATTTATAACCTATGTGAGATTGAGATGTATCCTTACATTCATGAGCAACATGAATGGGGGAGTAAAGGTAGATGAAGAGTAAATATATTTGGTACTCATGGTAATTTGATGTTTTTCATCTATGTTCCCATCAATGCCAAAAGGGGATATTTTTAACATGAATGCTTCTTGTATTCTTGTGGGGGAGTATGATAGAATTGATGGAGACATGATTGAGTGCTTGTGTTGCATTCATGACAATTTTTTTCATTGATGTCAACATACACTTATTATGTGAAGATTACAAGAGTTACAAAGGAAGATGCATTCAAAAAAGTGAGAGAAATATGAGTTGGGTTCTACGCACTTAAGGAGATATTTAGATATGCCTATAGATGCTATAGTTAATTTCATAGAAAGAGATGTGAAGACATGTCATAGCTATGTAATGTTTTCTGGAGGTAGATTTTAGAGAGAGTTTTTGGAAAGTGGGTACTGGTAAATCAGTTGTATCTTTTACCAGAGATGGAATTGTGTTCAACACATTTAGAGGATTCTTAGAGACATGTTTAGGATGCTATGTTCCAGATGCGAAAATTAGATATGCATTTTTAGCCAACTTATTAAGTTTGTTTAGCCTATTTTTTCCTATGAGCCAACTATCATAAATATTAGTATGATAAGTGTTCATTATAATTTAACGTATGATTTTAATATCATAATGATGTCCTCTATTATTCAATGTAAATTGAGAAATCATGAAGGTTGACTCATTAATTTTTTAGGACTTGGTATAATGGAAAGATCATTTCCTTATGGATTAGTATCCAATATAGATGGTTATTGTTTAAGGAATCTTGAATGCGAATTGGCTAAGATCGGAGAGGAGATTGATATTGAGGATTTTACTGTGACCTTCAAAGCAACTATATTGGCAAAGAATTTATTGTTTAGTCAATTTAAAACTTGAATAGATTATCCTAATGATCATTGGTAAAGATAATCTAAGGCTATTTGAACAGTGGTTTCAATTGTCCTCATTTCAACTCCTAATAGGGTTGGTACAATTTCTAAGAGGGTTGGAATATTCTAAGAAGGATTCAACGTCTTCTAACAAGGACTCACATGTACTTAATTGTGTTTCATTGGATCCTAACATAGTCCATCCTTTCATAAGGAACTTTTATATTAGTACATCATCTTGTGGGCATCATTCCCACCAGGGTTTTCCCTTTCATCAAGTGTTTCCCTACTTAACATATCCTGTGTTATTGTACATGGATACCTTTTTATGGTCATTGCATCTATTGTTTATATATTTTAGATTTAATCAAGATATTGACAATTGTTTTAAATACATGACAACTAATTCACCTCCCCCCACCTCTTAGTTATCTTGGTAGATTTTACTTTCTAACAATTATCCCTAAATAACTTGGGGATGTCAACAACATGGTTTAGTGTAGTTTATTTTAGATCTTCAAATCCTAGCTTTCATGCCTCATTATGATAGAATGTTTGATGCATAGCTTAAATTTCCTTGTCACCCAACTTACATATCTTTGTGTTTAGATATGCACTTACATTATAAACAAGGAGAACACTGTGTGGGAGTAAGGATAGGGCTCCCCTCATGTCATTTTCATCAACTCTTACTAGAATAGGCATGAATGATTCACTTTTCTTTCCATTGACTAGCTCAACTTTGTACAGTCCCTCTACCATTATGAGGTTGATTAACTAGTTTGCTTCTTTTTGTACTTGGCTTCTCTAATCTAGCTCTTCCGTTACCTTTCAATTATTTCTTTGATTTACACAACAATCTCATAATGATATCACACTTTGTAGCTAGGGTTTCACAAATATAAAAGCTTGAGATATTTTAGGTTCACAAAGTGATATTCCAATTGTGATGTGCCTATTTATAGATCTAGAAAAGTAACATTGAGGCTCCAATGATAATAACATTTCTTACCTACCTCTAACTTTATGCAATCAATGATTTTTGACACATCATCCAATGGTCAAGATTTTGGAGACACAAATAAAATTTTCATTGATTTTTTAGGACATTTCATCACATAAGTCAATGCCACTTTGTCGAATACATGACTAAACTCGCCATTGCTAAATGGGCATTGATAATTTTGACAATTGACTCATCAGTAGCTCGTTCAACATCAACTAATGTTACAAATCATAACCTAGAGATGTTGAAATAGAAGAATATTGATAATAATTTTATTGGGTTTGTACAGATGTCGTGTCATTAATAAACCAACAAGACATTTGGTGCGCTTGACATTGCGTGTATAGGACCCATGTTAATTTTCTGTCAGATTATTTTTTAGAAACTATCCATGATACATCGGAATTCTAAAGACCTATGAATGGTAATTTTGAGGAAGCAAGCTAGGGTAAATAAAACCATAATCCATATGCATGGACAACATGCAAAGATGAAAAACTACAATTTCTAACACACATTTGCAATTTTCTTAGAGGATGATTTATTTTTTTAGGTTATAAACCATTGTGGATGGAAAATTTTTGACTTTTATAGGCAAAAGAATGTGCCAAAAAAGCCAGCAAAACAAAGAAATAAATAGACTAGAAGACTATTAATCAAAACAACTATGAACATCCTTATTAAAAACCCACCGAGAGGTTCTGATTACAAATAATTTTTTGAATATCATAAAATTGTTGATAGTTGAAACTCCTTGGCAAGTTTTAAATAGGGGAGCTCTTATCTATTTTGATTAGAAGTATTCTGGTCTTTTATCTATTTCGGCTTTCTTTCTTGTTGGGGGAATTATCTCACCTATAGGAGTCAAAATTTTGACGTCCTCCACAATCTATAATTTTAAAAAACCTATAGAAATCTATAATAAACATGCAAATGTGTTGTAAATTATATTTTTAAGCTTTGTCTATAGTCCATGCTTATGGATTGAGGTTTCAACTATCCATGACTTGCTTCCTCAAAAGTATCATGTGTGTGTGTGTGTGTGATAAAGGAAGAAAAATCACTTGAGAAAGACCAGTATTGATCTTTGATATTGAACTAGGGTTGCCTTCTTCAATGCCTGAAACAAAGAGATTAATGCAATAAACCTCTAAAATTAGCATTCATCCTCAATGGACAATGTAGACGGTATAAAAAGCTAATCTAGGAAAAACAGGTAGTATAAGATGATAATCAAGGAAACATATACATGTAGTGCCTTTAACACATGAATGGCAACTGACAAAAAAAAACTAATTCCTAGAGGTTGTGTTACAATACCCTTAATCAATAAGAATTCTCCATAAATAATCTTTCGTAAGCATAATAACAATAAGAAAACAAAACAAAACAAATGTTAGGATTAACCATGGACATAAATAACAGTTACATGCAAATATAACCAATATCAGAAAATAATATATCACACAAAAGGGAACACAAGACACAGATTTAACGCGGTTCACCCAATCCCTATGCTACGTCCACCAATAGCAAGTCCAATGTTATTATTATCTAGTGATTACAATCTACAATCCCTTATAACTCAATACCACCATAAGAAGCTACAATATCACCATACATAATGAAATCCCTACCCGTAAGCGATTTTATACAAGCGTTTGCTGCTTACAAGATTAGGGCTAGAATAAGTCGATCAATAGAAAAATAGTAGTCAATGCCTTTTACACTATAAGGTCATTTTTGGCTTCTGGCGTGCTACCCCCAAAACCCCCTTAGGGGTGTTGCTCCTTGACGCACCCTGTACTATGATAGGAAACACACCTGGGGTGCTACCCCCAATCCCATAGAAATAATATAGGGGAAACCACACTAAATAAACCTTTGAGTCTGATTGGGCTCCACATCACAACAATCTCCCACTTGGAGATTGATCATACTCCACAATAATAGCCTCTCACTCATAGACTGATCATAGCACTGCTAAACCTATAGCTCCCACTGGAATATCAAACCTCCCTGGACCATGTTATTCTTTTATTTTGTTAAGTCTAGAAGACCAACCGAAACTGAAGAGGAGTGCAGCTTCTCCCTTGTTACTGCCTTATTAAACATATATGTTCAATTATCATCGATATGTATCTTCTCTAGCTTTAATTGCCCATCATTCAAAACTGACCAAATGAAATGGTACCACAACTGTATGTGTTTTGTCTTTGAATGTAGAACAAAATTCTCGACAAGATGAATGGCACTCTGGTTATTTGTAAACAAACAATTATCCCTTTGTGGGTGTCCTAATTCTTCCATGAAAAACTAAAGCCATATCATCTTTTTGGTTGCCTCTGTAGTAGCAATATACTCTGCCTCTGTAGCGGATAAAGCATTAAACTTCTACAACCGAGAAATCCAACTCACTGTTACCCCACCAACAATAAATACATAACCCATAGTACTCCACCTGATATCAATATCCCTTGCCAAATCTGAGTCAACATAGCCATGTAAATCAGTAGTAGAGTCCCCAAAATATAAAAACTTATTGGATGTTCCTCTCAAATATCTAAGAATCCATTTAACAACATTCCAATGATCAAGCCTTGGATGACTCATATACCTACTAATGAATCCCACTGCATGTGCAATATATGGCCTAGTGCATACCATAGCATACATCAAGCTTCCTACAGTTGAAGTATAAGGTACCTTGGACATCTTATCCTCCTCTTCTTGTGTCTTTGTGATGGGGACACAACCCAAGCACAGAATGGACACAACAGGAAAGGGAAAATTTTATTAACTGTAAAAAATATGTTAGTGCACTTAGTGCAGAGAAACATACTCCAAATCAGGACCTATGGGCTTACAATAGCATAAAACTGGAGATAATTTCTTCTCCTAGTACCTTCTCTCAAACAACACTCCGAACTGCCTTTTACAATGCCAAAAATGTTCTTAAATAGACCTCAGAGGGTTAACAATTAGGAATACATTATAGAAAGTGCTAATTGGCATCCACCAACCAAATAGAAGGCTCTAGAAGTTGCATTAGAAGTCAATGCAAATCTAGAAGAATCTAGAAATGGTAATCGAACTTTCGAGAGGCATAACTTTTGAACCGTAGCTCCGATTGACGAACCGTTTACATTTCTGAAAAGCTCTCGAAGCGCTCTATAGGCTTATGGACAAGCTTTCCTCGTCTTCTATATTTTGGCCCTGTTCGAGGTCATTTAATGCCCCTAACCTAAATTTGAAGCATTCTTAAGATGTCTCCAGAAATAGGAAAACTGTGATAACTTTCAAACCATGGGGCCTTTTGACCTGATTCTTATTCTGGAATGCTCTAAATTACACTAACGATCTTTCGACCAATTTACACCTTCTAGTTCACCAAAATGATGGCTCAATTACATACTTTTATTTTTTTGACATTTACACATATCCCAAGGTGTTCAAATATTCTATCCTAGAACACTGATAATGGAACTGTGAGAGTTGGAACCTTTATTTGACCCAAATGGGTATCTAGAAATGAAAACACATGAAATAGAAACTAAGTCTAAGTACATTTTTTTGGTTGACACTGGATTGCCCTTATACCTCTGGATGCTCCTGCATCACTTTGGACACATCTCCTTAGTTAACTTCAAATGACCAGGTAAAGGTGTGTTGACGACAACTTTAGCGTTCTTCATAGAGAAACATTGCAACACCTCAATATAATCAACCTAAGATAATGTCAATTTTCTATTCTTCCTACCTCTGCTAATCTTTATACTAAGGATTTGTTTTGTTGCCCTCAAATTCTTCATAGCAAATGAATATGCTAATTGTTCTTTTAACCCCTTAATGTGATCCATGTTAAAACTAGCTACAAGCATATCAACATATAAACATAAAATAATGTAGTTGTCATCATCGAACCTTTTAAAATAAACACAATGATCTGAATGACACCTATTATATCCATGCTCGTGCATAAAACTATCAAATTTCAGATACCATTGCCAAGGTACTTGCTTCAAACCATATAAACATTTTTGCAATCTACACATTAAGTTCTCCTTACCTTTGACCTCAAATCCCTATGGTTGTACCATATATATCTCTTCATCCAAATCACAATGAAGAAAAGTTGTTTTAACATGAAGTTGCTTCAAATGTAAATCTTTAGTAGCCACGATACTTAAAACAATGCAAATAGAAGTCATTTTAACAACAAGAGAGAATATCTCATCAAAATCACACATTTGTCTTCTCTTTTCTCCAATTGTCACACATCTTCCATATATTTTTCCATATAATTTTCTCACCTCCTCCTAAGGTTGTTGATATGTGTGAGCGCAACTTGAACTCTATCCATGACAAGTTATTTTACCAAGACTTTGCCAATTGTCATAAGGCTATGGCCTAAATCCAACTTACCACCTCTCCTTTAATCTCTACACTTCATCAACTTTTAATCCCAACTATTCATTCTCCTCCTTCAAATTTTGTAAGTTGGAGACTTATCTCTTCATTAATCTATTTGGTCTTATATTAATATCATAATGCTCCTTACGCCAAGATTACTCCCCACTGCTATGTTTTTTATTAAGAAAAATAGGTTTTGAAGGGCACCTGAAACTCTTTAAACAAAAGATTTTCAATGGAGCTCGAACAAAAGATACCACAGATAAAAGGAGAAATAGGTCACCAACCAACAAAGGGTGACTAGGGTGGCCCTGCAAATATTATAGTACATTTCTGCCACCAATTACAACTCAAACTAGTTAAGACCTCCTACTCCAAAAAGAGTGAGATCTAAAAAGATGGTCTGAGAACTGTTGGGAATGTTTGTATTTTTTTACCTTCAACCTTCGTCCAACCTTCCTCTACTAGAGAAGCCTCCTTCTCCCACACCAAAGCTTCACCATCTGACTCAATCAAAGAAATAGGTAAGATCACATCTAAAACTTTGTTCAATAGAACCTAAACCCCAGAGGGAGGGGAAACCGTTGCAGCCAAATCCATCAAAGGATCAAGAACAGGTCCAGCTGGTGCATGGCAACTGGCACCCTCAGCAACCACAGACGGGGGGACATCCTTAAGAGCAACATCTTTAAGGACAGAGTAATGCTAAACCAAAGCCCCAGACCACCAAGAAGGTATTTTCTTTGATTTCCCAACTTCCACAGGGCAACGAGCAACAATATGATTAGTCCCAGAGTAGACCCTACAACAGAAAGGAATTCTTTCATAGTCTAAAGCCTGAACCTAGGAACCATTAGGGACCTCAAGTTTGATCTTCTCAAATAGTCTCTTCGACGTATCCACCACCACAAGGATGCAAGCATAAGTAGTATGCAAGATATCAGAAGATTTGGCGTCCACGATTTGGAAGTCACCAATGGCATCACCCACAACTTCAAGAACTAAATCCAGCCACATGTGAAGGGAAAGAAAGATTAGGGAGTAACCCAAAGAGGCATATGAGAAAAAGATTTTTTTGCAGGATCGAAGTCCTCATGCCAGGGTTTGGATAAAATAGTAGTGAGGATCAAATTCATCACTACCATGTTGATTAAATAGAGAGCAGTCAAATAACATCAAAGTGGGATTGGATATTTCTCTGTGTTTGCATGTGTTTCAAGTGAAATGCATTTTATTGCAAGTTTTATTTGAATCCCTCACTATTATTCATATCTATGTATCTAATTGAGCTATATCTTGTTGAGTTGTAAAAATAAATTATTCATAACTAGTGCATAGATAACCATGATAATGTCAAAAAAAATTCAAAAACATGTTGTCTCAGATGCACGCACTCTTGACCATCTTCACTCTCTTCTATCCCTGTACAAGTCTAGTGCACTCTGGCCTACAACGTCAACCTTGAGCGATGGTAGGGTTTTCTCGCCTCCTGTCAGCGCTCCTTCGATGGCTCTTCCAAGTGTTGTTGGGTCTCTTGCACCTTCAGGGGATAGGGCTGCCTCTTATGCCAACATGGTTGCCTTTGAAGTAGGTCTCCATGGTGTTGCTCATGCTGGTTTTGAGCCTCCTCATCCCCGTGAAGTTGTCCCTGTAAGTATCTCCAAACTTGTTAAGGTCCTTTTAGACAATGAAACTGTTGATGATATTCTCAATACGGCAAAGGAGTTCTCTTCCCTTGCTACTATCTTTCATTTTTGGGGTTTTTGGCCCTCTCTAGCTGATCTCCATGCTTGGATCTCCAAGCATTGGGAACCAATTTTAAAGCATGGTGTCCAGATATTTCCAAATGCTAGAGGATTTTGCATTGTAAAGTTTGCAAGTGCTAAGGACAGGAAGACCATTTTGTGTCATAACTATTTTTCATGGCAAGACAGATACCCACTTATGGCCAAACTGTGGCATATGGATTTTGATCCACTCACAGAATCCTTTAATAACGTTCCTATCTAGGTCTGACTTCCGAACCCCTTGATGCACCTCTGGATAGATTCTGTTTTGGAAACTATTAGGGACTCTATCGAAGATTTTTTATATGTAGACTCAGCCACTTCTAATGTTCTCCATTTGACATGTGCACGAATTCTTGTTGAGATGGATGTCTCAAAGGGCCTTCCAAAAGAGATTTGTTTGGACTCTTTGTGAGGCTCTTGGATCCAAATGTTGGATTATGAAGGTATCCTCTTCCGATGTAGAAAATGTCATAAGACAGGTCACATTGTTGCTCGTTGTGTTGTTGTGAAGACTAAACCAAGGCATCCACCTTCCTGGTGGTTTGGGGTCTCCTCTGAGCACTACACGATGCTTAAGCTCTCGGATGTGACCTTGAAAGTTTCCTTAGAGGCTGTGGATGATTCTAGCTCGCCCCAAGCTATTGACAACCCAAAGTTTGCGGTAGCTGAGGACGTCAAGTCCTCTCCCCCTACTGACAATTCAATGCCAACGGTTGCTGAGGAAGGCCGATCTTCAAGTCTGGCCCTTGGTCCATCTCCTACCCCTGCCCTTGTCTCAATTGATCTTCATGCCCCTATGGGAGGCCAACCCTCCATGGATTATCCTGGGGAGTTCGTTGTTGCTCTTGCTCCCCCTAGCTTCCACTCTTTAGTTTCTTTTGGGGATTGGATTGGTGAGGCAGCTAAGGTGCATGCTAGTTGGAGTATGATAAAAAGAAAAAAAACGAAGCCCTTTGCTCCTCCTTTAGAAATGAGTCTCCGGTCAAGCATAGGAATCTCTAAATCAAAGGGCATATCATGAACTTCCTTGTTGTGCCTTGTTTTTTGGAGGCAGCTCTTTCTTTCGGATTTTTGCTTCCTAATCGGTTATTTTGTTTTGGCTGGTGATGGGCTTTTCTATCACCACAGTTGCCCCTATTTGGGGGGTGATTCATTCCTCTTTGGTTTGTAGTACTTTTGTCTCTGAGCTTATTGAATATCTAAAGTTGTGTACAAGGTTTTAGGCACCCTTCAAAACCTGGTTTCCTTAATCAAAAACCATGATAATGTCAAAGAAGTTGAATGTATTAGTAATGTACATGCATACAAATTAGATAAAGGTAGATGGGTAGTCAAATAGAATTAGACAAACTAGAAAAAATAAGTTGAATTTACAGTAAAATGTACCATTTGTTATAATATAGACACATTGAAGAAATATTGTCTTTAAAATACTCCAATTAACTTCTACTAAGTCACTACTTATGACGCAAGCATAGAAAATTATCATAGTATTATTAAATTCATTTTAGAATCTAAATTAAATGTATTATTCAAATAAACTATAGTTTATAAGGTATTACATATAATTCTCCCAATATATCAATTAGATAATATCCACTATAATATTTTATATATCACATTTCCTTCAAAAAATGACTTTATTGCCTCGATCTCATCAATGGCAATGGCTCCTCCTAGTCTGATGCTTATGTGCACAAAAAGGAATCAATGGCTCTAGATACAACTGCTAATATCAATGTTGTGATAGTGGTTCCTCATGTTTTAGTGGGGCATTTGATACTCTTGAAATGCTTATGTGTTGGAGTTTCTTTTGTTGCTACTCTTCCTAGGTTAAAGTAAACTCCAACCCTAGTTATTTGTGTTTTAAGGGTTGTTACTACAATTAGGAAAAGGGTTTCCCACCCACTCCATTCAAAGTTTTATTTATATATATTTGCTACAAAACCTATTGCTAGTGTTCCTCCAAAAGTGATAGGACAACCCAATGCTCGTGTCAAAGTCTCACTCCTCATTGTGGGTGGCCCAGATGTGGTGGATAATGTTAAGTCATGTCAAAGTTGTGGGTTAGCATGTAGATTAACTAGTCTCCAGCCTAATCTCCTCAATCTACATCATTGAGTTCTTGACAACCATTAGTCTTTGGTAACATTAAGCTTTTCCCTTATGCAAAGAGGTTTTTTTATATTTATTTTCTTACTGTAAAGACCGTGATTTGGTGTTCCACAAGTTATAGGTTTTGAGGAATCTCTCTTTCAACCCCCTAGATAATCTCCTTCAACCTCCTCACTAAATCACTGATTGTGTTCTTTATATGGGTTCATCTCACCAATCTCCCACTTTATTTTTCGGACATTTCTTGCTTTTAGGCCATTGTAAACTCTATTGATCATTAATTTCTTGAAGATGGGGTGAGCGTATGAATTTGTTACATCACTTTACATTTGCTCACGTTTTTGTTACACAGATATCTCCATGGAGCTGTCAAGGAATGTTGTGTTCATGGTTGGCATATGGATGGAAATCAATTGTTGGATTATGAGGGCCTCCCCTTCTAGTGTTGAAAATGCTTCTCTACTAGATATCCAACTATAAATTGTTCTCTTTAGCATAGTAAAGGTGTTGTCATTTGGTTGAAGGATTCAACCTATGATCATTTGACCGTCTAAATTTCTGATTCTCTTTGAATTGACCTCATAGAATTTCTCAGTGCCTAATGATAAGGTTGAAGGCCCTATTGCAAATCAAGGGGATGGTTGTGCTATAAATCTGAGTCATATGAGTTCCTACTACAAATTTGGGTGATATATGTATTGCAATCCATGTGGATACCACTGCTACGAGTGCAGCCCCCTCTAGCCATGTGGATCATTCTTCACCTTCTGCCCTTGCTTTGCTCCAAACATCAACTGAAAATGTTGACTTCCTGAGTGCTCCAACCGCTAACAAAACTCCAAACAATGTTTCCCTAGTATCTCCCCCTTGTAGGGATCCTAACGAGAGGATTTCCTAGACAATTTTGTTTCAAACCCACTCTTCAAACTACATACGATGATCTGTGCTTTTAGCAACACTTATTATTTGTGTGTTTTTAACATGCCATTGATGACCTGTAAAAGTAAGAGCTCCACAATTAAACAACAATCAAACATGTTTGGATCAGAGTAGTATTAAGATAGTCTTCACAATTAAACATGCTTAGACTTGCATCCAAAAATTCCCAAATTTTATCGTTTTCAAAATAATTATTATAATATGTACACCTATGTGTGTCAGCATTTAGAAAATGCCACCTCTATAATTGTGTCGGACGAGACAAAGATGATCAAATTACTCACCATCTGCCAAGATAGGGTCCTTAGACATCAGGGCAACTGAGCTCTCTAATATGAATTAACCAGTTTTCCAATCTGTCAAAATGGTGAATTCCCAAAATATTTGGAAATTTAGAAAACATTGAGTTGCCGTTTCACCTTTCCCAGTTTCTTTTTGAATTCTTCAGTGTCTGCATCATGATTCTGTTCTATCCACGCGATTGTAGATTTTGTGACACTCTCAATTTTGCGTGCTTCTGCAACCTTTATAGTTCCTCCGAGGCTCTGCTCTCGTGCTCTATTCCTCCTCTCATACACAAAGTCTTCCAATGCATGTCTGGCTTGGTATTTGAGGGCAGCCTGTTCGTCTTCACCTCTGTATCTTTCTGCATCAAACTTCATTCTAGCAATTTCATCCTTACTCAGCCCACAATTGTCCCTTCTAATTATTATGCTCTTTTCAACTGCTACTCTGTTTTTGGCAGAGACCTTCAGTATCCCATTGGTATCTATTTCAAAACACACATCCAATAATTCCTTTCCCCGCAGGTCTGCTGGTATACCTGACAGATTGAATCTTCCTAGCAAATTGTTGTCTATAACATTAGTTCTTTCGCCTTCATAGACAGAAATTCCCACTACTGTTTGGTAGTCTGAAGAAGTGCGGAATCTCTCTACTTTCTTTATAGGGATATGGGTATTCCTGGGAATTATCACGCTCATGATACATCCAGTTACTGCAATGCCCAAGCTCAAAGGAGTGACATCTTTTAGAATTACTTCTGAACATTGCCCAGTCAACGCAGCAGCCTGTACAGCAGCTCCATAAGCCACGGCTTCATCTTGATTGATGCTTCTGCACAACTTCTTCTGTCCAAACAACTCCTCGATCAATTGTTGTAGCTTCGGAATCCGTGTGGAGCCCCCCACCAGCACAACTTCATCTATTTTGTTTGCTTCCATTTGTGCATCGGCTAAACACTGTTTCACACCACCAATGCATTTGTTGAAGAGATCTTTGTTAAGATCTTCAAACTTGGCTCTACTGATTTTGGAATGAAAATCGCTACTTCCACAAAGGCACTCAATCTCAACAGTTGTTTCTGTAGCTGCAGAAAGGCTTCTTTTGGCCTTTTCGCATGCTGTACGAAGTCTGCGAAGAGCTTTGGGGTTTCCGCCAATTTGCTTCTTATTCTTCCTCTCGAATTCCTTGACAAAATACTCAAGCAATCTAGTATCAAAATCCTCGCCACCCAAGTGAGTGTCTCCTCCAACTGCTCTTACTTCAAATGAACCCCTTCTGATGGTAATAACAGAAACATCAAATGTGCCTCCTCCAACATCAAAAACAAGGATGTCCTTACCTGCTTTGGAAGAGTATGTCTTAGTATCCAACCCATAAGCTATGGCTGCAGCATTTGGTTCATTCAGAAGTTGCAACACATTAATCCCGGCCACCTGAGCAGCATCCATTGTAGCTTGTCTCTGTGAATCGTTGAAGTAGGCAGGCACAGTGATTACAGCATTCTTTACTTCAGAATTAAGGAACGTTTTTGCAATCTCTTTCATCTTGAACAACACCATGGCTGAAATTTCTTGAGGTGCAAAAGTTTTAGACTCGCCTCTGTAAGTGACCCGTATCTCAGGCCTCCCATTACTTCCTTCAACAACAGAAAAAGGCCAATGGGAGATATCACTTTGTACTACAGTATCAGAAAACCTTCTTCCCATTATTCTTTTCACATCATATACTGTGTTCTGCAGATTGGATACAATTTGATTCTTGGCACCCTCACCCACTAGTCTCTCTGTTTCATTGAAGGCAACAATGGAGGGAGTGATTCTATTGCCTTGGTCATTTGTTATAATTTCAATTCTATCAAAACGCCAAACCCCTACACAGCTGTAGGTGGTGCCCAGATCAATGCCGACAGCTTTATCTCTTGCCATGCTTCTGCTTTGCAATACCAATTCACAGTTGAACTGTATGCATAATCCACCTTCAGTCAAGTAGTAAAGGTCATTAGTCACACTAGGGCGAGATTAGAATCTGTGGTGCAGTACAGGTTCAGGGAAAGGTGTTAAATACCTTATTCCATAACTCTAATAAATGTCATATGACAATTTCAAACCATCTCTAATGTTCTACAGCAGTTTACCTGGCAAATATCTTGTCTATAATTAAAGTTTCAGGAGCACACCATCAAATATGATGTCACATCATCACCTTTGTTGTTGAGGTCTACAAAAAGCCCACCAAAAAATGCTAGTCAATCAAGTATACATTAAGTCATGTTTTATTGGTGTGATGATGTAACATTATATGATTTGTTTCTTTTAATTTCTACAAATATATTTCAATCATTTATAAGTAATTATGGTCAACAATAGCAAGTTTAAAATCACAACTATTAATACTAAATTAAAATATTGAATATTAAATCCGTAAATACTATCACAGTTACAGTTATTATAATTAATAAGTATCTTCAACTACTAGATACTTTCTCCAATTACCGGATTATAATTATCCAATTAATCATCTATTATCTACTAAAACAATAGGGATAAATTGATTTCCAACAACAGAAATACCTGAACTGAATACACTGCTAACATACATGGAGAGCTAACTGTAATATCAACAAGTGTTCAGAAGACTAACTGTACATTTATTACCCAGCTGCAACTTTGTTATCATAAGGGATCGAGCAGCTGTGTTTAGCAAGAAACTGTTACCAATGTTGTTTTTACTTCGATTACAGTTTGTTGTATCATAATCTAAATAAAATAAATTGATAAGACATAAACAAATTGAATAAAAACAAATTATGTACACTAATGAATACAATAAAACATGATGGCTTAAAAAGTTTCAGTGCACTGCAGATTATAGGGACTTCAGCATAGTGAAGAATAATGGGAGGTACAGAAAACTGATTCCAAAATTGTTGTCGGAAGTAAAGTACGCAGCAGGTAAACAAGATCTGCTAAAACAAACGGAGATGAAACTAATGGACAGACCAGCCTCATGGTGTTGGATGAGTTTGGGGCCAATTATAACTCAATGGACAGAAAATCGAAGTCTTGTTTGGGTTGCTTCGTTTCTCAAGAATGAGGAGGGTCAGGGCAACTAAGTCTTCATCCATCTGTTGGGCCCACATTTGTTTTTCCTTCAATGGCTGGCAATTCCCTTATGCTGGAGGCTATTCGTTATGGTAATTGTGGGAAATTATTGGTGGCTGCTGACAATTACAAATTAGCCAGCTTCTGGAACATTCACAGCCAGAATTTCTCTACCTTAGCAGTCATAACTCCTACCTGATCCTGATCACTCTCATAATGATGTGGCCGTCTCCTGCTCTTTAATAGCATCTTTTCACACCCTATTATTGGTCTGAACCTTTCCTGACTGGTCATCCGTTATAAAATATAAGGCATATATGTATATGAGATGGGTGGGGAACAACAAAGGTAACAAGAAACAAGATGAGGTCATGAAAGTGACTTCAGTCACCCACCTACAGAAAAAGATTGTGGCAATCAGCATTAGGAAGTAAGTAAAATAATAATAAAATTATAAATCCTTTGTACGAGAAAGGACTGGGTAATCTTTAGGTGGTATAGTAATCGTTATCTGTTTTCATGTTGGACCCCAAAGAAGATCATAATGATAGTCATTATCTACAAAACAAAAGTGTCAAAAGAAATTGCATCCATATTTCAATTACCATGTTACTAGTAAATAAGCACTACAAGTGGCCGGTTATTGATAAATTTATGTTTCTAATACACATCAAAGTTTACAAATACAAATACAATGGAATGCTCCAACACTTCAAATATATTCTAATTAAGTACAAAGTATATTGTAATTATGTACAAACATGCACAGCTATTAGTGCATGATATGTTTTACAAACAACTTTCGTTTCTGTTTAGATTTTGAATGTCATTTGATTTGGTTGGGTGCTTCATGGGATAACAAACCATTGTCCCTTGATTGTGGAGGGATCTTTAACCATTAACACAAGGTATTTGAAAATTGTTTTATTTAAGCCCAGTCCTAACAGTTATGTATACATAGTGAGTGAAGCCACATACTAAACATGTTATATGCTATTATGTTTATTGATTGGGGGTGTAATGATTATTTTTTGGACACATGGTTGACAGCTACTAGCCTAGTAGTAGAGGTCTGGCCATTTTTTTACCACCTTGTGTTCGACAGTCTCTACAGAGATATTTGTGAATACCTGAAACTGCAACCTTCGCTATAAGCAGTTAGCTCCTGTACGGAGACGCACTGTAAAAATCGTTCAAATCCAACAATACCATTTAAGATCTACTTGTGTGCAAAGATAGGATGTAAGGGTACTTGATCCTTTCTCATAGTGGCTGTGTGAGGGAGCTGAAAACGTTTTTCATTTGATGATGGCCTGCGCAAGTTGCCCAGGCACTAGGAAAAGACAAATCTGAAATGCAGCCTATATGTGTGAAGCTCTAAATTGAACTCTAAATAACAGTTTTGCCTTTATTATTATTATATACTGATTTTGGCTGCTAGAATGAATCATAAGTTCTTAGTGCTGTTATTCTTCAATGAATTTTGCCATTAGAAGCTGCTGGGTTTGGTAACCTTTACCTGGGCTCCTTAGCCCACACTGCATCAATTTCTACCATGGTTTGCAGTCCTATGAAGAATAAAAGTCTTCAAGTGGAATTCTAACGAGTGTCAACCATGGTTTTAGGTCATATGTTGCAACTTATAGCAATGATAATACTTCCTTATAATTTTTCACTTATACAATTTTGAACCTTACCAATTTCCAAGGACCCTTTTTCTGACATTCAAACTGTATTCTCTATACCAATCTGCCATGTAATGGTCCCCACAATTCTTTCTCCATTGAAGAAATGAGTAGATGTCCCAGACCTCTGATTTCTTGACATAAGCCACAATGGCAAAATAACCATGTACATCATACCATGATATAGCCTGCTGCCACTTAATGGAAGAAAATGTTCTGTTATGACGTAATCTAAGATACCCAAAATTTAGTATAGCCTTCATAACATATTATGAGCTAGGATTTGATTAATCAATTTAATCAGCTAGGTTACTGTCCTTGATCCAATCAGTTGGCTCATTTGGTTCAACAGCTCCCAGAAACAAATTCACAGAGTTGCTCATGTCCTATATACATTTTACTTAAATTTTTTAGAGAAACCTTGTGGCATATTATCATCCGGGCCAGGGTTCGCAAGAAGCATTGCCACTTGGACCCAGCTTATTAATGTCTGGATACACTCAAGGTTACCTAGAACTTTGAATGCAGTCTAGGGAGTAATATTTAAATAATTCAACTTTTAAGCTATCGTTTAGAATCATACAATTCCTTTTCAAAAACAACTAAGCGTATTCAATCCAAATAATACTGTGTTTATATCTTCTATGCATGTAAACCAAGTTCAATATTTAAAATTAAAACGACTCTTTAATTAAAATAACCCTTCTAAGATACAACACACTAAAAAACTAAGAATTCCTCTGTCACCGACTTACAAGAGTTGATCCATGCTTAATACAAGGGTCCTTACTACAGATGGGGGAGATAGTGGACAACTGGCTTCCAACCTAGGACCAACAACGTAATCACCAGTCAGGGTCCATGGACTGTATCATTTTTATTATGAACTAACACACAAACTATCACACGTATTCATAAGACAACATTTACCATGATGATGAATTGCACCACAAGACCTTGTGACTTAGCTAGTAAGACTTGCCACTGGGTGTTTCTTAAGTAGCTTAAGTTCATAACCATGACCTCTAGACAGGGCTAAGCTCACCAACTGCAAGTGAGCAACTTAGCCACAAGCAAATGAAGGTTCAAAGTTCAAATCCACCTTTCACACTACACAGTCTCTAAAGGAAATCAATCCCATCTTTGTCAAAAATTAATCATTAAACCATGCAACCCTAATCATCCTTACACTTCAGTCAGACCGGGGTTCCAGAATTTTAAGATTTATTTTGAAAAGGGGAGTCCTGTGACGGACAAACCAAATATGATAAGATAAACTGAAATTTGTTTCTGAATAATAGCTTCCCCATTTTTAGAGCTACAGATTTGAGAGGGTGAAAATGGGATGCAGTAGAAATTACCCATCAGTTTTAAAAAAATTCTATGACATGTAATCGTCTGAAGTTTTAGATTTTTAGTAAAAATAAAATGTAGAGAAAATTGTATTCCTTTATTTACAGTTCTTTCTGTCAGCTTCCCTAAATTTCAAAATCTAAACTTCTAAACTGGAACTACCAAATTTAAAATATTCCTAATAAATATCAATAGCTCTTCGCAAAAATTTGTTGGGAAATCCCTTCAAGATCCCAGACTTACTAACAATAATCATGACTAATTGTTGTCACTACTTATGCTGCTTGAAACCCCAGCAGTCCCAAGAAACCCTCATACAAAAAGGTTGCAACTAAAAATACTCGGTTTCTTACATATCCAAGGGAGAACAAGAAGCCTTTAGTCATCACCCAATTTTATGGCTAACCCGAGAACCTAAAGTGTTAACAGTTGGTTCATACATCCACCCGTTTAGACAGTCTGTGGAACAGAATGTGAATTTACAGTGACGGCATCCAATATTCTTCCCGTAACCCTAGCAATGTGCTGCCGCAGCGCTATCTTCATTCTTAGATTCTTATCCTGACAAGATTGGCAGCGAAGAAGCCGACGAGGAGAATCCAGTTTGGCAACAAGCCAGATTATGTGGAAAAATCATGAGAGAGAACAAGATGAATATGAATGACAGAGAATTATATATTAAACAGACTGACATATAAATTGTCTGGGAGCCAGGTATAACAGATATATTAATTGGCACACAAACCCTAAAGCTCCATACATTCAAAACAACATCAAATGCATATAAGACATTCAAGTTGACACAGAAGTCCTAAAGCTTCAAGCATTCATACCAACATTATATGCATAAACTCAGTCACTGTGAAGCCATAACCACACAACCGACGAGCCTCGTTGATATAACAATTTTATGGTAATGAGAAATAACCAAACAAAACTATCGCAACATACCAGACAGTTTGAATGTCTGTAAAAAGAAGCCTCGGTAAGCTTTCAGATACAAAACAAACTCTATCCATTATCAAGAATACTATAGAAAAATATTTGACACCTTTTCTATTTCCCTAAACTACGACATTCATATTTTTGAGTTTCCCTCTCTTCAAACAACATAGTTAGAAACTTACCCGGAGCCCTTCTTTTAAGAGAAAGTAGGTCGCCGAGAGACCTTCCAATCCTCAGCTCAAAACAGTTCGAAAAATGGTTTCTTCCGCTCGAAGAACTAAAATCTTAGCAGATAATTTCATTTGTATATATTGGGACCCTGGGTGATAAAGTATGGCTCTGATACCACTGATAAAGGTACGGCTCTTCACTTCCTCCTCTTTCACACTTTGAAGCCTTCCAAGCTTTCTAAGCTTCCACTTCTCAAGCTTCTTCTTCTCGAGCTTCTACTTTTTGAGCTCTTTCTTGAACTTCTCCTTGAGCTTCCACTTCTCAAGCTACTCCTTAAGCTTCCACTTCTCAAACTACTCCTTGAGCTTCTACTCCTCAAGCTTCTCCTTGAGCTTGATTTAGAAATGCTCACATGCCTTGCTTAAATAGGCACTACCACCCCATGCATGACTTATCCACAACCTTCTAGAATTCCTCCACAACCTTCTACAACTTCCACAACCTTCTACAACTTCCAAAACTTTTTACAATATTCATAACTTTTTAGAATTCTTCCCACACACCTCGATAAATGGAATGACAACCATTTATTTTATTTTTTATTTTTATTATGCCACCTATGCACCTCGAAAAATAGAAATTTCTCCTTTTCCTTTCTTTTCTCCTTTTTTCCTTTTTTTTTATTATTTTTCCTCTAATTTTTATCACTTTCTCTCTCTTCTAGATTTTTTTTTTTTTTTTTTTCTTTTTTTCAATTTTTTTTTTCTTTTTTTTTTTCAATAATTTTCCCATGCAAGATGCTCCTGCATCACTGGGGTTTTCAACCCTTCAACATTTACTGCACGTCTACCAACCCTGCCAAAATGTCATTCAAGAAGAGCTCTCAAATCACTGGCTACTAATTTAGCTTGTGGAGGAAGTCACCCGGATGAGTGTTGGAAAACGCGAAAGAACATATTTATAGGTAGGCCATGCTAATGTCTATTAAGTTTTTACTTTTAATATTAATTAGCATTTGTACTAAAAAGATGTGTAATGACTATGGTTAAACTAGTGGCTTAGTTTTTATTAAGTGAAACTAATGTTTTTTTTTTAATGGAGGGTTCAAATGAGAAACCTCTTCAGTTCATAGCTAAGGACTCAAGGGCATCCACACCATCAAAGTCGAGGCCTAGCACTCAAGCAGACTTGATCTCTAGTGGGCTCTTTGTGAGCCATTCAACTTGTCCAGTAGACCAAGGGTCCATTGATGGGAAAGTTGTAATGAAAATTAATAGAAGAGTTCTAATGAAAACATTAGTTTTCTTTGAGGGACTAACAAGAGCTCTAATTGAAGTGAGTCCCTCCCTTATGTGAGAGTTACTAAGTAGATAAAATAGATAAAAGTCTTTATTTGTAATATATATTATTAAGAAATACTAAATATTTGATCCTCTTTATTGTAAGCTATTGCAATAAAAAAATAATTAATATATTAAATTAGTTTTAGTTATGAAAAAATTAGAAAACTATTTTTTTTATAAACCTAAATAGAAAATGAGCATGAAAATCCGTGACTAGGTGCAATTGCTTGGGAAAAATAAGTAAAAAAATAATCTACATAATTTCAAGTCCTCAAACATATCTATTTGCAACATGTTGCAAGTACTTCTCAATTTATAGATTTTGAAGCTACTTTTCTATTAGTTGTTTAAAAAAACAAATTGTTTATTGCAAAATGTTAAATAAAGATAACATAAAAAAATTATCGTCTACTACTATTATCCTTAACATATTCATTTGAGGCAATAGATTCAACAAATATTTTCTAGTTATTACTAATTGTGCAACATTTTAATATAAATATAGTATAAATCCGGTAAAAACTTATTGTTAATTTTTATAGTAGATATTGAAAATGGAGTACTATCTTGCAAGTATATTAGTATGGCCATGAAAACCTTGTCTAAAAATGGAGTTTGAGACTTCACAATCTTTGAGACAATGGATTGAATCATGAGCACATATGCAAATGTTGATTTTGAGAGCACAAAATGAAAGAACTATTAATGAGCATTCATTGATATTGATTGATTAATTAGATTATTTTTATATAATAATATTTGTTAATTATTACAAATTTGAAAGTTGTTTTCATTAATTTCATAATGTTGACATGTAGGAGATTAATAAATGAAAAATAATTATTTTCTTAAATATGTTTCAATATGATATATTCATCTTTAAATTATTTTATTTATTGTGATGGATAAAACAATTATTATTACTATATAAATTAATAAATTTAATAATATCAAAGTATTTTTAAAATAGCTTAAAAAATAACTATCTAAAAAACAATTCGTCCATCAAATAGATATTTTCTAATGACAAATTTACCAAAAATAAATCTAAAATTTTACTCGTTAAATATATACATTTTTTTTTTTTAATATTATATATTAATAAAGTTAATTAACAATCAAAACTTATTCTCATATGATTTTTAAAATTTATATTTTTAGAAATTGCTAAAAATTAATATTTTATTCCTCACAACAACTACAACTTTCTAATTTTTGCTATGTTTTATCTTATTTTCTCACCTCATCTTTGTATTTGTTTTCTTTCCCAGTTAACCCTGAAGTAGAGCAATCTTAGCACCTTTGGATTTTGGAGTTTTAATAATTGGTTTTTATCCTTTCCTACAAGGCATAGTTGTAATAGAGTTATCTAGAATGATTTAGAACTTTTAATTTTATAGTATAGTTGCATAAACTTTATCAATATGGTCATTGAGTTAGTTTTTACCATTTGTATTAGAGTCCAAATGTAATTTTTTTCACGGTATTTACTTACTTTAATTGGTAGATGTGAATTAGAAATTATTTCAATTCCAGGAGAATAAATTACTTCTCATCTTAAGTATGATTGACCTAAGGAACTATAGTTTTTTTTCCTTTTTGGTTTATGATTTTGAAAAGGAAACCATATTAACTACATTCTATGAGATGTCACATCTTTAATCTATATTGTAAAATAGATCTCATATTTGTATGTCTCTAATTGTACTTATCATAATCTCCATGAAATATTTTATAATCAAAATGTCATTTCTATTGTAAGGCCTCACCTTAAGCCATCATAACTCAACTAATACATTTGTATTGATACATTTATAATTAGAAATCTTGGATAAATTTTCACTATATTGATAATAATTCATATTGTTAATTATAGTGTAATGGTTTATATTGGGATAATTTTAGTGATGAGTATGGAATCAATTTGAATGCAAATGTTAAATGGATGATATCATGTATAGTTTGATCACGTTAGTATTGTATATGCACATTTTCTTAGAAATGGGAAAATGTTATTTATTGATTTAAAAATGGCTCATGTTTTGATTTAAATTAGAATTGATCTAGGATGTAAATATGTATGTGATTTTATTATCTTGGACTACTGAGATGTGTTTTGAGTGTGCAAGAAATAACCATGGTAAATCAGAGAATCAAGACTAAACCTTTTTATTAATCAAGAATGCCAAGGTTAGATCTAATGACGAGATCTTAACCTTGTTGTTTAGTATTTTATTTGTAAATGTAATGTTAATAGATGTTATTAGGGTAATTAGTTATTACGTGATTGGACATGACATGTGTAATTGTGATGTGTATATTTTGTGTAGTGTCACTTGACCCTTGTACATTGTGTATGTGGTAATGACATGTCCACTTAGGGTTTGGCATGTGCAATCTAACCAAGGATAAGATTTTAAACTAACCACTTGAATGACAAGCCACAAGTGGGGTCTAACCATGTGGAACCCGTAGGTTAACTTCAGGTGGACTTTTGAGGGGTTAAAAGTGACCGTAGGGGGTTGTTTAGGCCAAATTTAACTAACCTAATAGTAGTGCTATGGGTTGGGTGTTAGTTTTAGCTTATTTTACTATCCATACCTCACATATGGGCCACCTAAAGTGTTATTTTATATGTGAAAACCTAACCTATCAGGAGCACGCATAAACAATCAAACATTAGTTGTACATGGATATCAAAGATCTAAGTAAACCAAAATACAACTAATTCTACTTGGGTTTTAAAACTTAATGCAACTGAAAATAAAGAGTCCTCATGCAACTTTAGAGCAACTCAACAAGGGCCCCCACAAGAGGCCTTGTTGGTGTACTCAATAGTGAGGGATGTGGATGTGCTCTTCTCAAACACAACTATTGTATGAATCCCTTCAATGATGGAAGTATGAAAATGAGATATGAACCTATGCTAGATGAGTGAGGAATGCTTCAAGAGGAGGCTATGGAAGAAGCCATTCTTAAAACATTCTAAGAAATGGAGGTGAATTCAAGAAAGTAAACTAAATTATCAATGCAAGAAATGAAATCTAAAACAAGTACCAAAGAGTTAGTAACAATGCATGAAAATCTCTAAGAAGTTCTAAGCATAAACTAACATGATAACAATGCATATGGAGGAGATGAAGAATGCTTGAGACAAGGGCTCTATGTATAGGCTTGAGAGAGGCCTTGGGGAGGTGGCATCCACATAGGTGCCACAAGGGAGACACATGGGCTAAGGAAACAAGCCATGCAAAGTTCAACATAAGCCTTTTTTGTGATTGAGATGGCTCAAGGTGTGCTCACACATGTGTGAGCAACCTTGGAGAAAGGAAAGGGGGACAAGTGTGTAAGAGTGTACGAGGCTTTTTGGAGGAATTAATGAAAGTGGGGCTTTCTTGAATTATGAGTTGCTCACACATGTAAGCAACCACTTAGAGACTAAAAGGTTTTAGGAGGGTATTTAGGATAATAAAGTGGGATTAAAAGTGGGTAGGCTTAGAAGGATGAGAGTGATGGGTAGTAAGCTAGGTTTTAGGTGGGATTAGGATTAAATTGAATAGGATTAAATTTAATCATAGGGTTATAGAGTTTAATAAAGTGGGGAGAATTAAATAAATTGAAATTTATTTAAAAGGGGATTTATGGAGCATTATGCATTAAATAAATTTAACACATTAGAGGGGAAGTATTCAAATTAAATTTAAATACATTAGGGAATTGAACCTATTTAATTAAATAAATTTAATTAAATAAGTAGAAGAATATGAAAAATATAATTAATTATAATGTCAAGGAAAATATTAAATAAATTAATATAGTGTTTGGAACAATTTTAAGCATCTACATTTTACCCCTCTTTGATCTAATGTCGGAATGACATTATATCAAAGAAAAGAAAATAGAGGTTGCCCCAGAGAGGAGAGGAGTCCTAGGAGTTACGTCAAGGGAGGAGGGTGCCCCCTCGAGGAAATGGAGTGAAAGAGGAATATAGTTTGCCCCATTTTCTTGAAAATAGACACAAGAAGGAAAAGGGAAAGAAAAAGGCTTAAAAGAAGGCCTTGCATGACTTGTCAGTAAGATCAAAATGAAGTAGGGTGAATTTTTTAATGATTTAACTAGATAATGAATCTAAATACATCCTAACTACATGAATTCATGGGATTCAATTGTGTTCATATGGGAGAGCACACCCTAGTTTGATATTGCAAGAGGAGTTATGCATCAAATGCTATAGTAGCATAGATGACAAGATGTCTTTGTGTGGACTAAACTCTCAACAAAGTAGAGACTTTAGGACAATAGATGTTGTTTTTATAGTCATGATAGAACAAATGATGTATATACACACTAGACAGGTCTAGGTACACCTAGATTCTTGTTAGGGATCTTGGTAGAAATTGTGCTAACCTTTTTGTCCTAGTGAGTAGTGCATAGTCACAACTCTAAAACTGACATAGATGTGCTAAAGAATCACGAAAACAGATCATACCAAAAATCACACATGTAGTCAGTTGGAACCATTCAGGTGATACCAAGATATGGAAGATTGAGGCACACCATAAAAAGCTACTACTAACACACAAAGATGAAATCAACCAAAACAGATAGCATGACCAAGTAGTCATTCAGTCCACAATTCCTGCCAAGAACATTAGTTCGAGAGTGAAGGTTGTAGTGCCATGTGTAGGAAGGAGTCATCCTATGAAATTTTGTTTGTCTAAGTTGTTGTTGTGAGTGTTTGTTCGCAATGGATGTGAAAAGAACAAGTTTCTCAAATTGTTAAGTCTCAATGGTGATTTGTTTAAGTTTTGTTGTAGTCATTGTTGGGTAAGTGCACCAAGTTGTGATGCCAAAATGGGGGTATAAGTGGACACCTTTTTTTTGAAATCAGCAATTTTTGAACTTCAACAAGAATTTGAAGATAGTTACGCTCAAAATTTTAAGATATGACAAAAATAAAAGTAGAGAAGCACAAACCTATGTCACCTTTTATAAAGGAGAAGTGATATCAGAATTTAAAGTCTTCAACTTTAACGAAATAAAAGTGGCATTTGTGTTTAGAATTTGAAGATGATGTAAACTAATGAAATGTGTAAAATTTGATGAAGTTTATGTCTATAGTTTATGTCTATAATTTTTTTTTAAAAACTTGAGTGAAAATTTTATTTATTTTTGAATTTTCAAAGTGTATTTTTTAATTTTTTAAAAATACTAAAAATATAGAGTTTTTTTCCCATCAAAAAAATATATGTAAATGTTCATATTTTGATTTGATTTTGGAATATGTTAGAGTTAACATGTATACCTAGTGCACCGAAAAATAAAAATTGAAATTCGGATAATATTTTTGAAGTTATAATTGGTCAAAGTCAAAGTTATAAAAAATAGATAGTTTTTTTCTCCCGTCAAACTTTTTCCATCAAATCTATATATTTTTTAAAACAAATTACATATTCTTGAAGAAGACTCTCTCCTCTAGTGCACCATAAAAAAAATTTAATTTTTTAACATGATCTACTATTTTTTTCTTATTTTTGAATAGACATCTTCCTGAATCTTAAGATACCTACTTGTAATATTTTCAAATTATAACATATTATTCATAATAAAAACTTCAAAAAAATTATACAATCATAATCGTGACTCCGAGAACTACAAAAGTATATTTTTAGTTTTAAAAAATACTTCAATTTAGTAGGTCAAATTGGCCTTCAAAGTGAGATGTTTACAGAAGTTTTGATTTTTGCTTGTTTGGCTACCACATAGGCTGCCACATAGACTGTTTTGATCGTAACTGTTTCGGCCGAAACTGTTTCAGCCGAAACTGTTCCGGTCGAAATCCCTATCGACAGAATAAAACACTAGAGATTAATGTGACTATTTGATATAAAAAATATTGTTTTCCTTTTTTAAAAAATTAAATATATAGGGACAATGAAAATTGGAAGAAGATTTTCAAAAAATAATTAATTTTGAAGCAATTTTCAACAACTATTCAGCAGATTTAATCAATATTGCAAAGGATCGAATATTTTGAAGGTGTTTTTTTTCTCTTCTAATTATTTTTATTTTTATGTATTATATATTGAACAATTAATTGATATTTAGTGAAATCTTTTTTTTTTCTTTTTCTATAGATTGAAATATTCAATGGGTAGTAAAAGGAAAAGATCAAAGAAATATGATAGAAAAAGAGATGACAAAATGAAAGGCCATACAAAACATGCTCAAAACCAACCTACTGAAATTCCTGAACATGATGAGATTCATGAAGAAAATGAAAGTAATGAAGAGGAAGAAATTGGCAGTTCTATTGATAGAGACAAATTAGAAAGCATAAAAAATTTGATGGATTTGGATGAAGAACTACTTTTAAAGCAAATTCCATCTAAAGATATGATAAATGATAACACTATCAAAAAGCATTTTCAGAACCTGTGGGATGAATATTTCAAGGATAACAGTATATTTGGACAGGCACAATTATTTGTCAAGTTATTTAGGAGAAAAGATATGAGACCTGTTTTAGAGTTGTTGGGTCTTGATAATAAGAAAAGCCATGCCCGTAATATTAATAAGACAATAGTTGAAAATTTGCAAAATGCTTATAACAAAATTGACAACACAACTCGAGGAGGTGATTTGAGTAATGCACGCAGAGCATTGATGACTACTATATCTAGTAGAAAATTGACACATAGAAAATAGGTACGTGCAATTTCTGATGTACTACATATATCTAGAAGAACTGTCCAGAGATACATCAAGAGGAGAAATATGCTAGATGATAACATTGAGAATAACTGGGTGAATATTTGTAGAGTTCCTCAAAAAGAATGGATTTCTGAAGAAGTAAAAAGACAAGTTATTGAATTTTGGACCACACATTCTCGTGTTTCTTCCAATAGGTGTGATATTATACAAATTAAAGATCAAAAAACAGGGACCAAAATTGAACATCCAAAACATTTCATAGATATAACTCAAAGTGAACTTTTTGAAGCATTCAAACAAGAATTTTCAAATGTCAAAATATGTCAGAGAATGTTTGAGAGTTTACATCCTTCCTTTGTACGCATAAATAAGATGTGAGAAACTTCTTGTTGTAGAAATCATGTTGAATTTGGTCTACACTTACAATCATTTAAAAAAGTTATGGCAATACTTGATCCTAATTTGGTCATCTCTAGCAGTACAACACAATTTGTGAGGTCCATATTATGTGATAAATTAGAAGATTCAGATGAATTCAAAGTGCAATGCATCAAAAATCAGTGTGAAGATTGTGCAGATTTACAAAATTTTTCTAAAATTATGCAAGCTGAGAATATTAATGACTCCACACTAGTTTCATGGAAGAAATATGAATATGAGACATACCAAAATAATAGAGGGGATGAATCCAAAAAAATTGTATTGAAGGATAGTGAATTGCATTATGATGAGTTCATGGCCAAGTTCCGTCCATTGATATATCCACATATCCAACATTGTCATGGTGCACGATGGCAAGCTAAATAGTTTCGTGATTCCAAAAATTGTTTTCCACTTGGTTGTATACTTTCAGTTGTAGATTTTTCTGAGAATTATGCATTTGCACCTCATACAGAGCTCCAAAGCCAATATTATCATTCTGAACAAGTTGCAATATTTGTGCAAGTGACCTATAGACATGCACAATTCTAGGTGGATCAGATAGAAAGATTGGATGAAAATGAACACATCATCATCAAAGAGTTTCATTTCTATATTAGTGATGATAGAGTTCATGACAGGAGTTATGTGGCTCATTGTTTTTTCTCTAAAAATCTTAGAAATCGTGGAATAAATGTTTCAGAGCACTGGATTTGGTCTGATGGATGTGCAGGTTAGTATACACAAAATAGTTACACATTTATTTAACTTTATTTTAACTTATATTTATTTGGACATGTCTATTTCTATTTGATATATGTACATGGATAATTGTAGATACTTATCATGTTTCATATTCACAGGACAATTCAAATCTGCAAAAGCATTTAATTGGTTAGCAATGCAACATGCTAGAACCAATGTTAGGTTTTTATGGAATTTCTTTGAAAGTGGACACGGAAAAGGGGAGCATGATGGAGCAGGAGCATGTATAAAACATGCACTTTGACAACACGAACTTGTAGGTAAATATATGCATTTTTAAAATGTACATGTTTAATACTCTAATAGCATATATTTTAAATTTTATATATACATGCATATTGTATGTACATACAGGGAATAGGATAGAGAGTGCAAATCAAATTGTTGAATGGTGCAAAGTTCATTTTTCTACTCGAGATACTGAATACAATAAGTGTTACTTTTGGGAGGTGAAAGGTGAACTAAGTTATATTTATTTTTAATGTATTTTTCAAATCAAGTTGAGTTTTTAATTAAATATTTATTTTGAAATATGACAATTATTTTTTGTATTTGTAACAGATATAGATCGATCTAATCCTTACAATTGTCAAATGATTCCTAGAATTAGAAGTTTACATCAAGTGATGACTACAGGAAATCGTAAACCTCTAGTAATGAAAGTAAGAGAGAAAACATGTTTTTGTGATGACTGCATTAAGGACAGTGTAGTGAGTACATGTGAAAATATTGGGAATGGATATGTTTCACATTGGGATTTGAAGGAGATAGTTAGAAAGCCTCCTTTTGAAGATGTTGATATTGACATTGACATTCATGATCCTGTATATTCAGCTGATTATTAGCGCATTTCTGATTTAGTTATGGTAGGTTTGTGTGCATATATACATATATAAAAATTAATATACATGTATATTTGTTTTAATATTAATTTATATTTATCTTTTTATATACATGCAGGATATATTTTTGCAGTTCAAGGCTTACTAGATAATGCAAAAAATGTGGACTATTATCTTTTAAGATGCACAAAAGCAAAACACAAGTTGCTAGAAGGAACAATAGATGCTGATGAACAGTCATATCCAATTGGATCAGTTGTTATTGGAAGAACATATTATCAAAAAACAAGGGTAATTGGTAGTGGTATTGAATTTATTGAATACAAGCCTGGAGAAAAGGTTTTACACTACAGTAACCATGTTATAGCAACCAAATTACAATTTGAAGTAGTAAAAAGAAAAGGACGTCGTGGAAATTGCCTATTGAAGAACATGAAAAACTTCTAGAGATAATAAAAAGTAGAGAGGATCCTAACAATACATTGTTTGTGGAGCTCTAGTTTACCTATGTACTTATTGTGGAGCTCTAGTTGAGTTATGACTGTATAGCTCTTATAGTTTCATATTTAATATTGACAGGATATTTGTTTTATAAATTTTTGTACATTGGATCATTTATCTTGCATATGCAAAATTAGACATGTATTGTATTTTTATTTAAATTCGACATGGATATCTCATTTAAGACCAGGTCTCTTAGGACCTCCCCTTAAGACAACCCTTTTAGTATTTGTATGTATTTATATGTACATTGTTTATGTTTTCTTACATATGATTGTTAATGTTGTTATGTATTTATGTACATATAATCTTTATATGTTCTTATATGATACATTCTTTATATTTTTTATATAATCGTTATGTTCTTACATGTATATGTTATATGAACTATGTTAAATATTACATACATTATATTTTATTAATTATAGTTAATTAAGAATGTATGTCATTAAATAGAGTTAATTAAGTCATTAAATAGAGTTAATTATTAAGACATTAAATATAATTAGATTAAATATAGTTAGTTATAGTTAATTAGGCTAAATATAGTTAATTATAGTTAATTAAGGCATGTCATTAAATAGAGTTAATTAAGTCATTAAATAGAGTTAATTATTAAGACATTAAATATAATTAGATTAAATATAGTTAATAGGATTAAATATAGTTAGTTATAGTTAATTAGGTTAAATATAGTTAATACATGATCTACATTAAATATAATTAGACTAAATATAGTTAATTATACAGTTAATTAAGACATGTCATCAAATATATGTTATATTGTTATGTACATCGACCATTAAAATTATATACTTAATTACACTTAGATTAAGGCATTAAGATGAATAACTATACATATACATGTAAACATGAATATTGAAAATATGAATAACATATAGAAACATGTGCATAACACATACACAAGTTGCATAAAAGATGAAGACATCAAAAGATCAATAAAATAGACGTCTACATTAAAAGATCAATAACATACATATGCATATATCTAGAGAATATAATGTACCCATATCAAATGTATAAAAATAGATCATGTATCAAATGTTTGGAAATAACATATATAAAACATCAAAATCTCCATATAAACATGTATCTGGAAATAACATATAAAACATCATTTAGTATCCATGATATAAACATGTATCTAGAAATAACATATAAAACATCAAAGTGTCCATATAAACCATGTATCTGAAAATAACATATAAGACATCAAAGTGTCTGGATATAAAATGTATGCATATGGAAATAACATATAAAACATGAAACTGTCTATATAAATATGTATCTAGACATAACATGTGTGTAATAAAATAAAAGGCCACATATGATCTAATCAGCTACATCCCCCCTCCTGATCCTGGGCCTTGTCCCCAAAAGGGTCTATCAGTTGCATCTGAACCCTGTGTCAAATGATAACTTGAACCATTTATATATATATATATATATATATATATATTGTAATATACTTGGGACTCACAATGTGTAGGATCTGTAGGTGTCTGCAGATCAACAAAACGTAACATACTATCACTCAAACCCTATAACACATACACAAACACACACATATACATTAATTTAAACATATAGACATATTATTTACTATAATAAAAATAAATCTAAACATATAGAGATATTTACCGTAGCATTATGTAATGCTCTGCCGATCTAACTGATATCTGAATCATGTAATGAAAAAATAGTATTAGCATCCAAGTCAATAGTACGTCCCTGATCTGAAAGCATGGAAGTAAATAGACTAGGCTGTATGGTGCCACTGAGATCTTGAGTAGGGGGGGTGATGTAGGGTCCTCAGTAGCTGGGGCCGGTGTTGTAGCTTGGGCCTGTGTAGCAGTAGGAGTAGTAGAAGGTGCAAGAATGTCCTCCTGCCTCTATGAACCCTCTGGGACTGCTGTACGTGACAAAATATGTCTAATCTGAGAGCTCATGTCACGAAGTGGAATCCCTGAGAGTGTGGATAATGCTCGATATGCATCTAAAAGATCAGATGCTAAATATGATGCCAAACAATGCAATGCATCCACCTCTAAGACTGCAGAAATGTCTACAGGAGAAGGTATGTCTGCAACTCCATAATCATCATCAACAAGTGTGCTAGATGATGTAGCTGTGGGATCAATACCTCAAGACCGTAGCATATATCAGCTACATCAATCAGAAGAAATCTCATGTAACTGTGTGGTGACAATGGCGATGCTCAAAAAATTCTGTGTCCTAATTGTGTCATCAGGAACACTCTCGCCTGTAGTAGCCATCTGTGGACCTCTCGGCATAACCAAAAGGTTTGGACCCACCATTGCCTATTTGTTAACGAGCGCAGGAGTGTCTGTGGGTCTAAATCTATCAGAAAGTCTCCCCTAACCCTGCCCAACATGCCCTGGATAATCTGTATAGTCAACATCATAGTGTAAATGAAATTTTGCAAACAATTATTTGTAGAAATATAGGGGGAACTCATCCTTTTGTGGCCATCTATGATGAGTAGCCAACCAATGAGGATACATCAATGGTACGATGAGTGGATCAGTACACTTCATCGTAGAGTAGCCTCTGACTCTGCGACGATCTGCATAAGATGGAAACATGGATTTCACCATGCCGGTGGAAACCTCAATGTCAATCTGTGTGTACTTCACAGTGCCAGTGACACTGTGAGATAAAGAAGAATAAAATGTCTCAATGCTCATATCATCAAAAGGGTTGTATGATTCAACTGTCTGAATCATACGAAATAACTGCTCTCGCATTGTTGTGACCTTCTCCCTATTAGGGAGGGTGGTAGAAGAGGAAAGTGAGGTATCCAAAACCTGCATAGCATGAGATAATCTCGCAACTGTATCTCTATATAATTGTTGTCTATCATGAGTGGAGGAGGTCGATCTACGTGTTGTACCAGACTCAGCACTCTGACCCCCACCACGAACACTGGCATCCCCTGAGGATGCAGGAGCACAATCCCCAGAACCAGATGCCATAATGTATATATGAAAATAAATATGAGGATATGAATGTGATAAATATCTAGAGATTTGCACATGCATATATATATACAAATATAAACATACAAGTGTATTTAAATTAAAATAATTAAAAGTTAAATTTAATTTGAAACACATGTACATATAAATACACAACATTAAATGTATGGTGCTAAATTCAATCATGTAACATAGATATGTATTTTAAAACAAATTATCTTAGAGACCATATCTAATGTACATTCTAACGTGCTCATGCAAATGTGAAAAATAAATATTCGTACATGTGCATGTATATGAAATAAAAATAAAATAAAATTTCTTGATTAAATGATAACTAAGTGTACACATGTACATACATGCAATAAAAAAATATAATTCTTGACTAAAATCTAGATTTTGATGTAAATGCTTTGATGATTATGGGGAGTGTAGATGAGAGTTAGGACATAGGGATAGAAAAATTTGTTACTAGATAAGTAAATGAGTTTAGTTAGCAAATGTTAGTTGACAATTTAGAACTCATGACTTAATTTAGTAGTTTGAATTAGAGTTAAGAATGTTAATAAAGTAAATGGGATATAGTTTTATTAAGGTTGATAGTAAGGTCAGTCTATTATGTGCTAGTAAACATATGAATACCTATTACAACCTATAACAAACGTAATGACCTAGTAGGAGTCCTTAAGTCCCCTTAACATATATATGGATAAAAATACCTAGAAATGTATCATAAGAGGTCATTATGTGTCATTTGGTAATGTAAGAATCATTATTACCTAATAAGACCTATTATATCCTAATAATACATATTAAGACTTATTAGAACCTATAAAAAATAGTATGACCTATTACGACTCCTATGTCCCCTTAAGACACACATGTATGGATAACATATTGAAAAAAATAGTTGACAAAAGTGATCTTAATGTGTTCTTTGGTAATGTAAGACTCATTATTACCTGACAATACCTATTATGTGCTAGTAAACATATGAATACCTATTACAACCTATAACAAATGTAATGACCTAGTAGGAGTCCCTAGGTCCCCTTAACATATATATGGATAAATATACCTAGAAATGTATCATGAGGTTGTTATGTGTCATTTGGTAATGTAAGAATCATCATTATCTAATAAGACCTATTATATCCTAATAATACATATTAAGACTTATTAGAACCTATAAAAAATAGTATGACCTATTACGACTCCTCTGTCCCCTTAAGACATAGATGCATGGATAACGTACCTAAAAACATATCATTTAACTGATCTTAATATGTTTTTTGGTAATGTAAGACTCATTATTACCTAACAATAACTAGTTGTTAAAATGAACATCATCAATATCTAAGTGTGGTTCATTCGGTTAGTAGAGGGCCTATGTTATGGTTAGAATGTGGTATGGGTTATGATTGTAGTTAATATAGGGTTATGTTAGAAGGTGTATTTAATGTCAAAATTAATTTCACCATAAGATATTATTGTTTCACCTCTAGATCCATCAAGTTATGTTAGAAACTGAATAATGTCCCCTAAAGGTTTGCTACATTTTTTACTAATATTTTTCTACATGTTTACCTCATGTTTTTCTATATCTTTTAATTAATTTTTTTGACATTTTAACCTAATGTTTTTCTATATTTTAACCTAATGTTTTCCTAATGTTTTTCTATATTTCAACCTAATATTTTTCTATATTTTAACTTAATGTTTTTCTACACTTTTAATTAATGTTTTTCTACATTTTTATCTCATGTTTAATTACATTTTTGCTAACAAATTAATTTAAACACCATTCTAAAACAATCTAAAATAATTAAAATAATTTAAACATATTAAAAAATAAACAATTTTAAGCATTTCACTGACAAAATAGGTCAAGAACAACTATTTTAAGTATAATTAACATCTATTAATCAAAAAATACATTTAAAAACTATTAAAAAATGGGGAGGAAAAAACCACTAACCAGTTACGGCCAAAACCCTTGACCCGCTCTCCAGAAATCCAAGAACAACTACAGTAACAATGATAGCCGCTAGAGGTTTGTGGCAGTTTTTATTCCGGCTCAGGGTTTCGGCCGTAACTGTTTCGGCCAAACGAGTTTTGGCCGGAATGGTACGAGCCATGTAGGCGTGCAAAACTGGCATGTATGTTCGGCCGAAATTATTATGGACGAAAGGCTTTCAGCCAAAACTGTGAAAGATATCACAAACGGTGACACAAGTTTGTGCTTTTACCCAACTTCCTTTGAATCTAGTTTCTAAACTACTAATTTTTTTTCAAAATGGTTTAGTTTTAGGTCCTCAAAAAAGGGGGCCACAGAAAGTGGTACTTTTTATTCCAAAAAAATATAACATAGTACAAAGTGTGGCCCCCCTAAAATTTTAACTTTTTTTTTGAAATTCTTTAATCACTTTGGTCAAAAGTTACCTAACACTATGTATTTTATCCTAGATTTTTTGGGTAATTTTATAATGTATATTTTCTTTCTTATGAATTTTTTAATTAGACACATCCCAAAAACATGAAATATCTATGTGCTCCCCCTATAAATGATTGAAAACTAATCTAAAATCAAAATTTTTGTTTTTCAAAGTGTGTAGAATGGAGTCTAGTTTCTAAAAGACTAAGTTGATGCAAAATTTGATGAACAAGCTAAAATCTACAGCTCAATTAGTACATGTTGATTTTTGAAAAAAAATGGAAATACATTCAAAAGAAATTATAGATGAAAGGCTTGAAATAGTTCAAATAAAAAACAAATTATACGATTATATAGCTAACACAAAGACCTACAATGTCATGTAACTTGATTTTATCAATGCTCAACCATGAGGAAACTTGAAGGAGAGCACATAAGAAAAATCAATCATTTTTTGTATGTTTGCAGCAAAACACATCTCAAACCAGTTTATCGACTCCAAACCTTTGGGTTGGATCCCCAAGGCAAAACCAAACCTTAGGCTTGGTAGAATGAAAAGCCTTGAATATCGCTATTTAAAGCCTTTTAAATTTAATTCTTAATAGCATGTACATGCTTTATAAATTTTTTTTGAAAAGCATGTATGTGCTATATTTTGTACACACTATAGCGTGTGTGTACTATAGTGCATACACACTTTTCAAAACTAGAAAAAAAAAAAAAAGGTGTCATCTTTTTGGCACCAAAACTTGGTGATCTTGGTAGAAAGTGTGCTAACCTTTTACCCCTAGTGAGTAGTGCATAGTCATAACTCTAAAATTGACATAGATGTGCTAAAGAATCATGAAAATAGATCATACCACAAATGACACATGTAGTCAATTGGAACCATTCAGGTGATACCAAGATATGGAAGATCAAGGCACACCATAAAAGGCTACTACTAACACACAAAGATGAAATCAACCAAAATAGATGGCATGACTAGGTAGTCATTTAGTCCATAGTTCCTTCTAGGAACGTTAGTCTGAGAGTGAAGGTTGTAGTGCCATGTGTAGGAAGGAGTCATCCTATGAAAGTTTTTTTGTCTAAGTTGTTGTTGTGAGTGTTTGTTGGCAATGGATGTGAAAAGAACAAGTTTCTTGAATCGTTAAGTCTCAGTGGTGATTTGTGTAAGTTCTATTGTAGTCATTGTTGTGGGAAAAAAAAAAGCTTAAGATAATAGGAATAGGGTGAACATTCGACGAGAAAGTGCCTCGCAGACTAGAGGTCTTTTGAAAGATAAAAGTGGATGGAGGCCTTGCAGACAAGAGGTTTTTTATTGGATGCATGAAAAGCGCGAGTCAAGTAGGAATTTTGCACAAGGATGGGGTGAAATGGGAGAAATGTGGTGAAGTGAGATGAACCTTATAGATAATGAACCTTATTGAGAACAAAGTTTTTTCAAGAACTTTTTTCTCATTTTAGTCTTTTCTTTAGGAACATTTTGCAAATGTTTTTGGGTTTTCTGATTTTTTATTTTGATTTTGATTTTTGTGAAACTTTAACAACATTGTACATGAAGTATGAACTCAAGCATAGAACCACTTGAGGTATTGGATATTTATAGGCTCAGGGAGAGGATCTCCCTCTGAAGTGGCACAATCTAATATGCCCTAAAACCATACTTGGTTGTAATAATAAACAAACAAGCCAATTAGCTCCAAATATTCCTTTCTTTTTATAGTTCTAGAGATTTCTCATGTTATGCTACAACACAAGGTCACCCACCTCAAATTCCTAAGGTTTAACCTTTTGTGAAAATGGATTTGAAGGTAATTTTAATACACACAGAGGTGGTTTAGGGCATTGAGGCATCTCTCATCGAGGAGTTGTAGCTCTTGCAAGCGAACAACATGGTATTCTTCTTCGAACATCAAATTCTTAAAAGAAATTTTGAGGGAAGGGAGGTCAATTTCGATGGGTAATAAAGCCTCAAAGCCATAAACAAGAGAGAACGGAGTGGCTCCTATGGGGGTATAGATGGAGGTGTGATAGGCCCAAAGAGCGAGAGCAATTTGGAGGTGCCAATCATGGTCAGCTATATCAATGGTTTTCTTTAGGATTTTCAAAATGATTTTAATAGTGGTTTTAGCTTGGCCATTTCCTTGGGTGAAGTATTTGGTGGAGAAATGTTGGGTGATTCCAAATTTCCTACACAATGTGGCTACCTCTTGATTTTTGAAAGGATTCCCATTATCAGTTGATTTCTTGGGGGATACCAAAATGACAGATAATGTAGTTCAAGATGAACTTCAAAACTTGTTTTCTAGTGTTTAAAGAGATAGGCTCAATCCACTTTGTGAAATACTCAGTGGTGGCAATAATATAATTGTGGCCATTTGCAAAATTAGGATATATTTGACCAACAAGATTGAAACCCCAATGAGAAAAGGGTCATGGTGTAATGGTAGGTTGAAGGTCTTGGGCAGGAGCGTGTATCAAATATCCATGTTACTAACAAGGAACACATCATTTCACAAAATGATAAGCATCAACTTCCATAGTAGGTCAATAATAAGCCATTCTAAGGAGAATTTTTGCTAACGTAAGGCCACTAGAATGGGCACCACAAATTTCTTGGTGAATCTCTTCTAATGTCATTTTGGCTTCATTTCAATTGAGACATCGAGGGAGGGTTCCATCGAAGTGTTTTTAGAAAAGTGTGTCACCTAGGATAGTGTATCGGGTAGTGTGACAAATGAAGGTTTTACTTTGGTTTGTGGAAAGGGCTATGGGGATTATTTTTTGATGAAGGTAGGTGAAAATGTTAGATTACCATGGAGATTTAGGACCGACAATCTCACACACCAACTTTGATTCAGGTTGCTCATAAGCAAGAAGAAAAAGATTCTCAACAAGAAATTCATATTTAGGACTATATTTAGGCATGGCAATCATGAAGGCTATAGCGGCCATAGCATCTATTGCTTTTTTATTTGTATCTACTAGAAGGCTATCTTAGTGAAGTGTTGTTTTAAAGATCTTCTACTATCCAATGATATGGCAACAATATTTCATCCTTTGTTTAATATTCACATGTAACTTGTCTAATGACCAATTAGGAGTCTCCAAAGACAAGTAGGCTCTTAAAATTCCATTGGATAGCTTGATGTAGCCCTGTTACTAGTCCTTCATACTCAACTATGTTGTTTGGGCAAGGGAATGAAATTTTGTAAGACTTAGGGATAAGGTCTCCTTGCGGCGTAACAAACAAAATTCTTGCCCCCAATCCTTTTCGTGTGAAAGAACCATCAAAATAAAGCTTCTATTATGTACTAGGGGTAACAATCATAGTTGTATCATCTAGAAAATATTCTATGACAAGATGGTCTCCTTGAAGAGGAGCTTCTACAAGTTTTTTGGTCATGACTTGTCCCTTAATGGCCTTGCGGTCTTTATAGACAATGTTAGATTCACTTAAAATCAAGACCCATTTTGCAGCACGATCAGTGAGGGAATCTTTTGATAGAAAATACTTGAGGGGATCTATATTAGCAATGATATGTGTAGTATGATTAAGCACGTAATGATGTGGATTCTGTGTGTAAAAGACTACAACCAAACAAGCTCACTCAATAGTAGTGTAGTTCAACTCATAGCCAATGAGTGTTCAACTAAGATAGTAGATAGCTTGCTAATTACCATTGTCATCTAGCTGTGCTAAAAGAGCACCTAGGGAAACTGAAGTGGTAGAAATGTAGAGAATTAATGGTTGACCTATGACTAGAGGGACTAGTACTAGTGGATTAGCCAAGTATACCTTAACTTGCTCAAATGCTTTCTGACATAGGCAATCTCATTGAAACTTGATGTCCTTTCAAAGAAAGTGTTGGAGTGGATGGACCTTATTTGCTAACTAGGACACAAACTATCTGATGGACTGTAACCACCCTTGAAAGCTATGGAGTTGTTTTAGGGTAGTAAGTGGAGGCATGTCCATGATAACTTTTACTTTTTCAAGTTCTACCTCAATGCCTCTTCTTGACACTATGTATCCTAACAACTTTCTGGATTGGATCCCAAAAACACACTTCTTATGATTAAGGCAAACTTTGTATTTCTCCAACCTCTCAAATACGGTGGTAAGAACAACAAAATGGGAATCATGTGTCTTAGATATTCCTAAGATGTTATCATCATAGTCTTCCATGATTACATGTAGGAGATCATGAAATATTGTGGTCATTGCATGTTGATAGGTGGTGTCACTAGTAAATTTAGGCTTAAATTTTGATGCAAAAAGGTCAAAATTTTGACAAGAGTAGGTCAATAAGGTGACCAAGCTTGCTGTCGATCTTTTTTGGTTAGTTTTTTGCCACATACATTCTACATCAAAATTTAGACTACATAAAGGTGGACTTACCGACATGACTTTCATTGATTTCCCTAGTCCAAGCTGAACTGGTATTTCCTCATTTGTGAGCAACGCTCGTCAAAATTTTGACGTAAACCTTCATAATTTTGCATCAAAATTGCGACGAAAGCAATTTACATTTCTTTGCTGGTGCCATATAAGCGATGCCAAAGTGGACTAGTTTTGCGCCAAAATTTCAACCAAAATATTGCATTTGTTTCAAAATTGAGATCAAGATATGTAGAAATTTTGACAAGCTATCCCATTTATTGTAAAATCTTTGCTCTCATAGGAGCCTTCTAAACTGCACAAAACTTGATTCTAAAGCGTGATTTCTCACTACATGAGAGTCAGGGTATCGTGCACATTTCTACCTCCACACCATTGTTTCATTCATCACATGATTTATTTCATACAAAACAATGGGAAGGAGGAAGAAATGTGTATGATATCCTGAGTCTCCATCGAGCAATTATGCTTCATAGCTCAAATTTTGTGCAGTTTAAAATGCTCCTATGAGAGTAAAGCCTTTGTAATAATTGGCACAGCACATCTAAATTTTGGTTCCTGTAGGGAAGAATAAAATTAGGAAAGAATTATTTATCGGGAATGAAAGCCAATAATTTCATCTATTTTTCAAACAGATAAACGTGACAAAATAACTTATAGTCCCAATCACATCATCATAAGAGTGCATATATAACTATAACTATGTTTAAAACCAACATAATTTACAAATATCCACAATTCAAATATTATCCTTTGATGTTTTCTTTAATGCAAAGTTTTAAGTCAACTATGTTATCGCCTTGGATGTAATACCAAACTATCATTAGGCTAAAGACTGCAGCAAGATTTACGATTTACAAATGCAAGGAGAACTACCCAACCAAAGTAGAAAATGACATGAAAAGTTAACAATCTATTAATTAACAATCTAGATGAAATATTTCTAGCAATTGAACTGTACATTATAGAAACAAAAAATTGCCTTAAAATTGACACCTCACTAGTTGTTCATTTGCATCCGTAATGGCTTCACAAAAGTTGAAAGCTTACGATTTGTCAAGAACACAAAAGGCACTCATAGTTCAGTTGCATCAATAAAACTAAAGTAGTTCAGTTGCACGGTGAGGGCAAGAGACTGTCAATATCAATTTTGGAGTTGCAGATAGGTAAGCGATAAACATAAAAAGGTAGTACAAGATTTTAATAGCAATTGTGACCTTCATAGTTTTTCTCAGTAGTTTTGGGTCATTAAATTGGATAGAAAATTGATAGTAAAATGTGAAAGAGAACACACATAATGTCACATCAAAATAAGTTTGCATCCTACATATGAGTATGCATCA
Source organism: Cupressus sempervirens (assembly GCA_028749045.1). NCBI lineage: Eukaryota > Viridiplantae > Streptophyta > Pinopsida > Cupressales > Cupressaceae > Cupressus > Cupressus sempervirens. The sequence continues at coordinate 327,467,401 of CM053789.1, forward strand.
AAATTAAATTTTTACCTCCTCAATCTATCTGTATCAATAAAGAAATAAGATGTTTTTGTAATACAAAATTCTTGAACCCTATTCGACTATAATCTTTCAAACCTGCAAAATAAAAAGAAGGCCATAAGAACTAAAATAAAAGGATTTATTTCTAACAAACTATCACATATTCTTTGTATGTAGCTTTGGACATGATACAAGCTGTTTCACAAGTAACACTAAACATTCCAAATTTTTTCTCGTTTACTAGAGTGATGATAAACTATATGCAAAGTAGAAATAGTGCAGCATAATAGATGATCAATATCTACAATTTTTAATACTAAAAATTATAAAGAATGTAATACTCACAAGTGTTGCTGCCTAAGAGAATGCAACCCAAGTTTATCATGATCTCTGCAGCATTCATTGCATTGGGAATATCCTACTTATTTGCAAACACCAGTAACACTGCATCTCATAGTTCATCTTGCAAGAACAAGAAACTTAAATGATAAAAAAAAATTCTATGGATAACATGAAAATAATTGTTAAAAGAATGAGGCCAATTTTACACATAATAACCAAAGTTGCCATGAGAAAGACATGAAATCTTCTTGATCCATTTTCCAATTGTGTTTATACAATCTTAAAAATTCACTTTGATAGTTCTGACTAATTATTGTTGGAAGGATTTTATTTACTTCATCGAACGAGTGTATATTGTAGTCTTGGCTTCTTGTATTTTTCAAGATAGTATCATTACTCGTCTAGTATTGTTCAATCTGAAAGGATGATATTGATATGTTGTTTTTCTATAACAGCCAAAACAAGGGGTTGTTAACCTTTACACAAACAAAGGATGAAAGCATAAACATAGGGCATCAACAACACAACAAAATAAACCTTTTCCTATGCACTTGGACAAAAGTCTAAGCAACATCATTGTTACGATTGCAACAAAGGAAACCCCACTACAACCTTTCAATAAGGCCCAAGAGTGATTATTTAAGAGTCACCATTATCAGTAGAATTTTGTTCAAAACAAAAGTGGGAGCAATAACTTCAATAACATAGGCCACAAGGTTAGCAGGCATCGCACCTGAAATACGGTCTAACATCCAAAATTGTGACAAGAATGGAAGCGATAGAAGTCTAGCTCAGATGAACAACATGAGAAGCATCAATATAATCAAAAAAAGTTTCTTCTTTATTAGAAAAAAAGTCCTCAAAAGGAAAATCTCAAATAGAATCAGAAGCTCTAATTGTCAAATGGTCATTTTTGACGGCCCTCCATCAAGTCACATCACCTATTCAACAAAAAATGGCAATAATTAGACATGTATCCTATAGAGATTCATTCTCTACAACAAAATGAAAAACCCTCATATTCAATGCTTCACCCAGGGCCTCTCATCAACCATGATTGAAGTGGAGAGATCTCTATTTCAACTAGAATACAAACATAGAATAGCCCAAAATTGTACTAGATCCATCCAATTTTAGGAAATAGCAAAGGGAATTTCCAATGGCCTCAGGCAAAATAACTCACAAAAGTTAAATGAAGATGAGGAAGGAAAACCCAAACATAACTCACATAGGTATAGCTCAATGTCACCAAACATTAGGGACTTCAAAGAATTAGTCACCCAATGGTGTAAATCTTAGAGGCACTAGAGACTCTAAGAATTTATAGACCATACTTCTACACTAATAAAAGTCCATGTTATCACCACAAAATAGGAAAAAATTTGCATAAGACTTGATAGCCCAAGCATAGCTCCTTTAACCAAAATTTGACAGACAATTCTCTAGAGCATTCAACGGGTCTAGAACCACCAGCAAGAGCAAATATCCTAGCACCTAGAAGCCTAGCTTAGCGCTACACCAGGAGAGTCAAACCCCAACAAAAACCATCCAATGGATCTCTTCTAATGGCATGTGTTACAAGTATATTAAGTTCCCCTCTTTCTCCAGAGTGGAAAACATCATGAATTTTGAGTTCAGATCTACGTTATGTAATACTACTTTACTCATGTTTAGAGACCCTTACAATATATTCAGAGATACTTATTATATCTATTCTATAATAAATGGCAGTGTAATAGCATACTAGCATCAGATTTCATAACCCACATCAAAAGTGGTTAGTTACACAAGAAGAAGCATCGAACATGGGGCATGAGAAACAAATTCAGATTGATTTGTCCTCTATTATCAGAGGATCATAGTAAGGCACAACAAAAATTCTCAAATATAAATAATAGGCAACTATCATTTTACTTAGATCCCTATGAAAATGTAGCATTGAAATACACTATACATTGGAGTTAGGAATTTGGTTGACAACCAAAATCAATTGAATTGAAATAAGAAACTTCACCAAAGAATCAACTAAATATGTAATTTTAAGCATATTTTACTACTCAAAATGTTACGACTTCTTCCTTCTTGGCCTTAAACTCATGACATTTTCTAGTTTTACGGGGGGAAACACGATCGCTCCAACTATTAGTTCTAAATGGCTTCCACCTTAGGCGCATAGAGTCTTTGAACTAGATGGATAAAATACACAACCATGCTGAAGACCATGGAAATAGAGGATAACATGGAAAATACCAAACAAAAAGTTGGATGATGATGAAGACTACAGTGAAGGTAGAAGATCCTAGACATCATCAATTAATACCAAACTACCAGATGGAGTATACAAACTTGAAAATATAAGACACACGTTACAACTAAATGAAACTCTAGAAGCTACCATCAAATGGCATGACATTGAATCATTACCAATAAATGAATACAACATAGAGAAGCTACTAGATATGGTGTTTCTATTCATTTTTCAAATGAAAGAGTGTAGTAGGTATGCAACCACGACTAAGGAAAGTGCAATTTCACACCATTTGCCATGTTGATGTTGAGATACAAACCTGTGCAATCTAATCTCCCAAGGAATAGACAACACCACATATTGCCATTGATGTTAGAATAGTTACTAAAATGGTCATAAATTATGTTGTTATAGTAAAAGAATACTTTTACTTAAGAAAAAAAACTATACAATATTAAAACATGAAATTGTGCTTTAAAAACTAAAAAGGTACCGATAACAAAGAACTTCATTTTGACTTGCTAATTGGTTGTCACTATTAACTATAACCTTATCTTTAAAGTTTGAGCTTCACTTGGTTTCGAGAATAGTTAAATATTCTCTACTTAACAGGGCCAACCACGTGAAGGTGGAAGCTCATTTGGCCTCTTCCTCCCCCCCCCCCCCCTTAACATCACTCTAAATTCCCTATTAACATTTAATAACATTCAATTCATCCATTTTTGAAATATAACATTCAATCATTATAATCACATGATAACATTCATTAACACGTAAAATTCATAAACACACAACATTCATGAGTAATTCAAAATTAAGTCATTCATGAATAATTCATTAACACAATATTCATTAAAACCCAATATTAATGAATAATATTCATTAACACAATATTCAAGAGTAAGTCATTCATGAATAATTATATTTTTTTTGCTTTCTTGCCGTTTCTTTTTTTCATAAAATTTCTAAGAGGAATATCAATGTCCTCGTCATCCCTATTAACATTTAATAACATTCAATTCATCCATTTTTGAAATATAACATTCAATCATTATAATCACATGATAACATTCATTAATACATAAAATTCATAAACACACAACATTCGTGAATAATTCATTAACACACAATGTTCAAGAGTAAGTCATTCCTAAATAATTCATTAACACCCAACATTAATGAATAATATTCATTAAAAATATTCAAGAGTAAGTCATTCATGAATAATCATTTCTTTTTTTCTCTCTTTCTATTTCTTTTTTTCATAAAATTTCTAAGAGGAATATCAATGTCCTCGTCATCCCCCTCCTCTACTGGTTCTAACACATGTCTCCTCCTGATCTATTCAGGAACATCATGAGGCTGTTGCACCAAAGGGGGGTCCATTGCAATAACAAGTACTCCATGAGTTAAATTCGCACCATTTTATATTAGTGAATTATGAGTTTTTATTTAAGTAAAAGGACTATAAATCAAAAAATTAATTTAAAAGAACAAAACATAGATTTTCTTTACCTAAATGTGCGACATGATCTACCTGTTGATCAATCTGAACATCCTCTGGCACTCATTCAACACGACATGATTCTATATCCTCAACACAAAAAGGTTACACCAAGTTCAATTAAAGATATTAAATTGTATTAATAATTATATAATTAGTTTTAAATAACAAATGAGCACCTCCATTGATAGTACAATGCACATCAGGGGCTTCATGATGCTGCGTATGATCTGTGTCACAATTAATTGGCTGCATTACAATGTCATGCACATTATTATCAAATAAATTATTGCTCAAGTATTCAATTTCTAATATATATGTTGGCATATTTACCTGTGCATGTGATGCAGGAGATTTTTCAGTTGGGGTAATGGAAGTTTGCCGTAGGCATTCAGCCACCGCTGCATAGCCTTGCTTGAAGGCAATTTTTTTGTGTTCTTCTATGGCCTCCAGATTAAAATCAGTACCCTACATTTTTTTATTAATTAACAAAATTATTTTCATTTTATAAATCATTTTTCTTTGCAATTCATTTATTGCTACTTACAACACGTGCTTTGATTTTTGAATATCCTCCAGAGCCAAGTCTGTGCTGCCCAACCTTTTCCAGCCTCACCTTTGTTGCCTTTGATGTGTCCTGCAACCTATGAAAAGTTTGAAATATGTTAGATGATATAGATATAAAGATCAGTACTAAATAGTATGAAGGTTTTAACATAAAGTAGCATGTTCCACCAAAAATATGAAAAAAGGGAAGAAATTATAACATCATACCTTTAATTGACATGTGTAATCATGCTATTTATCCATGGAGTTCATGCTAAGTATTTATCCATATTCTGACATGCCTCTCCATAAAATTACACATCAATTTCGATAGTCTATATTATCCATTGTCACACAAAGTAAACGATAAGCTAAAAGTTGAAACAGCTAGTAGATTTTATAGATTAAATTTTTATCCCTACGTTCCACACTCAAAGTGTTTTTATCCCCAAGGCTGCAACAGGTATAAACTTGAGGGCGAATGTCAGATTTTAGATTGTTTTAGCAGCATTCCTTTTTACCCGTAGCTAAAAAGTAAGTATTTTTTTGTGTTCAACTTAAAAGACATCACCTTTGTACATCAAGTGCTTCTTTAGCCTCCACACTGCATGGAACTGATTTTATAAATGGTGGTTGTAACTAAAACAAAATCCCCACTGATTTTCTAAGATAACTAGCAACTAACAGGAACTACCTAGCATTGTTCCGAAAGAAGACTCATGACTTAAGACTTGTCTTAATCTATGTTTATTTTGATTGCTTCTAGTAGTGGAGCACCATTCAGAATGTTTGAGAAGATCAAAAATGTTACATCATAGTTTGGAGGATGTTTCGTATAGTCTACATCCACAACAAACAATTTCAAAGCTGACACTTGGATAGAAAACTGTTTAGATAAGCTTCAACTATTCGTAAAAGTCACACAGTAAAAGAAGAATTAAGGATAGAAAAAAATAAAAAGTCAACTTTAACACTTTTACTATAGAAATTAAGAAAATTAGTATGTGATCATGTTTAAACCATTTGCTTTAATAATGCCACATAATTTTGATCCTATAAATAAGGTATAAGAGTTTAAGAAACAATAAATTTCATAGAGTGGAAAGAAATAGCAAAAATTATTAGCATTATTTATAAGAATGAAATTTGGGTTAGATTTTTCCAAAAAAAAAATCATAACTTTAAATGCTTGCAAACAAATGCTTTCATGCAGATTAAAATAACATAAATGCTTACACTTGTAGGGGATATGGCCAATAATGGAGAATGCATGCACAACTCCTCCAAATAAGGAAAGCATTGTAGAACTTTGACATTAGCAAAATCTTCATCTTTAGAATAGGCGATTTTCCTGATCGATTTCACTTTTGCAAAATGTTCCAGAAGTTGAGTGTCAGTTTCCAAATAGAGACATTTAGGTAAATAGAAGCTCACCATTATCTTATTGGGAAAACTACAATCAATAATTCTAATGCTTTCTAAGAGTGGACAATTCACATCTAGTGTCATATATATATCATTGACATGTCTGAGGGGTGATACAATCAAAAGATCAAAACTAAGTGCTAATCAGAGAACTATCAATATCTCAAGTCTCAAAATGATACATCAAATATACAATGAATCTCATGATCAATATAAAGATACAAAAAGGAACAAAAGATAGCATGGACCTAACTACAGCCTTCCCCCTCATCACTAGGAGGAGGAGGAGGAGTAACATCTGCATGTGCAGGAGGCACTACACCATCAGAAGCTCAAACATAATCAAAGAACCTTGAGACATGTTGAGCTAGAGGTATTGCATTTTCATATACTACATAATAATGAGCAACCCGAGAGGTATGATGATAGGTCTCATCTCGCTCTAACTACAGGTCTCAGGTATGATTACTATATTATATTACAATTATTATATATCATTATATATTACAATTACTGAATATCATTTATCACCTATACTGCTAACACATACAACTATGGTACATGTAGTTGAGAATTACTATATTTTCAAGACATAATATAGCTATATGTGAAGTTATATATCATTGACAATTCACATCCAGTGTCATATATATATATATATATATATATATATATATATATATATATATATATATATATATCATTGACATCAGCAGCCCGAGAGGTATGATGATAGGTCTCATATCACTCTAACTCTATCTATCTCTTTAGCTCTATGATCTCAGACCATAGATCTACTATCTCACAGTTCCCCTCTTCTAGCTAGTCATGCATATCTAACTATAACTTGCACCTGTAACTTGCCCACCTACCTCTAAGAAGTCCTCAATCTCTCCCTCACATGTCATAGAGAATCTTGAGTCTATGCTAATACATCTCCTATGAGTGAAACCTGTGGAGGCTAGTTTGGCATGTCATCACCCCCTCCTCCACCCACATCCTATTGTGGTGGCTCCTCTATGCTATGTCTCCTAGCATCACCTCCTACTACACCCATGGTGCTCATCTCTCTGTGAGTTCTCACATGAGTAGGCCTATGTGCCTATTCATTATTTCTCGATCTAAGATCCAATCTAACAGTATGAGAAGGAATTGTAACAAGAACTACTAGTGGCCATTATAATGGTCTCTCCTTCCTCAAAGGATGTTCTTGTGGTTTTTGAACATTAGGGTGTGGTGGCTGACTAACTATCCCTATAGGATCAGTTATATGAGGAAATGAATGTGTGGCCAAATGCTCTATGTACTAGGGAGTGACACCATCATTCACTACATCTGGAAAGTAGTCCCACCTATAAATGGTAAGGCCACTAACATCTTCCATACATCTAATTGGGTCCAATCTAGGAGAACAACCTTTCTTTACCTCCTTGGTGAAGCAGGTGTAACTATAGTACTCCTGTGATATATTGTATTGATAGTTGAACTATCTCTAGACATGGGTTGGCGGAAATATCTCTATCTTCAATGAAGAATGGTCATTCATTGGCTAAGATACCAACATGAATCCTAGCTAGGAGAAGACATCATCTTATGGCTCTATGCCTAACCATGGTCTATAGGTAACATACATCATGTCATCCAAATGAAGTCTCAAATAGTTTGTCTTACCTAGTGTAGGCTGGATCATCTCTCCACAATACCAATAAATATAAATCTACAAGGGTTGTTGTCAGTCCTCAAAGATGGGAATGTGATTTTTGTCATTAACTTGTGTTTCTAGCATTGAATGTGATGCTTATTACTTTTAGGAGACTGACCATTAGTAAAATTCTTGCAAAGTTTTTCAAAAAAATTGTACTTGTCATTACAATTACTGAATATTATTTATCACCTATACTGCTAACACATACAACTATGGTACATGTAGTTGAGCATTACTATATGTTCAAGACATAATATAGCTATATGTGAAGTTATAAGCGCACTATTTATATCTTATGCAGGATTTATGCCCAGATTGAGATATATACAGTTGTGTCAGCATTGAGATTGAGATTTATAAGCAATTGTGTCAGCATATGAATTTAGGATTTATAAGTAGTTGTGTCAATTATATCTTATGTAGGATTTATGCCCAGATAGAGATTGAGATTTATAAGCAATTTTGTTAGCATATGAATTACATACCTTTCATCAATAGATAGATTAAATTGAGCTAGTTGAAATTGTTGATATTGAAATTGAACCCTAAATTTGCTCATTAATGTACTAGTAGTTAATACTATTGCATACCTTTTTGGATTTGCTAGTGTACTTTCTTTTGGATCTGCTGGTGTACTTTCTTTTGGATGTTCCCTTTTCTCCTTTGCATCCAAAATGAACTCATTCCAGTCCCTCACTGAAACAAAGGGAGGATGCTCATACTTCAGATTTAGGATGAGGCTCTTTCTATATGTGTCCCTCACAACCTTAAGATGTCTGGAAGCTTTTTGTAATAATTTCTTATGATAAAAAATATTACTACCAAACTCATGCTCTATATCTTCGATGAGCTCATCTTTTAATTTTTGATCTTGGTAGTTCCACCTTTTAAGAAAAAACACAAAATTGTTAGATATATCTAGTATAAGAAAAGACCCGAATGAAAGGAAAAATGTTGCACCAATTAATGATATGAAAAAAAAAAAGTGGGATAAAATTAGTTCAGTTATGATGTTCCACCTTTTACATATGGTGGGCCCAAATCTTCACAGCGTGAGGTCATAAAGCCTCCTATAAAATGTATCATTTCCTGCAAAAAATGTCATGGGATAATTAATAGTAAGAACCATTACAATGAATCATGCGAAGAATACTTTTTATAGTGAATAACAAATACATAAAATGAGATACATTTGATCTTTTTAGTGATGAATTTCAAGGTTGGAGGATCAACTTGACCAAAATTGACCAAAAAAGAAGTTTGGAAAAAAATTTAAAATGTCTAAAACCAGTCAAACTCTACCAGGGTTCTATTGTTAATGTTCTGAAACTAAAAAATGTACTATGACTATATTAATCAGTATACCTTGAATAAAAAATATAGTGCATAATACATATAACTTGCCATGACCTTCATTTTTTGTCATTCTTAATTGATGTTGTCACTGATCATACCTGGGATATTATGGAAAACAAATATTGCTAAAATAGACAGTGAAGCTGAAATTGAGCACTCTAAAACTCTAACAGGCAATAGCAATGATGTGGGAAATCATTGAAAATTGAACATTGAATATGAAAGAAGACTCCCACTTTTGGTTCTCTATAGAAAAATTGGTTAGTATCTTCTACTAAAAGCATGAAATTGCAATGTACCGAATTACTAAACTAGAGAATTACTGGTATAGAAAAAAGGTCATTGATAATTCAAATGATCCTACCAAACCACTTCCTATCATGTTTACATCTTGCAAGAAAATCCTTATTACAATATAAAACAATATTATTTAAAGTACCTGGAATCTTAGGACATTTCGAAGGCATTGATTCATCATCGTCAATCAACAACAATGTCTACATAGCTCCCGTGCTAGAAATACAGGTAGCTCCAAGAAATGACAGTGAATTATCACCAATACATGCACTATGATCCGCATTTGGCGGCATACCAGACGGTGCATCTCCTACCAAAAAAAAAAACACTATGTGATGCACCCAAGATTAAAGTACATATTATCAACTCATAATTAACACAAAACCAAATATAGCAAAACAAGGATTTACCAGCTAGACGTCCCCTTGTTGCCGACATTGCAGTTGGCAATCTCATACGGGCATCCGTCAACCTCTTAGGAGTCTCTTGCACTAGATGACTTGAACAATACATTATTAGCAAAGACATTCTGAAATAATAAAAGTAAGAGTTAAGAAGTTTTGAATGTTTGAAATAAAAAATTCCTTCTAACTTGTCAACTAAAAGATTATTTTACCAGTGGCAGTCGGAGCTCTACTACTACCAGCCTCACCGCATTGTCCTTGACCAAGTTGTGGATCAGTTGCCAAAAATTCCTGTATAACAAGAATTTAGTAGTTAAATTTTCTTACAACTCTTTAAAAAAATTGCATCAATAAAGTCTTTTTGCAAATATTACATATTTTACTTCACAACATAAAAGATTATAAAATACAAATCTTTATTAAACTTTTTTTATAACTAAATATTCATTGGAGCTTACTTCATAATGACGAGCTTGCACTCTCAAATCTGATAGCCTCTTCATCATCTCCTCGGATTCCATATTTTCCTCATCCAAAATTGTCATTGCTTCTAAATTAATTTTTAAAAATTTTTTCTTCAACATTTTTATGAAATCGAGAGTTTCAGCAATATCATCATCAAAAGGCGTAGCTAGTGGCTTGGCACTTATTGATGCTACTTTACCCTTATCCTGAACATCAAATTGTGAGAGGAATATCAGTAAAACTATCATAAAAACTAAAAAAATGTAAATAAAATAACGTAATAATATAACAGTTTTCAACTATCTAATTTGTCCAATTTCAAAAAGGTTTACCCTTGCTGAAGAAGGGGTGGGAGTAGCATCCTGGTGACCTCTATCATCTGTCAGATCCATATTGTCCTATCACAAAGATTAAACATAAAAAATTCAGCTAAATGAAAGCAATAAACAGCAAAAAAAAACTTATTAGCAAAATGGTAAATAGTACTTACACCGTAAATAAAATAATGTAATAATATAAAAAATTTCAACTATCTAATTTGTACAATTTCAAAAAGGTTTACCCTCACTAAAGAAGGGGTGGAAGTAGCATTCTGGTGACCTCTATCATCTGTCGAATCCATATCATCTTGTCACAAAGATTAAACATAAAAAATTTAGCTAACTAAAAGCAATAGACAGCAAAAAAAATAATTATTAACAAAATGGTAAAGAGTACTTATAGCCCTCATGATAGTTACTTTGTTTGTATCTATGCGATTTAAATGGTAATCGATTAGCAGTTCTTCCCCTGCACTTATTAATTTTATTACACAAAAAAAAATTTCATTCCCCTCACACGCCTCAAATATGCAATTGGGTTGCTTACTAGTTGAAGAAGGTCACGTACTATTTATAAAACTTGCAATATTACCTATTGCTTTTGGTCTTCCATCAATGTACATAGCAAATCTTTTACTTTGATCATTTTCTTTCCATTGTATATAATTAGCTGATACCCCATACCTATGCATACTTTTTTTATACCGAACAATCCACATCCAATCATTTTAATTGTAACATGGGCCAACATACTTGAACAATTCAACAACTTTGTTATAACCTACCTTTATCCCATCCATGGAAAATAGGCCCAAACCATGTAATGAGGATGGAGCAATGCAATATATCCTCTCATTAACACAAAAATCTATGTTAATTGGAGGTAGCTCATTGGGTACTCATTCTTTCTCAATGTGTGAGTATCGAAAGGGCACCTTGATGTCACCTTTGGTCTCATCATCATAAGAACACGACCCCCCATTAGCAAGGAAAAATTGCATGTGTTTATCAATTTTTTTTCTATTCTTTTGACCTCTAGTTGATCTCCCTATTTTAGCCATACTACATGTAGAGATTTCATCTACCAGTTCCTCATTTCCCTTATTCGATGTATATAGATCCAACAAGTACCTATTTGGTGGGTCCTGCAATCCATCAAATGGAAAGTGAAAGTGACAAATATAAAATGTAGTAAGTTGAAAGTGATTATACAATTCTATTTCTATGTAGACCTTCTTTGTCTATATATATATTATATGATTATATAATATGTCTATTTATAACATGCGTGCTCAATGATAAACAAGAAGAATATAAGAAAATTATGTCTATTTATTGACTTATACCTACTGATCCATGTCACTGTGCACAATCCATGCCAAACGGGTCAAATTTCCTGTAGTCAATTGACTGTTTGCAAAAAGGGTGACAATCAGACACAATATAAACATTGGTAATTATAAATAATATATGTTGTAATCATTATAAATGAACACAATAAATATGTAATCAAATTTCCTGAATATGTTAATCATTTACTTTAAGTTAGCTAAAAATTACATGATACACATTTGCTACAAATAACTTAGATGACAACATGAACAATAGGCAACATCGCAAACATGAACAAATTTCCCTTATATATAGAATGCAAGATCATCAACAGAAGGGGTGACGATGTACCTAGAGTCAATTGACTATTTGCAAAAAGGGTCATAATTAGACACAACATAAACATTGGTAACTATAAATAACATATGTTGTAATCATTAGAAATGAACACAATAAATATATATCAAATTACCTACATATGTTAATCATTTATCTTAAGTTAGCTAAAAATTACATGATATGTGTATGCTACAAATAACTTAGAAGACAACATGAACAATATGCAACATCGTAAACATGAACAAATTTACCTTATATATAAAATACAAAATCATCAATAGAAGGGGTGATGATGTTTGTAGTCATTGATTATCTTCATCATCATCATCATCATCATCACCATCATCACCATCATCATCATCATCATCACCATCATCACCATCATCATTGCCATCATCGTCGCCATCATCACCGTCATCATCGCCATCATCACCATCGCCATCATCATCATCATCATCACCATCATCATCATCATCATCACCATCACTATCATCGTCATCATTTCCATCATCATCATCATCATCATCACCATCATCATCATCATCACCATCACCATCATTGTCATCATCATCATCTTGATCTTCATCATCTACTTCTTCATCATCTTCAATATCTTCTTCTTTCATAACATTATACTTTATCGGCCTTCCTCTTGGATCATGTCTAACAACAAATGACCAAGCCTATTTATGTGGAACCTTTGAGTAAAACACTTGCTCACATTGGCTTGGAAGAACATAGGGCTCATCTTCAACTGGCTCAAATGACCTTGTATTGATCATTGTAAATCCATTATCATGTTGAATAACCGTTCTATCTGGATCATTTTGATTTAATCATAACCTGTACCATTTGACGACGAATAGAACTACTTTGAAGGTGTTAAATTCACACTCAATTATATCATCCAAGATGCCATAGTATTGATTTTGAGATTGTTGAAGATGTATGTCATTTCTAGATGATATATTGGTGACCTTGAAAACTACAGTTATCCTAGAATTACAGGTTTTCTTTGTGTCATCCAACCTTTTTATGTGAAATTTGTGGTCATGATAGTACATAGCTTTGTGGTGCTTGACCTGCAATTTTTGAAGTGTGTGTAAATTATTTTCATCGTGAGTTGATACGAAACATACGTCAAGTTATGATCATTAATAAATTTCTATGTACCTTTCCACCTCTTAAACCTTTTACTAGATTAACTACCATCGGCATAACATTAGAATCTCTATTACGATGAGCTTCTATAACCAATGAAGCAACACCTTCCCATGTTAATTAGAAACCATTTTTTTGACATCATTCAATCCATTCCATCATCCAATCAAGATTGTTCACAATATACAAATGCATTGCATCCCACTCTCGACCACCTGTTTCAAAAAAATACACCAATTAAAAATAACTTATATTGAAGATTTATAAGAATTAATTAACTAAAATAACATCTTAGATTTACCTCTCACTTTCCTTGATCTACCTTTGCCCATCAAGTACTCCCCTTCAAATTTGTTAATTGAGTTGGGATCCCAAATACGATCTACATGGATCTTTGCTGCAAACTTAGGAAGATATTCACTAATGTACAACATGGTCTGGTATACCATATATCCCTCCACCATAGAACCCTTGGGATGTGCTCTCTGTCGAACCAATCCTTTCAAAAATTTCAAGTACCTCTCAACCATCCACATTGACTTGGTTGGTACAGGTCCACACAATTCAATCTCCTCAACTTGATGTATGAGGTAGTGTTATTGTGCATTAAAAAACTTGGAGGTAGACACTTTTGCATTTCACACATCAGAAGAGGAATTTTTCTCTTCCAACATTTTATATCTTCTTTATTGATTTCTTTAGATGACAACCACCTCATGTATTTTCCAAGATCATATATAACTTGTTTGACATTGTTGGCGAAGTGGCATGGGAGAGATAGAGGTAGAACATACTGTAATATTTGTAAAATGATCTTGTCAATATTTTATAAAAGAATGCAATTGAAACTACATGCGGTATATAAATATATAGTGAATACAAAATAACATGAATTACCTTAATAAATGTATGCTAATCGTGTGTTTTCAACCCTGGCCCAAATTCACTTTTATTTGATATGACATTGTTTATGTTCGTAGAAAATCTTGTGGGAAATCATAATTTTTTTATGACTTCTTTTATAGCATTGCTCTACTGCTCTAACAATAACCAACTAAGGGCACTTGTATCAATCTGGTCTCCATTGTTATTTGATCAAATGCCATTTTTCATTGCATGGTTGGATTCTTCAATGTCACTACAAGTTTTGACAATTTGATCTTTGTCATGCCTTCCATCCAAGATTTTCCATAATGTCTCTGCTACATTCTTTCCAATATGCATAGGATCAAACAAATGCACAATTGGGAGTTGCTCATAGTATGGCAACCTAGTAAATTGTGTAGGATAAATTTTTAGTCCTTTTGGAAGTTGGTCATTGATGTCTTGACGACCTTCACAAGCATCAATCACATCATTAGTAAACAAAACACAATATCAACATATAAATTTGAAACAAAAACCATCAAATGGAATGACATTACCTCGACGATTTATTTTATTGTATGCCAACTTCCATAGGCGAGGTGTCATTCTCTATGGCTTTGACGTAGTCTCTTCTAGACCATTGAAAATATGTTTTTTGGTAATTCGGTACTTATGATTTTTGTGCAGAAAGTGTCTATTCTCATCAAACACCTGCTTTCTTAAACTTTTTGAATGACGAGATTTTGTCTTTGGACCACAAACTGGACATGCAAATTTACCCTTTTTTTGAAGACCTACAAGATCATGTATAATTAGATTAAATGTGTTAACTTTGACATACCAAAAAAGAGGTGTCAAGAAGAGAACATACCAAAAAAAATTTGTTAACCCAGGGGCATCATGTATTGTCCATACAAGAATTGCATGAAATTGAAATTTTCTTTGTCCTATTGGTCTACAAATGTCATACATAGTAACCCCATTCCATAACAGCACCAACTCATCGATAAGGGGTTCAATATATACATTGATATCTTTAACTTGGTACATACCTAGTTGAATGAGCAAAAATATTACATAATTATTTTGACCATTTGATGGATTAGTAATAATAAATTAATTTAGA
Organism: Cupressus sempervirens; assembly: GCA_028749045.1. Classification (NCBI taxonomy): domain Eukaryota; kingdom Viridiplantae; phylum Streptophyta; class Pinopsida; order Cupressales; family Cupressaceae; genus Cupressus; species Cupressus sempervirens. The sequence goes on from CM053789.1 coordinate 327,482,844, forward strand.
TAACCACTAAATAAAAAAATACCTGGAACAATCAGTGTCAACATTATGTGCTCTCTCTTTATGGACAACCAAAGAGGTATGTTATTGTTGATAACAAAAACAAGCCACACCGAGTAAGTAGATCTCATCTCTCCATAAGGATTGACACCATCTACTGCCAATGAAAGCTTGAGATTATGAGGTTCTTCTTTAAAGTGTGGCCATTTTTCCTCTATTTCCTTGAATGTCGAACCATCTACAGGCATTCACATAATGTCATCTTGACTTCTATTGCATGCATGGTAATCCATAAATTGTGCCAAGCTATTGCACTTGAATAATCATTATAGACGTGGAATAATGGGAATATGCCGAAGAACCTTGTGAGGCACCTTTTTTGTTAATCGGTCTGATTGATATCTACTGATATGACAAGTAGGGCATTGTATTGCAAATTCATGTTTTTTATGGTATATAATATGATCGTTCAGACATGCATGTATTTTTTGATACTCCATTCTAATATCTTTCATAATGGTAGATAATTTTTGGCACGAGCGAGGTAGAATGTTTGATGGTGGTAACAAACACTCACCTATCAACCTACAACCAAAAATATAATTTCTTAATTTAAAGAATATTAATTCCTACACGAACCCAATGTTAATTGTAAGGGAACTACAAGTAAAATAATGAAAGAAGATGGCATACCGTAACATACGTGTCATTGCTATGTTGGATAAACCATTCATAACCTTCAAGTTCACCAATAGAAATACAGTGGCAAGAAGAGTTGTTTTCAAGCCTTCATATAGGGACTATTGTGCCTTCTCAAGTAAAGGTACATCAAGCTCTACATCATCATCATCATCATCACCATCTTGATCATTGTGACCATTTTGATCATCGTGATCTTCATCATCCTGGTCTTCTTCCATGGTATCATTACCTTCTACTTCAATATTCACACCTCCATGTTCCCTCGTTTGGAAATCCACATTCTCCGAATTGTCATGGTCCATAACATGAAACTCAGGGATGTTGACCTATATGAAAATGATGACCTTATATTAACCATGACCACAATGTCATCATCAAATCATGTCTTATGTAATTTATAAACTATTAAAATACATACCAATGGGTGATACTTGTTTCCACCTTCAATGTGACCATGTTGCCTACAATGTTGCTCAACTATTGTGATTAGATATCTTTGAGTCTTTAAGCCCTTACACATTTTGCAAGGACAATAAAATTTTCCATCACCTTTTCTTTTTAAGTTAGACCACAGTCTAGCAATTGTCTCCCTATTTCTTTGTGCATTGATATCGTCAGACATGGTCTTTCTTGAATGGAATGACTCGTTGGTGGAAGAAGGATGATTTGTTTGCAACCTGCAGATGGAGTAGTAAGAGGAAGACACATATAAAAAGGAGTTAGGTCTCTGAACCAAGTAGGAGCTAGGACATGTTGGAGTGGGGTCAACCCAAGATATTTTGGAATCTTGAAGAACCTGGCAAAGGGTATCTAGAAAGGTGAAAATAAACAAGTATTTTTATAGCTATAAAGGAGGAATCAAGAGTGTTATAAATAATGAAGAAGAAACTTAAATCCATACAAATTCACCTCTATTTACAATCTGACCTTTCTACAAGTGAAATATGACAACATACAAAATTTATAATCACATTTTCACTTAAAAAAGAACACCAAATATACCTTTGCTACAATATCTTCTTCAAATTCTTCGCTATCAGTTTCTTCAGAACTGCAAGCTCCTGTGCAGAAAAAAGATGAGATGTACTAAGTAATTTTTGATGGGCAATATTTAAACAAATCAACTATCAAAAAAATAATTTATGAAATTCAGTTGCTTTATTATGTACCGAAGACTTGGCAAGATGTTCCCAAGTCTATCTATAGAATGCCTATTTGCATGGTTGTTTGCAAATAGTCTAGTATGGTGCCACTTTTGAACAACAAAAAATGTCACTAGGGCTAGTAATTTGGCTCAAGAGATGCACAAGCCTATTGAGACCACAAAACTTTTAGTTCATATAGCATTTAGCTGTCTTCTTTAACAAAATCCAAAGAGAATACAAACAAACTAATGAGTCGTGTCTATCTCAATTAAATAGCAAGTACTATAGTGAGAATTAGGAAACTGATCTTGTGAATAGCATCTAGTCCATAAAGTATTAGGAAAGTGACCTTGCTGATTAGTTTAACATAGATTGGTGAACAAAAAATTCATAATAAAAATCTGATTTTTTTCCACACTTGTTCAAACTATATAATGAAATGACAAAAAATGAATTGTATACAAGTCACTCCAAACCCTTAGCTTTTAATATGCTTCATAGATGAGATTGCATTATATGTTTTGAACAAGATGTGGAAAAAAATCAAATGACATAGATATAAGCATTCTCACACCATGAGTGAAGCAACAATTGCATAAAGTTTTATTGCAAAAAAATTGTCAATATTATTTACATTGTACATACTTGTTTATATAATGCTTCAATTCCTAAACTAAGAAACTATAGCTATTGTTCTAACTATAGCTATAGTTGATGTATGAAATTATATGCATAACTACTCCTATAATAGTTTATAATACTAGATTATAATACAAAAAATCCTCATCCGAGATTTAGAATACTACTTTGATGATAAGCCCAAGGCTTTTATGACCTAGACCAACACATAAGCTAATGGAATAAGATGGTCACATAATAAGGAGAAGAAAGAGGATCAAAAGTTCAGAGTTACTAAATCAAAAAACTTAAAAATGATCCCCTTGAGGTCTTCTATGAGGGACTCTCATGCACATTAAAAACTACACATGCACCCATATAGGTAAAACTTTAAAAGATGAAAATAAAAATCCTGCATGCAGTTTGGCAGGCACTACTCCATGTGGGAACTGTTAGTTAAATTCACAATTCCCATCAAAACATGAAAAATTACCTACTAATTATTAAGAAGCAACACTTTGAAAACAAAACTCAAGGGGCATATGGGAAAGTGATAAGAGGATTGCCATTACTAAGGGAAGCTGACTCTTTTTTCTCATCCATATTGGATCTAGCGGATGAGATCCAACTTTAGGATATGTCCTAAGGATTTCTACTTCTCATCCATTGAAGAAAAGTATGTCTGATAGTAACAACTTATGTCATTTGGTAAGCCAACAGAATTGCTAGAAGTCTTCACAATCTACTCCTTCCATGCTATAAGGCTTTTGAATGATCTCTTTTAATGCCTTATCAATGGCTTCTCTTGCCTATTTTCCCTTGGATAGTTAAAAGCTTGATGGTGAGTGGAAGATACAAAACTTTACTATTGCTACTCTAATAACAAGGTTAAGAAATGACACCCACAACCATTTTTTGTTTGCTTCATAATCCTAAATATAATTAAAATTGGTTCATACAAACTTCCATTGTATTTACCCATTTTCAATGGTCCAATTTTGAAAAAGCTGCTGTTGGTTTGATTGAGAAGTTCAAGAGGTCATAAAGTGTTTTAAGCACTTTCTAACTCTCCAGCACACATCACAACCTGTCAGGCACTATTTGACACCCTACTATACTGATGCCCACCAAGATCTTGCTTGCAGTACTTTATGTTGCATCATGTCTATATATATTCCATATGCACATATTGAAATATAAAAACAAAAACAATGACAATGAAAATAATTGGATGACACACAGTAGAAAAAGGCCTGATTTGGGGAAGACTCTCTGATAGTAGACAACTGAATACAGTAGGGCTTTATTAGCTCCTGCCTGGCCAAGGAAGAATGCCTTACAAACAGTCTATACAAAAGCATGAGCAAAGAGTTAAAGAAGATTTTCTAGGCAAACAAAACAACATCCTTTCATTTTAAGATGATATATAAAGGCATTCTTCCAGAGAGGGGCCAACTCGGTTCATTTTGAGTTTGCTAGGTTTAACCCATAGGCATTTCTACACCGACCTAGATCTCAAATAAATTTTATATCAGACCCAGATCTAGGGACTATGAGTGCCAAACTAATAACTTAGTTTTTTGTACAATCAAATCAACATATTAAAGACATAAAGCCATTTGTACAAGGGTGATATTTCCTCAAGTTTTCTTTGTTGCCAAATTCCTTTAGATAAAGATAGCTACTGTAAATAAGTGGATAGATTCACCCAAGAATCTCTCCTGTAAATGGAATTCCTTCTCAATTTTGGAAGGATAATTTCACAAATATTGTAATGTAAACTTCTAAAATTAGTTCATCCAGACACGAAACCAAAAAATGTCTGCCAAATCTTATGAGAGAGAACAAAAAAAAATGATCAATAAATTGAAGTGGGTTATAGGATCAGACATTTCAAATACATTTCCATGTAATTATTGGTCTAAAAGGTTGACCCCTATCTTCCTTATGAGAGTAGTTTTGGTTTGGATAATAGTTTATAAAGCAAAAAAGCTATGTTATGGACTGAATCGTTTGGTAGATACATATTCAAATTAGACAATATTAGAGTGCCAGGTTTTATTATAAATGCTTTTTTTGTGATTTGACTTCCATATCCTTGAATCTTGATCTTAATGTTTTGTTTTAATTTGAATTTTGATTATGTAGGTATAATGGGAGAGAATTGGGGTACGTATAATCTCTTTTCTTCCTCACAAAATTGAGCTTCAAATGAGGTTCAGGGGTGGACCCAATATCCATTTGCATTGGATTTTTTGTAAGGTTTACAATTTTGGTAGGTTCGAATTGCATTTTGAATGGGTGTCATGGGTGGTAGCGGCATTGCTCTATTCCAACATTGCTTCAAAAATCTAGAGGTGAGTCATTTTATCCAATTAGATTGGATTTTTTGAAAGTTTTTAACATTCTAGTTGATTGGAAAATTATTTTATTATTTTAGTTGTCATCTTTTCTTAGTTTTCAATCTTATCCTTGTTAGACATGGTTTGTTACTCTTGTTAATTGGGACTTTCACTCCTTTATTAATATTGAATCTCTAGGTAATCATTTTCTGTGTCATTACATTTTGCAATACCCCTATCCCAGAGATTTTTTGGATATCCAGGCATTATATCAATCCTGGCCATGCATCCAAGTGGAATTTCATTTTAAGCCAATAAAATCTATATATTCAATGATATACTCCTCTCTAATTAGTTTCTGAGAAAATAGATACTAACAATATAATTACGTCATGGGATTTATCCTTCTACAAAATACATAAATTCTGAAATCTTTGAACTTAGGAAAATTTGACATATCTGTCTATGAAATCTTCAAAGATAACTGAAAATATCATGACTTTATCTTTGATGCCTTCACAGATCACACAAAGTGAATTTTTTTTTGAAGCCCTTGAAGATTACTGAAAATATTATAAATTAATCTATGAATCCTTCAAAGATCAGTAAAAAATAATTGTAAATTTTGATCTATGAAGCCTCCAAACATGACTAGGATCTCAATGCTAAAGAACAATGTGGCTGCATCATAGATCATCTGCTGTAAAAAAAAAAACATGTTAACAAGGTTATAGTAGTATATTAGTTCATGTTAAGGTTTCCAATATCTATCTTAATAAGTCACACAATATGATCATATCCCCCTTATTTCATTAATTTTCTATATCCATTAGGAATGATTTTTGAATTTTTATGTGCATTGATAAATTTTTTTGTGCATGGACTCTTTTCTAACAAAATGAATATGTTGAGAAATCTTTTCTAACAGTGCCTTATCAACCATGAACATGGTTGTGAGGTAATATGTTTAGTGTCCAACCTCAACAAAAATTGGTTTCATAGAATAAGAGCATAGCATAATTTCATAAGCTATGTCAGCTTCTTCCCCTGCATGCTCCAAGAAGCTTGAAAATTATATTTGGAAAATAAATGTTGATGACAGTCCTCATTAATTATAATCCATCTTTTCCTATTCTATTTAGAATAATATTTACTCTGTTAGATCTAATCTGTTAGTATATCAAATAAGATTTGGGGACATTACATTGTGATAGAGGAGTGACTCTAAGTAAGCAAAAGACTAAAACTACACTAGCAACCAAAGTAGGTCATTGAGTTACAAGCTCAATCACAATCACAAGAAATAGCTCATGCATAGATGAATGAAAGGGGCTATATTTTTTGGATGATAATAGCTCACAGAGATTGCAAATCAGACTTCACAGTCCATCAAGCTTGAGTTCCCTTCTAACATCTCAATGTATCATACCTTGAATACATAGGATTAACAACACATAGATCAGCAAAATGGAGCAATTCCAATTGATAGATGAATATGTTTAAGTTCATTTCCATCATCTTGGTGTATTAGACCCTTGATGTAAAACAATATCAACTCATTGATCATGACATATGCTTGCTGTTTTGCGAATTGACTATTTATTATTTATTCAATATTTTTAGGCATCTGTCCCAATTGATTTTGTAGTTCCAATATCTCTATTCTTTTGCATTACTATTTTCTATCTTATTTTTCATTCTATTATTTGTTTCAATACATACATAGACTATTGTCTTAAGATTTTTTCCTTTTGTCTATTTCTTATAGGTAGCCCAAAAGTGGTTATTATAATGGGCTCAGATTCTAATCTACCAGTCATGATAGCTACTGCAAAAATTCTCAAATCATTTAGTGTCTTATATGAGGTTGGTTTGTGAAGCCTATTTGAATTGCACACAATTTCCTGAAGAATAATTTTAAGAAATGCTTAAATGAATGGAATGCAACAATATTTGGTACCACACATTTTGATAAGATATTTGAATTCTGGTTGTGTTGTAGATAACCATTGAATTTTCTCATTGAACACCTGATGGAATGGAAGAATATGCTAAAGAGGCCCATGGAAAGGGAATCAAATTCATAAAAGCAAGTGCAAGTGGAGCAGCACCCCTTCTTGGTGAGTGAACCTCTAATGATTGAAAAAATAATGTATAAAGTCATTTGTGGTTCACATCTCTAAAAAGAAACAAAATATTTGATAGGTTCTTGAATCTTTATTAATGAAACAATTAAGTTATAACACAGGTATGATAGCTTCAATGACTACACTTACTGTTCTTGGTGTCCCAATTAAAGGTTCATCACTAGATGAAATGGACTCCCTACTATCAATACTTCGGGTGTTTGAAATGATAATTCATCTTTCATGTTTGAAATGGACCAAAAAAATAGATTTGCATGACAAGAGACAAGATCGTGAAAGACCATATCCATCCAAATAAAAGAAGGATAGACTAGAAAAAAAACTAGTCAAGTCCTACTACCAACAAAAAGACACTAAGAGCTACCATTCTTCTTTCCCATATATGAGATCAAATAGTCATATCAAAAGAGAAGACAAATTTAAAGTTTTTTTCCTTTTTACAATAATCCAGTCCTCTTTCACCTTTGTAGCCTCAACTTGCTAGAAAATGGAATCTAGTAATGGAGTCCCCACACAAATCAAAGAGCCAAAAAAAACTAAGGATACAAAAGCACCAATAGAAAAGGAACCAACATCCACTAAATAGATATCACTAGAAAAACCTTCAAGAAGCATAGAAGAAGAACTAATTGAGGCCTTATCAAAAATATTAGCAAAACCATAAATTCGAAATGGAACACTATTACTTGTTGAGCCTACAGAAAGAAAAGAACTAGTAGGAAAAACCAAAGAAGCAACAACATAACCAATAGTATAATGTTGAATTCTTCTCAATAGTATAATGTTGGAATGAGTAATCTTCCCACTAAGAAACAGATTATTTAGACTTAAGGTAGTTAATTTTTGAAGTTCTCAAAGTTTGTTATTCAAATATGGAGATCAGATGTAAATACTGGTCATATGATATTATAAGTATAGGAATACAAAGCAAGGCACTAATGTTTACATAAAAAGTTATGGCATCAGATCTTACCTTATGTTATAAAGGTCATCAGGATAGAAGTATCAATAATAGCTTGCAGTGCTAAGCATGGTTTCTAGATTTTGATGGAGAGCAAATATCATTATGAGCAGTGATTACTAGAGACATTATTAAGTAACATAAATACAATACCATTGTTGATAATTAGTAATTTGATTCTCCAAGTCATACATGGGGTATATATTGTCATAATCAAATATTGAATGTAAATCTTTAACTTCTTGATTTGTCCTTGAAGAAAGGTGAATGCATTCATTTGAACTTTAAATCTTTGAATGTACCTAATGATTTTTGTGAAGCCAATAGTTATTAATGGTAGAGGTAAGGTTAACTGCCATATGGAGAAATGGAAGCCAAGCATACATGGCTATCATCTTTGAGTGAGGTGCACCAGTGAGGAAACAAGGAATTTGAGTCATGATAGTATTCAATACTCCATCTACAATCATGACAATCATCTAGTCCACACGAATAAGTTATGATTCACAATAGAGGTGCTAAGTCACAAGGTCATAATTAGCAACAACATGACATATTTTAAAGAAATTTATACATATGAAGGGGATCCCTTCATAATTGAAAGGTTCAATCCAACTGCCCGGTGCCATGGCTAAGATTGAGCAAAAAATGGTAGAAAAATTTGATAAGCACCTTGATTCCTTACCTCTTCCTCAATTTTTGCCTCTTCTCCTAAATTTCTTGTGCAACTCCCCCACGCATGCTCCTTAGAATCTTTCAAACTAGAGGAGATGACAAAGATGGTGTTCACATCTGTATCCCAATCATATTCACATCCAAATTGAGATGCCCTACAAGTGATATACCTCCCACCCTCTATGCTAATCTCCTCTCAATTTGATAAAATGCAATGAAATGGGTGGCCAAACCCTTATTTAACAAAAAAATGATGCAATGAAACTGGTGGCCAAACCCTTATTTAACAAAACAATGAAATGGGCAGGTGCAACTCTTTTTCATTTTGACATGTTCAACTAAGTGTTGGTTGAAATTTCGACCGATGCTAAGTGTTGGTCAAAATTTTGACCAACACGGGCATGGATTTTTTTTAAAAAGAGATTTTTCCTTCCATATTTCGACCAATCTAAAACATTTTAATAAATGGTCGCAAAATCACCTCAAATGTACTAGTGTGTCAGCATTCTTTAAGCCAAAAGGCATGACTTGATAACAAAAAGTTCCCCATGGGGTAGTAAATGTCATTTTGTGTTGGTCTTCTTGTACAATTTTGATCTAATTATAACTAGAGAAACTATCCATTAGAGATAACATTTCATGTTTGACAGTCAAATCCACTATAATGTCTATGTTGGGTAGTGGAAAATCATCCTTAGGACATGCGAGATTGAAATCTTGAAAATATGAACATATGAGAATGCCCTCAGAGACCTTTCCTGAAAAATGTTGGAAACCCACTTAGGATAATCAATAGGTCAAATGAACTTTGCTTCTAACATTTTTTGCAACTCTACTTTGACTAAAAGTGCTACCTTAGGATGCATCTTGCGTAACTTTTTCTTAACATGTTTAATCTTTGGATCCACTACTAAGTGATACAAAACTAAGTCTTTGTCTAAACTAGGGATGTCTTTGTATGTCCATGTGAAATTTTTTTTTCCTTTTTGTAGGAATTGAGTCACTACTTCTTGTTCTTCTGGGCTTAGGGTAGCAGTAATGTAGGTGATTTGCAGATTATCTACTGTACCCAAGTTAACTAGAATTGTGTCTACATTCAATATAGATGACTTTTTTGGTGGTAGAGATTTGAATGGAAAATTAACCTCTCCCTCTTCTAGTACCTCTAGGAAGTCTTCACCAGAAGAGATGTCCTTTATTTTATCTTTTTCTTCATCCAAGAGTGCTCTAAAAGAGTTTTCACTAGAGGATGTTTCTTCTAGTTATTTATTTTTCTTTTGTGACTAAGAGAGTTGACTTGGCTACCAAAGTAGGCTTCCTCATTTTATTGCATCTCATGCTTGTAATCTTGGAGATTGTTAAGGCCAAAGAGTGTCATCAATACTTCATCAAATTTATAGGTATCGAGAGTTGGTGGTGTGTCTTGAAGGTCCCAGTCTATCATATCAGGGTTGGTGAGGGGTAGGTCAGTGGATGAAAGGTCAACTATGGTAATGGCATGAACATAGTTATCTAGGTCATCCTCAATGTATTGGAAAGGTACTTCAAAGAATTCTTCCTCTTCAGTCTCATAATCAGGTTCAACCATACAATAGTTGTCAACAAATGACACCTTGGTTTTAATGGAGCCCAAATCTCATCCTTTAGGATAGCAAGAAGCCTCAAGGGGTTGTCTGATTCCATCTTCTTTAGGTCCAAAGCCAGTGTCATGATATCCCATGTTTTTAATGATTGAAGGATCCTTGCTATACTTATCTTTAGGGAATTCCATAGGATCATCTTTTCCATCATAATATACCCAATCTAAGATATTAGACTCCTTTTGTTCATCACTAAGTGAACCCCAATGTTCAAAGGTTGTTTTATTAACATGCATAGTATCTTTATTTGTAGGAGGAGGTATTTGGGAAGGTTTACCAAAGGATTAGGGGAAGAGTGGTAGTCATCCAACACACAAGGTATTCTCAAACTTATACTCTCCCATTCCTTGATTGACAAAGGTAACCTTCTTCATTGCAATATTGAACTTGATAAATTCAACCTTCTCTTTTCCTTTATGGGAACTAGAATCAATATTGGATGACTTTGAAATTATTATGGAAGGTTTTTTCGTTATGGTGAGAGATCTAGGTATAACCTTAGCAAACTCACTGAGTAGACAAAATTTTTTTGGGATACCTACCAATCTGTTACAAAAAGAAAAAGGCAAAGTATCTCCTAGAATTGTGACCTCTCTTCCCTGGTGGGGAAATTTCAAGCACTGATGATAAGTAGATGGGATTGCTTTTAGTGTATGTATCCAAAGTTGACTAAGCAAGATGTTATATGGTGAATCCAAATCTAGGACATGACATTCAATGTTGATTATGGCTAGTCTGACTTGTAGTGGTAGCATTATAACCCCTTTTGATTCTCTTTCTCTTTCATCATATACTTTAATGGTTATCTTTTTATTGATGTCTAGTAGGTCTTCTAGGAGCCCCAAGAAGTGGATAATCTTCAATGTACAAAGGTTTAAACTAGATCCATTATCTATAAGGTCTCATTGTATTTTGTTTCACTTTATAACAACTTTAATGTGGAGTGACAAGTTATAGTGTTTAATGGAACGCTTGTCTAAGAGTTTGTGTTCAATGTTCTTTCCTTTCTTGAATAATGTGGCAATGTCTTTAGAACTAGTCATTTTCATTTGGAAAGACATCTCTAGAATCAAATTTTTGATGAATAAGTCTGCAAGGTGGGAATCTTCAATTTTTTAGGGCATGTGATTAGCAAGGTATCACCACCATTGTAGAAAATAAGAAAATGTTTCACTAGTTCATTGTTTTGTGTTGCACAAATCACTCAAGGAGGCATGATGTTCAAGATTTTATGAGTATTGTGCTACGAATTATCCTATCAAGTCATTGAAGGAGGTGATGGAACTTCTTGGTAAGTTCATCAGCCATTCAAGTGCAAGGCCACCGAAGCTTCTTGTGATGAGCCTCTTAAGGTAATCCTCACTGTAGGCAACTTCTTGACAAATGATGGAAAACTCTTTGAGATGTGTGACAGGACATGTTTCTCTCATGTATTTGTCAAATTTGGAACTCTCAAAGTTTGGTGGAAATGGTATCATGTTGATAGATTTGTCAAATGGAAAGGGGAAAATTTCCTCAAAAGTGAAATCTTTCATCCCTTTGTTGTTCATATTATGGACAAAACTCCAGAGTATATGTAACTGCTAGGCTAGATCCTAGTTTGGTTGTATATGTGATGATTGTGCATTGATGTTGAATCCACCTCCAAAGTTGTATGAGTCCCCAAATGGATTGTAGGGTGGTGATGGATTATGAGGTGGTGGAGGTGGAAATGCGCCACTTTAGCCAATAATTGATATGAAGTTCTTAGGATTGGCACAAATGTTTTCAACATATTTTTTGGCATTTGTAAATAGGAGGAATACATTGGTTGTGTCAGGACTACCCTTTGTTGGATAGGTACTTGCCCAATGTTTAAACACCCTATAGTTGGACCTGTCAAGGTTGACTGCAGAATACTAGCATGTGTAGTTGTGTTGGGCATAACACTAATGATTTTTTGAATGTGTTCTGCATTTAATTGAAATTTGGGTTGTGCTGATGTTGATATAGGTATAGAACTAGTTCCCACCATAGGTTCTTTGCCCTTGCTAGATGTTTTTGCTATGGTGGAATTTGGCAATACAAGAGCACCATCTTTCACAATTTGTCTAAACAAAGTGCTCTCATCAAAACTCATAAGGACATTAACACCATCTTTGACAAGGTTTAGGAAGATCTTAGTTTTGTTTTCCTTGATAGATTTTTCCAACATTTCCAAGTTGTATGTGTCTGCAAGAAATGTTTGAACATTACTAGGAATGTCATTATTTTTAGTGGGGTCTTCATCTTGGTATACTCCATCCTCATTATGTGTGTTACTGCCTATAGTAGTGTTTCGAAAAGGATTCTCTAGTTCTTGTGTCGATGTCGAGCTAGGCATACCAAAGTTCATACTTGGGGAAAATCTATTCCCCAATGAGGTTGATTAAGGAGGAAAAGGATTCTCCATCTCTTGTTGTCTTAGTGATTCCAATAAATGAGACATGGGGTTAAACGTGAGTCTATTAGATTGTGTTTGTACCATACAATTGTGACCAAACTGATGGGTGGAAGCTTGTGGAAAGAGAAGATGTGAGAGAGCAATTGAACCTTATATGATAAAAGGGGCCAACAGCCTAAATGTAAACAAAAGACCTTGTTGATTTGGCAAACCAAGTGTGATATAGGATAAAAGTATCTTTCTCCTACCAAAGATGGACAAATGATATTTGGGAAAGATAGGAAACCAAATAGAGGACTCAATATTTGGAGATGGACTTGTGATCTCAAATGAGTGAGTGCAACTATGATAAACATTTTCTTGTGGATAAAGGTCTAGTGTTGTAATCTCAAAAGTTTTGTAACCAAGATGTTCTCAGGCCAAAGGATTAAGGTTCAAATGATCAAGCTCTCTAGAGGAAATTTTTCAAATGGAAGACTAGAAGCTTTGAAAAAGAAAATACAAAAATGGATTGATGTAGAAAATGAGTATGATATGGTCACTATGTGGGTAGCTTAATTCTCTCTGACTAGAAATAGAAATCACGAGTTTACTCTAAGAAAAATGAACCAATTTGGAAGTTTAGCATTGTATAAGATTTTTTCATTACGATCTTGTTCATACTCTTCCTTTTTGATGTCTTTGATAGTGCATCGTAATTGTTTATCATTGTGGGCTAGGCTTTTCCTTTCCTTGTAGGAAAATAGTTTGGATAACTTCATCTTCTTAAGTTTGACTTTGTAAGACATGGCAGGAACAAAATAACCCCAATAACAAGACCAAGCACAAGAATTTTACCGAAAAATGTTGTAAATAAAAGACCCAACGAATCTCAAATGCTAGAACAAGTACAAGGACTTATGCAAATAAAGTAGGTCAAGAGGACCCACTTACAACCATTTTTCTCACTGAATGTTTAGCTCACCATTCCACTCATTTAGACCTGTTTGATGGTTGGTATTGGTTTTGGATTTAAACACTCAAGCACACAGAACACATCAACAATCCTAAGAAGGCTTCAACTAGGATGTAGAAAGATCAACAAGAGGGTGTCCTTGATATATATCCATTGTATGTGAGGCCAAAATCCATTTATGAAAGAAAATAGTGCCACACAGCCAGGAGGAGACAGTAATCCAGATATCCACCTTCAGTTTCCAAAGGTATAAAGTTCTTTGGAGCTTAGCCAAGAGTGACAAAATTTTACTTCCAAGAGAGGTGTATTTGGATTCACCTCCCGATATTTATACTCCACCAGAACATTGGAGTTGAGGTTGTCCCAAGGGGTGATGAAATCCCCTAGAAGGCCTCCTAAAAATTTAAAAAAAAGACCACTTATTTATTGTGCACTCAAGATCACCTAAAGGTGTGAGAGGAGAGAATATGTAAGTGGCCTCAGGGTTTAAAAGAAATTTGCTCTTTTCCAAATGAAGCTTTAGATTTTCTATCTACTTTTGAAAACACTCATGTTTATAGCATACAATGTTCTTTCCAAGTTAACAATGTCGTCAACATAATAAAATTGAGAATTCATCAACAAAAATAAATCGATCATCATCAACATAAGAAAATTGATAAAGCTAGAAAAAATTCCCTTAAGTCATTCAAGATTGAGTGTATTTATTTTAAGCACCAAGTTGAAATATTTCATAGCAAGCTTCTTTGTCTCTCAAGCATTCAAGATTTTATGAGAATGTTTTAAGCCCAAATTGAAATATTTCATTGCATTCTTCTTTGATCCTTAAGAATTCAAGAGTGTGTTTTTCTATCTAACCATTCATTCCAATGAAAAGAATGTCAATTCCTTAAGACACTCAAGATTGTGTTTTGTTATTCTACACATCGATGTCAATAAAAAGCTTGTTCATTCTTTTAAAACACTCAGGATTGTGTTTGAACATCCATTCCAATGAAATGTGTGTAAATTCCCTTTAGGACATTCAAGAGTATGTTGTAATGTTACTTTAGATGCATTTGAGAGTTTGTTTGGATTTTCATATTAGTTACAACATACATTCCATGGACAAATGATTAAGCCATAGAAGTTAATTTATCCCCTAAGTCTAAAGTTCTCCAAAGTTTGTCTCCAATAATAAAAATTTGATCAGTAATCCCTATACATCAAACAAATAGTGAGTTAAGTATCAAAAAATTAGTTAATTTGTAAAAAATCTTAGTTGATAGAATGTACGCATAGATGACAAAACTTTAGAGATGAAAGAATGAAAATGATAGAACAAAAGCAAGTATGATATATCTGATACTTACACTTATAGTTGTAGATGACATGATAGGATTACCAACGCCAAAAATCGCAAATGCCAGAATAATCGTAGACGACAGTTAATTGAAATTGTAGACTTTTCAGCTGCTTAATGATAGAATACTTATTATGGAGATGATAGTTTATAAAATTGTAGACTTTAGTCATCCACAATGTAGATGAAAGAACAGGAAACTACAGAGATGAAAATTTATAAAAATGATAGGCTTTCAGCTACCCACTACATAGATGAAAGAGTATGAAAAACTTCAGAGATGAAAAAATATAATTTATTTGCAATTTTAAGTAGTTTTAAATATATTGTTGGTGTAGATGTTAAAACATAGAGATGATGATCTATAGAGATGATGAAACATCTTCGCAAATGACACTATGTCCTAACGGAGATGACAATGCATAGTTTTTTATAGAACACTCCAATTTTTGACCAAATTTGAGTATGGAAAAGAGACACGGTTCCCACTAGGCATACCAAAATGTATATGTGAAAAGCTAACCTATCAGGAGCATGCATAAACAAGAAAACATTAGTTGTACATGTATATCAAAGATCTAAGTAAACTAAAATACAACTAATTCTACTTGGGTTGTAAAGCTTAATGCAACTGAAAAGAAAGAGTCCTCATGCAACCTAAAAGAAACTTAATAAGGGCACCCACAAGAGGCCTTTTTGGTGTGCTCAATAGCGAGGGATATGGATGTGCTCTCCTCAAACACAAGTATTATATAAATCCCTTCAATGATGAATGTATGAAAATGAGATATGAACCTATGCTAGATGAGTGAGGAATGCTTCAAGAGGAGGCTATGGAAGAAGTCATTCTTAAAAGATTCTAAGAAATGGAGGTGCATGCAAGAAAGTAAACTAAATTATCAATGCATGAAATGAAATCTAAAATAACTACCAAAGAGTTAGTAATAATGCATGAAAATCTCTAAGAAGTTCTGAGCATAAACTAACATGATAACAATGCATATGGAGGAGATGAAGAATGCTCGAGACAAGGGCACTATATATAGGTTTGAGAGAGGCCTTGGGGAGGTGGCATCTATGTGGAATCCACATAGGTGCCACAAGGGAGTCACATGAGCTAAGGGGACAAGCCATGCAAAAGTCAACATAACCATTTTTTGTGATTGAGATGGCTCAAGCTGTGCTCACACATGTGTGAGCAACCTTGGAGAAAGGAAAGAGGGACAAGTGTGTAAGAGTGTAAGAGACTTTTTGGATGAATTAATTAAAGGAGGGATTTCTTGAATTTTGAGTTCCTTACATGTGTGAGAAACCACTTAGGGACTAAAACGTGTTTAGGAGGGTATTTAGGATAATAAAGTGGGATTAATTAGTGGGTAGGCTTAGAAGGATGAGAATGATGGGTAGTAGGCTAGGTTTTAGGTGGAATTAGGATTAAATTAAATAGGATTTAATTCAATCATAGGATTATAGAATTTAACAAAGTGGAGGGAATTAGATAAATTAGAATTTATTTAGAAGGGGATTTATTGAGCACTATCCATTAAATAAATTTAACACATTGGAGGGGAAGTATTCAAATTAAATTAAAATACATTAGGGAAGTGAACCTATTTAATTAAATAAATTTAATTAAACAAGTAGAAGAATATGACAAATATAATTAATTAATTAATTAATAATTATAATTTTAAGAGAAATATTAAATAAATTAGTGTAATGTTTGGGATGATTTTAACCATCTACAGTTACTTTATGAAAGTGACAAAAATTTCATGTGGGAATCCTATTAGCTTGAGTAGGTCACCTTATCCTCTTTGAGTGAGAGTCTTAGGTGGAGACCACCTTATCTTTAATTAGTGGGAGTCTTAGGTGGAGATCACCTTATCTTCTTTGAGTGGGAGTTTTAGGAGGGGAGTTTTGCATTTAGAGGGGATTTCAAAATAGAGGGAGGGGGCTTTTGGTTTTGAAGATTGGATCAAGGAAGGATGCATAGCTCTTCTCAAATGGGGTCATTTTCTATAGCTTTGGATCAAGGTTGGTTTTTCCCTTGCCAAGAATGTTCTTAATTGTGTAATAGAAGATCTTGTGCATGTGTTTCATGCATTTTATTTTGTATTATTGTGTTGTATTTGTAAAGGGTTGGGAAATGGTGTTTTCAAGTTTTCTTTATTTTATTTTCTTGGGGGATTGTTCATGGGTGTGGAAGAACATCACTCACCCTTGGGAGGGAAGTAGTGGCCTTTAGGTGAAGCAGTTAGTTGAGCCTTTTCTTGAGTGCAAACCCTCCTTCCTATGTGGAAGAGGGATAAACATGTGGTATAGGCTACATGTGCCAATACACTGTAATGCATTTTAGGGGGGATAAGGGTAGAAATTATGAGAGATATGATATTGAATTGTATGCCTTGTGAAGGCGAATTGTATTTTGGATATTGATTTGTAAGTCTTGTGAAGGTAAATGGTATTTTTTGTATGTGGCTTCTCCTCTCGATTTAGGCACACCTTCACCCATTATTTTTGTTGCTATGGTAACTTGTTGTGTAAGCTTAAAAGGGTGTTAAATGTTGTTTACGTGGTTGTGATTGATTGCTACCTAGTTGGTTTTGGTTCTCCTAGTTCAGGGGGGGTCTCATAGAGACCTAAGCTAGGAGGTGAGCTCTCCATTATTTTTTGGTGTTATTTTGTTAAAGTTTCTTATAGATTTATATTGAATAAAAGATTGGGATATTTTATCCTTATTGGAGTTGCAAAGATGAATATAATTTGAGTATTAGTAAAAGAGTTGTAAAAGTTCTATATTATAAAGATCACATATAGATCTTCTGTTATGAAATTTTGATTTTTGTAAAGATTCAAGGTGTTTGTCATACTAGAAGAGAGAATTTCAATATTGTGAATACATTACATTTCAAATGTTTCTGGAATAAGATTAAACATATTTGAATTACTTGCAAATATTTGATTGAATTCTTAAAGTATTTTGAAAGTTATATTGAATAGTTGTGTGTGTGTGTGTGTGTGTGTGTGTGTGTGTGTGTGTGTGTGTGTGTGTGTGTGTGTGTGTCTTGTTCAATAAATTTAGGCATGACATATGTTTGAATCAATTTTATAGCTTTGAAGAAATGTTTTAGATACAAATGTAACTCACACAAAATAGTAATTAACCCATCCACTCTCATAAAAATATTTTTTCATCGTTTTCAATTCATGTAAATTTATGTGACAAAGATAGAGTTGATTTTTTCAAAATTTAGCATACCCCAATTATTTATTATCCCTCATTTTTAGAGAAGAGTCTTATCATTTGAACGATTCTATTTAATTTTTTCATTTAAGCTTTTCAAATAGAACTATATTTAGTAATATAAAAATAAATTACTTAGAGTAGTACCATAGAAATTTTATAATATCATAATGTAAATTTACTTGCACTAGAAATTGTGTTAGTTTTAATTAAGAAGTTGAAAGAATATGTTATTATTTTTTTCTTAGAAGCTTTTTTTTAGGAATATATATACATACATATATATACATATATATACATATATATATATATATACATATATATATATATACATATATATATATATATATATATATATATATAGATATATATATATACATACACACACACACACACACACACACACACACACACACACACACACACACACACACACACACATATATACATACATATATATATATATATCTATACATACATACATATATATATATATACACACACACATACATATATATATATATATATACATACACACATACATATATATATACACACATACATATATATACATATATATATATATATACATATATATATATACATATACATACATACATACATACATACATACATACATACATACATACATACATATATATATGCACACACACACACACACACACACACACACACACACACACACACACATAGAGAATTTTAATATTTGTTAAAAAGTAATTTATCTTTATATAAATATTAGTGTTGAACTTGTTTAAAATTTCTTATGTGATATTTTCTGATAACTGGTTAGAAATGTATAATTTTGACTTTAAAATTTAGCTCCATTAATCTTTTCCTTTTGCTAATTTTTATTAAGTTTTATATAGACGTTGATTTTAGTGATCATACTTGATGTTAATGTTGAGTGTCTTTATATTAATGTGTTATGGATGATAATATAATAGAACGATTTACCCTATTGTGTGTAAATTATTGTCTATGTTTTAGTTAATTGACTACCTTAATTAATATCTTTCACTCTTTTGGTGGCTTAGGCATTAGACTTTGTGTTTATAATCTATGCATGTCTTAGGTAAGATGTAAAAAGTGTCATGATTAAGAGTTGGAGTGGATTTTTCATGCTGTATATTTTCAAATAGTTTGGGGTCTTTGTATATTCCCAAAATATTCAATGAGAGTATTATTAATGACATAAAGGTTCTTCACTATTCAAATTATTTAGTAGTCTATAAAATCAATACTCCTATCAGCTAAACGTTGCATGCACAAAAGCATGCAACTAGTTAGATTTGTTGAAATGTATGCTTATTTTCAAATTATATTATGTATCTTGATCATTATAAATACAAGTACAAAGCATTTTTTTCAAATTTACTCTTGCCACTAATAAGTGTAAGAAAATGACTCTTTTTAGAATATGCTGGTCAAGATGTGTCATCGTATTTGATAATGTGGACTTGAAAACTTAATCATAAGCATAAGAATAACTATTAGATCTTCTCCCCTATTGACCTTAATTATTTTATTTTACTTTATATTATGCACAAATCAGTTAATTTTTTATTATATCAAACATTGTTTGAAACATGTAGCAAACTTATATACTTTTCTACCTTTGAAATAGACGAAATATTTTTTTCACTTATTTTAATTCTCTTATCATCTCCATAATAGATCACTTGTATGATAGAGAAGTTTAAAAAAATATTTTTTACATATACTATTTATATTACAAAAAATTCTGATTAATAAATGAGAAACCCAATTTCCATTACCTAAAATAATACTAAATTTGATTTAAAAATAATAAATATAATTGAAAAGAAAAAGTAATTTTTAATTTTTCAAATAGTCAAACTCTTAGAAACACATACATACTTATCAGGGTTCTAAATCTTCTTGCAATCAAAAAAGAATATCTAAAAAAAATGAATACTAATTATTTATGGTGCTTATGGGACCATGTTATAAAATTCTTTTATTTAAAAAGATAGTATATTATGACAATTTATTCATCTACCTCATTAAAAAATATAATGAACTCTCTCCCCTCCAAGTATACTTCTTGGTCATGGACATCTCCATCAAGTTCAACACCT
Source organism: Cupressus sempervirens (assembly GCA_028749045.1). Lineage (NCBI taxonomy): Eukaryota > Viridiplantae > Streptophyta > Pinopsida > Cupressales > Cupressaceae > Cupressus > Cupressus sempervirens. Next base: position 327,503,160 of record CM053789.1, read on the forward strand.
TCTAGAGGTTGTCATTTAATATCTCGATCCCTTAGGACACCATTAGTGTTGATGCTTATGATCAACAATGAAAAAATTCATTAGTACACCTGAGGTAAGCCCAAACGTTTGTTTTTCAATCTTACTTTGTAGTAGTCGATAAGAATGGAATGGACCAAGGTGGGAAGTTGGTGAGAAAGCATTTCTTACATTTCCCTCAACTATCCTCTAGTGGATGTCCAAACTCCATTCCCTTTTGCCACACACAGGATTGACACTTGCAAAGAGTGAGGAGTTCGGCTAGCCACATTTTGCTAAATACTATTCTTCCCAATGGTAATGTCATCCTATGAACATGAATGAGAATGTTGGGGATCTTTCACAAGGCCCTGATATAAGAGTTTTCATTTGTTTTTGTATTCAAGCAAATGTGATTGGCATGTGTAAAGCTAATTTCCATAATCTCTGTGAGTATTCTCGTTGCATGTGCCAAAAGTGGAGCTTTAGAATAAGGTATGGACATCCATGGAAGGATAAAGATTTTTTTGCCAGATGTTGTAGTTGCAATTTCCATGGTAGACATGCTTTAAAAATAGAAGAATAGACAAGGCATGCAAAAACCGCCTTAAGAAAATCTTAAATCAATTATACATTTTATTGTGCATTCATTATTGCATTTTTTTTTGAAAACCTTGTTTGGGATTTATCTAAGCTTTTCTTTCATGACCAAATCCAAAGATTGGACTATTTTGAATTTTAGTTATTTTCAAATGAAATGCATTTATTTGGTCAATTTTTCTTTCCTAAATTTTCTCCATTTAATTTTCTTTCCAGCTAGGATTCAACCACCTTCAGAGAGATTTAACACATTTGAACATGTATGAATTTTACTGATTAAAATTATTATTATATGGAGAATTCAGCTACGAATTTGTTTTCCTTCAATTTTCACTATCCTAAAAATAGGGACAAAAAAGGTTTAAATATGCAGTGCCCAAAGTGTCAGGTTATGCCAACTATGTATTTTGATGACTCTTCAATAATGTTTGGGCAAATGCCACTGGGGTCACTGATGAAAATAAACCCACTAGTTTCATGAACTAGCGCTTGCACTTTTGAAGGATGCAAGGGTTACATCGATAGTTTTATATCTATCAAATGATGTCACTATAGTGTTCATAACATTTTTTTTGCATGGTGAAATATTGGTAAGATAATTTTTAAATCTTAATAATTTTCTCTTCCTTAGTACCCATGGAATATAGCTTGTTAAACTTTTCTTTTGTCAATTTTCATCTTGTCTTTTCAATAATTTATCTTCTTTGCAGCTTTTGTCAATATCTTTGCACCCTTTTTCATCTATAATGAATTTTATAGACTATTGGTCGTTATGATGTGTACTTTGATTTTCCTCCAAAACCATGGATAGTTTAGGAGCATTGACATTGTTATTAAAGAAACTACAAACTATTATAGTGTTTTACATCATGACATAAGACATGTAGTGTGGGAGTATATGAGCTATTAAAATTGTTGATTTGAGATACTTGACCCTTCAAATGGTGCATATGAATGTTAGTTTTAGTCACCATGGAGGTTGCATAAATCTCACAATGGTTTACATAAGTTGCATCTTCTATCATTTTTTCATAGTATTCTTCAAAATTCATATAATCTTTCTAAGAAAAAAAAGGTTGAAAGTCCGAATGATGCTCCATAAGGAAATCTACTACCATAGTATGATACTTTAAGTGTTTCTCTTGGCCACCTTCAAGTTGATCTACTAAGGCTCTAAAAAAACAATGTCCATCTAGTAACATTGGCACCATTCTCATCTGTAGTCTATTATGTTGAACCATAATTTCTTCTTGGCTCTTCTCATTGTTTTTTTGCGTCATCTAATAGGACATTTAATTGAGATTGCTTGGCTTCTTCTTTGATGGAAATTTATGACGAAGGAACAAGTAGAACTAGTAAAACAATCATTTAACATATAGTTTAGATAGATAATGAATGTATAATTTAGCCTTACATAGAAACCATAAGCATTTTATTTTAGAAGAGCATATTGTTATGTTCAACTATTCTGTAATAATCTCAAACTTTGCATAAATTATCAAATCCATCAATGTTTGATCCTAGAAAATTTAAAGAAGACTAATTGTAAATTTTATTTAAATATAACATTGCATAATACAAATTAGATGAATTCAATTTTTTATGAAAATGTACACAAGAAATTACCTTTTAAGGTGTAGGAGATGAATAGTTATAGTCAAGAGTGATGGGAGACCCAAAGTCTAGGCTAATATATATTTGGTAAAATGTGAGAATCAAGTGCTATATATATAATTCACTTATATATCCTTGACATAGTGTGAGGAAAATTTAATTGCATGTCTACGATATATTAACATGATTAGATACTTGAGGTGGTGATAGGTATAGTTTTTGATCTCTATCATGCTCACACACATGTTTGGTTGAACTGAGACATTGCCACATTCATTTCTCTATCACAAGGTGTTACCATCTGTAGTGCCTATACTTGCATTTTATAATTCCCCTTATATTATATTTTATTGTATTTTTAAAAAGATGATAATATTAATTTATTTAGATTTTAAGAATTTGATGATTATTAAAGAATTTTTTTTAATAAAAAAAATTTCAAATTATTTTTTTATGAAATTATATTAAAATTTTAGTTAAAAGTATATATTACGGCATTAAAGTTGGTAAATTATAAAAGTATTAGTTTCATTTTTGTCTTTTCAAAATGAGCTATATATAATCTTTTTTATTGATGTAAAAGACAGTCAAAATAAGAAAGGAATCCATACAAAATCTAAAACACATCCTCCCTATAATAAGGAACACAAACAAAAACCATCTTCAAGCACCCACATTTTTTCTCCTAAATCAAACTCATGTATAACTTAAAGGCTGATTTTCAGAAGCTTACACCAACTGGCTTGCATCCAAAACTACAACAAAAGCTAACAAATTATCAAAATAATTTTAATTAATTGCAATCTTAAATGTCTTATCAATCTTAACCAATTGACATATGAAATCCTCATCATAAGATCCTAGGATCCTTTATTATATGTATATTTTTACAGAACTAAGAAATAAAACAAGCCATGAAATAACTTATAGAAGACTAGACCTAGGGAGTGACCTATGCCCAAGTTTGTTTTGTAGGTGACAAATGAGTGAATTACAATTATTTAATTATTGATTTGTGAGCTGGATGAGCCAGAAAAGAGGGGAGAAAAAAAGCACATGCCATAGTGATATTTAACCAACTTGCCCATCACTTTATTGACCTCCTCCCACTTCATTTAGTCAGTACACATTTAACCAACATGTCAATCATGTATTGGCATCCTCCCACTTCATTCACTTGGTACCACAAACCCTTTAAAGGGTGCATGTGCAACTGACTTGGTGCTATGCATCAACTTCAATTTGAATCACACAAGTTGATAAGACTTCCTTCTTATAAGGAGCATCGTCATTCCAGTAAGGAACCATGTCATCAAATCAAAGATCTACTAGAAGGAAATCTATCATTTTCTAGGTAGTTTATGAAAATATGTCCTTGGTTGATAAGCAAATGAGTTTCCATAAGGATTAAAAGTTACCTAATCAAATATTAGTTTCTTTGATTAGGATAAAGTATTGAGTTTTCTACACTTTCTAATCATCCTTAATGATATTTTTATGAATATATTATGCAAGTAAAAATAAGTAAGATATTTTAGAGCTAAAAGTATACTACAATTATGCATGTTACTGGCCATAAGGAATGTCATGTTATATTATTTGATGATGATGAGATCCAATTTGAGGATTTTAATAATACTACATTATTTTTACATGTTATGATGAAATGTGATAAATTGTTAATTAAATCATCTGATAACAATCTAGCTTAAACATATGTATCAATATTTTTTTAAAGCAATTTGAAATAGAGATGTCAAAGATAGGTAGATATTCCACTACAACAATTGGTCTCTTTTTGAAAGATGGACCTTGCATGCTAGACACCTTGTTCTATGTAAGCCCCCCCGCCTCTCCCCAACTAATAAAACTACCAAAAAACTTATAATATTGTTTCTAGATATCTATAGTTATTATAAAATGTGTACCTACCACTACTACTACTTTACATCAATGTGTAATTTTCTTGATATAAAGGTATTTTTTATAGTATACATATAATTTATGTGAAACAAATAAATAGTTATAACAATTTCATTACATAAAATAATGCGTAGAATATGAATGACATAAATTAGGACCTTCTTCTTGGTATACTCTTGATAGAAATGACTATAGTTCATTAGATTTTGTCTTGTGATGTTGAAATCTAATGTATATATCCTCATGTTTATAATATTATATATCTTTATATATATTCATTCAAAAATAAAAAGAATATTAACATATAAAAAAAACAATTCTATTTTTTTCTTAAATTGGAATAGTACTAATGTTTCACTTATGTGAGTATAAGATAAAAGAAAAAAATGCTCAGTATACCATTTGTTCTCATAATCCAATAGACTCTTATAACTACTATTAATTAACACAAATGAAAAACTGCTTTGTACTTTTTACTCTACAATCTTTCAATTGTTCGATTATTTATTGTAATAAATGTTGTAGAAAGCATATTTAATGTCATTATGAATTTACTAATCTAAGATCAATGTAATAAATGATAGAGAAAACACATCTTTACATTATGAATTTACTAATCTAAGATCAATACCATTGGTACAATTTGGCTCCTGTCACTAAAAATTCCAAAGAAGTTCAAGTAGGGAGAGGAGAAAAATAGGCATTGGCCTTCTTACATAATGTTTGATATAAATAAATATAATTCCAATGTATTAGCTTTGTTTAGTCTACATGATAAAGTTTAAACAAAAAATGAAAAAATACTTATTCTAGTATTCCATAAAATAATAGATAAATATATGAAACATAAAAATAATAATTTCGGGATAATTAATCTTTTTTAAACAATTGTAATAGAATATATCTATTTTCTTTCAATTGAAACTATCAAATTTTTTTTATATCACTAAAATAAAATCTTCAAAGAATCAAAATCCTTAGACAATAGAATAATTAGAAGATTAAAATATTCATCCAAAATAACATAAAAACTAAAAAGAAATTCACCAAACTAAAATGGAAGCCTTGAAATTCTACCACAACAAACTATGTATAATTCAAGATTCTCTGCAAAAGAAATTGGACTAAATCTTCTAGGAATATTTTTTTTGACAAAAATACTAAAATAGGGTAAAAGTTTATAGCATATGCCAAAAAGGTGGAGGAGAATAAAAAATAATAGAACTAGAAAAAATACACAAAGAAATCTACACTCATTTTTTAGAGTTGGCATGATCTTTTGCCAATGCATTTTTTATGATTTGAAAATCCTCCAAGGCTAGTGATGTCTCATTGACGACTAAATTGATCCCCTCACATCCCAGGTTGGTAAACACATCGGCCAACAAGTTTCCCTCACGATATGTGTGGACAATATAAGTATTTTCAAATTTTGGTAATATCTTCCACACTTGCATCACAATGTAGTGAAGCCTCTAGTTTGTGGATTTCTTGGTCTTTGTTGCTTGCATGATGATCGTTGAATCTCCTTTAATGACTACCTTCATTATGCAATGGGAAAAAATTGCTTGAAGACCGTATAATAGGACAAGTGCTTCTACAGTATAGTTTTTTGTGGGATGAAGAGGAATCATAGAACCCTAAATTAGGGAGCCATTATGATCCCTGATTGCAAATCCTACACCTGACACTCCTGGGTTGCCACACAATGCACCATTAAAATTTAACTTGTGGTAGGGGCATGGGGGGTATGCCAACAAATTTTGTTTCTATTGATTTTCTGTTGAGGGGCAAAGGTAAAGGCTTAGGGAGGAGGAAGACTAATATATTTCTAGTTCTTAAGCACCTTTGCATCCCATAGTAACAAGATGGTTGACAAGGAGTTTTTCTTCAACACTTGTGCATTCGTGGATTTTGAAATAGAGCATTCTAATCTTTCAAGGAATACTGAGTTAGTGGATACCTTTTATCAGAAGATCCTTTGAATCTACTCCCACCATAATGCCCAAATAGTTATCACTAGAATTAGAGTCCACAAGGAGCCAAAAAGGGAAGATTGGTACATCAAGGGCCAACATTGTAGCAGGTCCCAAAGATGCTTTGGAAGGAGAATACCCAAGTTTAGCTTTGCCAGAATAAAACTCCAATAGTCTTGAGAAAATTTTTAATTAAGGAATATGTGGTCTGACTCTTCTACATTATTTTTGCAGAAAACATAAAGAAATGGATTAGAGATATTAAGTCTAGTAGCACGGTCACTTGTCAATGCTCTCTTCTGCAAAGCCAACCATAAGTAGAATCCAACTTTAGGTGGAATGAGTGGACTCCAAAAAAAAATGAAGGGTCTACAACTAACTATATCATTTTGGATTGTGGAGAGTGTTGCATATCCTCATTTGACTGAATATTGCCTGGTATTTGATGGGGCCTATTTAACTTCATCTTGGATGTCTAAGAGGAAAATGTGTCTACTTTGTAGAATATCACACAATAAAAGCTGACCTGAGCAAGAGGAATAGGGAGATTAGAAAAGTTTTTCCATAAGACTTTATTAGTGCCAATTTGAATTGCGTCTATATAGTGCACGAGTTTTGTGCCCCAAATTGAAGATACCAAAGCTATAATTACCCTAAGCTCCTAAATAGACACCAAAGGGGGGAAACTAGACCAAGAATCCAACCAGAAATTGGCTTCCTCACCATTGTGGACTTCCCATGTAATGTAGGAAGTGATAAGCTACCTTGAGTGGACCATGAAATTCCATATCGTTGATCTAGAAGGAGGATTTTGCATAGTAAAGATCTGTGTTTTATTTGGAGAATCTAGATATTTGACTTGCATTATTCTAACCCAGAGGGATGAGGGGCATGTGTACATTTTCCATACAAGTTTTGCACCAAATGCTTGATTTTTGAGGGTAAGATCATGGAGTCCCACACCACCAAATAGTTTACCCAATGTCATATTATTGAATGAGACCGAACAAATCCTTCTCTATCCTATCATGTTGTTTGTCCAAATGAAATTGGAGATGATCTTATAAAGTTGTTTGATGATAGAAATAGGGGCTTTGAGGACCAAGATGACATATTTTGGGATTTTAGTAAGGCAAGATTTTACCAGAAGTAGTATGCCTGAAAGGGATAGCCAATGAGCTTTCCATGAAGTAGTTTTTGCCTTAAATTTGTCAACAATGGAATTCTAGAATTTACTTATATTGCTTCCCATAAAGAGGGGGATTCCCAAGCATGTATTGGGAAGAATAGCTTCCCGGAAGCCCAGAATAGAGCCAATCTTATTTTTTAGTGAAGCCTTCACATTAAATGTAAATAATGATGACTTGTGAGGGTTGATTTTTTGCCTAGAAGTTGTTTCATAAAATTTGAGGACCTTCTTTATTTGTGTGATTTTTGATGTAGTAGCTAGCCCAAATAATAGTGTTTCATCTATGAAAAGTGTGTGTGTAATTAGTACGAGAGAGTTAGGAATATTGATTCCTTTCTAAAGACCATGATCATGAGCCTGTGATATTGATCTACTTAATACCTTTTCCATAATTATGAACAAAAATGGAGAGAGCAAATCACCTTGTCTGACACCTTGTGTATTATTGAAGTGATCCATTGGGGATCCATTGATGAGGATGGAGAAAGTGGCCCCTCTAATGCATTACATGATCCACTTGCACCATTTTTGATAAAAACTAAAAGCCAAGAGAACATAGTGAAGGAGATACCAATTTAGCTTGTCATAAGCCTTCATCATATCTAATTTCACTATACAAGCAAGGATTTTATGTTGCTTAACTGAGTGTAACACTTCATGAGCTACCATTGTGCCTTTGATTATTTTTCTTCTAGGCACGAAACTTCTCTATTAGATAGAGATGAGTTTATGAATTAATGGTTGCAGCCTGTGGTAAATTGTCTTTGTGAAGATTTTGTAAATAGTGTTACATAGAGAAATAGGTCTAAAATCCACAAAAGAATTAGGTTGGTTAACCTTCTTATTTAGAGCAATATTTGTGCCATTGAAATGACTTAGCATGTCACCATTCTTTCTGGATTCCTCCATGGCTAGTAGGAGATCAAAGTTCATTACATCCCATGCCTTTTGGAAAAATATAGCTATAAATCCATCTCATCTAGGAGCTTTGTCTAATGGAAGGAAGAAGACCACATCTTTTATTTCTTTAGTGGTGAATGGATTCATGAGATGCATATTATCCTCAGGAGTAAGAAGGGATGAGATTGTTTTTAGAATATTAGAATCAAATTTTCTTGGAGGGCCTAGGGAGTGTGGTGTTAAAAGACTTGTGAAGAATATTAGGCCTTCTTGCTTTATGCCCTTAGCATTTGATATGTGGTCCCCTGTGTTAGCATGGTGGATAGAGAAGATGGTATTAGTTGCCTTCATAATTTTTGTTGCATTATGGAAGAAGGTTGTGCTTTTGTCCCCATCCTTAAGCCATGTCTCTCTTGACTTTTGCTACCAGTATATTTCCTCTCATTTTTGAAGCTCTTCCTATTCTTGTTGCAATGTTTTCTACTAATCGTACATTTGTGAGGATAGACTATGTTAAATGATAAATGAGTGGATCTATTCTAACTCTGATGGCACAAAAAGTTTTTGGTGAAAAATGTTCTTAAACACATCCCAATTCCAAGTCATTATGTTCTTTTAAAGATGTTGCATCTTCATGTGGAACTGATACATATGTGTACCCTTAGAGAACAAAGCTAATACCCACCATTGTTTAAGTAGTTGAAGAAAATGTGGGTGTCTAAGCCACATTTTCTCAAACTTAAATGATGAACCTTTGTTCACTTTGATGTTTGGAGTTGAAAAAACCAATGAAATTGGGTAGTGATCCGATGATAGGAAAGGAAGAATGTGAGATTCAAACTACATATTAGGGGTTGCCTAGGAACTAGAAATTAGGAAACGATCCAATCTTTCAAGACTTTTATGAAAGCCTTTCCTTTTATTCATCCATGTGAAGTAACCATTTGAGGGACAAATATTAGTTAGAGAATTATCGTGAATAAAGAATGAAATGCCATTCATTGTTGCTTGGGGGGGGGGGGGTAGAAGATGCCTCCTTGCTTCTCTACAGGGGGGAGGATAACATTAAAGTCACCACCAAGAATATAATTTTGAATATGGAGACTATTTACCGAAATAGCTAAAGCATCCCACAATTTTCCTTTTGAAAATATGTGGACGTAGGACCATATATGTTATAAAGCATGAATTGTATGTCAAATGAGGAGACTTGTACCAATTACCAATGAAAATATGAGTGAATGTGAACAGTTTGTAATGTCTTGGGGTTCCATAGAATTTTCTTGTGAAGGTTGTTCAAATATGATCCATTTGGAGCATAGAAAAATAATAATGTGTAATGAAAAAATGAGTTTGAGAACATTAGCTTTATTACGAAACTATAGAATTCAAGTAATTTTTTTACACAGATTTGCCTCTTTTTATTGAACACTATGATCTCTCACATTAATCATGTAGATGTCCACATTTATGTGAGCACAAAGATACCTTCTAAATCCCCTCTTGAGTTTTGCATTTGCAACTTTGTGGCTTCAGTTCAAACAATTCTCTTTCTGTGTTAATGAATTCAAGTAGATTGAGACCAAGGAATGTCTTTATTAATTCCTTGGAGATTTGGCAGACCCTACAACAAAGTAAATTGTGTTCAAAGTGATAGTGGAAATGCTTAGAAGGAACACAACCTATATTATCCAAAAATGTACTGAACACTTGGTTATCAATGGTGGTTGGAGTCTTGTATCCTTATTTCAATGAAAAACTCCAATTTGAATGCAGACAGTGTCTAGCATAATGCTATGGTAAAACCATAAACCACCTAAGCATGACTATGTGCCCAACAAAGAAAGTAAGAAAAAAATAAGTATTGTTTTTCCAGTTTATTAGTGTCTGCTTGCTAGAAAGTCTGAACAAATCGACCAAAGCTTCCCAAGGAGTGAAGCCTATCGGCTTAATTACTATCGACATCACTGCCACTCAACATTTTATCAATTCTGTTATTTTATTAGTTGAGAGGCTCTTTAGTTACATTATGAATGCCTTAAATCTATAAAGCTCTAGAAATTTGTGAAAGTCTAGAAGCTAGTGCAACTTACGCAATTGTAAAAAAATTGATCTCATGATATGAAATCAATTGTAATGAAAATGTAACTAATTGCCACATAAGATCATTTCCTAATATTTCATTTGGAACATAACTTCTTTTATAGTTTTCATATGTATAAATTGGACCTTCATCTCTCCCCAATAGAAATGAGAGATTGACATTCTTATGCAAGTACCTTTATCTTTTGTTAGCATCATAACTTCCATCCACCTAAATAGAGCATGCTATGAAATACTGCACTTTTCAATAATATGTACATGTGGTAGAACTAGGCATTCTAAACATAGCTCTTAGTTTTACTATATTTTTAGGCTTTTTTGTTCGAATTCCTAGGTCTATCCAAGTTATCCAAAATCTTTATTTAATAAGGTTGCCCTACTGTGTTTAGTATTTCTAATCCTTTTTCAATGTTTTCCTAACTTTTCATCATGTAATTTTTTTATAGGATTGGGAAACTTACTCTGACTTTGACTATGAAGATGGGAGGCAAATTTTGGATGCTTCTCTGAAAGAATTCGACACCAATTATATTAATCATCGGTGAAAATCACAGAAAGAAAATTTCAATGTAAGGGAAGAGGAAAAGAACTAGATATTTAGATTGAAATAGGCATTAAATGTTGTTCAGGAAATATCAGGTTTTGAAGGATTACGATTATCTTGTGAAACCGATAAACAACGAGGAAAATCCGAGGACAAGAATACAATAGACAAACAATATTTGAAAATCCTCCTTGGCACCTTGGAAAAAGTCCAAGATGTACCAAGAGAGGGGTTTGAATTCTTTTAGGAGTTTAGATTCCATGGTGCACCACGATATCTTACATTTCCCAAATTAAACTCCAAATTCTTAGAAAAGCTTATAAACAACTCCTTTATCCACTCTTTTAACTCTCTATCTCAATCTTCAAATATATCATTTGGAGAACTATGGATACATTAGAAATCAGTTGATTTACTAGTATTGTCTTATTTTACCAAAAGTAGATACATTAGAAACTATTTGATTTACTAGTATTGTCTTATTTTACCAAAAGTAGTATATAATTTTTTATATTCATTTACGATTTGTTTCCAATGATTTATGAATATATAATTATTCTTATGAAACAATTGTTTTGAGTTCTTTCCTTTTCTTTCTTATATTTCTTTTTTTGCCTCTTTCATTTCTTTAGCCATTTCTAGATTTGGGAACTTGTGGTTATGGATTTATAACTCTTTCTTTTTTAGATTCAGCTCTAAGAGCCCTACACTACACATTCAGTGTTTTCTATATCTTAGTATAACTTCAGAATGTGGAAAATCTTGATTGATTGTCAAATAATCCATATGTCATCCACAAATTACTTAAAATATGGTCTAGATTGATAGACAGGGCATGCTGGAAGGTCATGTTAGCCTCCGCACTAAATAGTTAGGGTAAAGAGGTTACCTCTATGATGATTTATTTATTTTATATTAATTAGCCAATAGGCTAAGGAAACCGTGTGAGATATAGACTAAGGAAATAATTGTCTGTCTTAGGTTAAACCACATGGAGTAACGCCATTATTTTTGCAAGCGCAGGTCGACCCACTCACAGATCTACCAGGGTGCGGAGAATATTTAGAAGAGACTTTCATTTTCATGTCCGCCTGCAAGGCTTGAGAAAAATAAGAGCTGGTGCTTACAAGTCCGGTGCATTTTGCTGTAATAACACCCTGGCCAATTAGTTGTGCCAAGTCTTGTCGTACAAGATCGCAGTCGCTTGAAGAGTAAAGTGTTGAGCGTTAGATTAAATTTTGGCTCTTGTTTGTAGTGTTACTAATTTATGCGAAAAAAAGTATCCAAAAACATGAAGAGTCGGAACGAAAAAACAATTTTCATATAATCTGAAATTAATATTTTAATTGCCAAACGACGGACAATTAATAATGATCCACAGAAGAAGAAGTTTGTTTTTTTGGGATGAATCGACCAAAAATTCATGGAAAGAAAAAACCCAACTGAAAAAGAGAAAAATAACTAAATTAGAAGCTTTAAAATCCAAACCACAAAAATCTCTTTGCCTTCCATCTCTCTTTTCTTTTTTCTGACTGGTTCCAGTGGATCCTACCTCTTCTTCGGAGATCTGAAATAAAAGACTAACATAACAAACCAAACTATTACCGCTTTGACAACAAGTTATCTTGTATCCGACGGGGTAAAGAAACAATAGCTAAAATGGGTTCTTTGTGCTATGTCGCCGCAAGGCCAATTGAATCAACAAACAACAAGGCTTGGGGAGAGTGGTCTGTGGATCTGAACGACGCCATTGGAAGGGCCAATGGAAGCTTCTCTCCACTATTTTCAGGAGGTCTGAGGCAGGAGGGAAGCTGTCATTGTAGACATGGGTCTTCGTATTCTATTAGCAACAAGGGTATGAAGATCTGCAAGATGACACAATCAGTACTCTGTCTGATGGAATTGTTTCCTATTTTAACAGCCCATCTGAGAGTTTCAATGCACACCAGTGTATGAGTCCCATGCCACATGGAGTAGGGGATTTTGCTGCTGCTGCAACACTTTCAACATGTATTTTAATTTTAAGTTTTGTGCTTGATGTAATGACGTGTTCTTGTTATTTTATTTTGTCAGGTAGGGACAATACAAAACTAGGAAATTGTGGAATTGAATTGGATTTCAGACAGACTTAGAGGAAGACGTTTCTAGGGTAGATTGGTTGGTCTAAGATTTAATCAAGCATTTCTATGCATTTATTATTATTATTTGAATGGGGATTGAGAGAAAACTGATAGTGGGTTTATTTGAAATTCAATGAGAAAACATCTCTTTGAGTCATCATATCAAACACTTCACGTGTCTTTCCCAATTTGGGGACATGTCTACCAGAAGACATGCAACAACATCTAACGAAATTCCCTTATCCTGTATGCTTTGGCAGACGTCCATGCCTTTTTCTAAAGCTCCTATTTCGTTACAGGTTGGGATTACGCTTCCTAATGTGAACTGTTCGGTTGGAGACTGGCTTATGCATTTGGTGAAACAATTTACATGCATTATCCAGACTTCCACACTTGGCAAACATGTAAATAAGCTTATCATGAAAAGTTGGGACGGCAGTAAAAACAAATAACCTGAGGGCGATCTATTAGGCACTGGCTAAATAGCTGAATAAACTACCATCGCCCAATCGATTGCACATGCAGTAGCTCCCAAAACTCAGCTGCGAGTGAGACCAGTATAAATGAGAAAGCCGATGAATATGTTGGCCACAAATTATGCATTACGTTAAGAAAAAGCTCATCGTTTTATCGTGTCTGATCTTATCAAAATTAGATGAGCGTAGGGGACAAGTCATCGAAAACAGTTCTTGGTATTTTCAAATATCTGAATTGGGTAAACTATCTTGGAGATTAGCCTGTACCACATTTATATCCTATATTCAATGGAGATGTATGTAACTCGTTCAGCCCTTATTGTCCTTAAGCTATACCGTATTTATATGATACAAATAAGACTTCCATAGTAAACACTTAGATAATTGATTGATTTCTCTTTATTAATTACAATTTGATTTAATTTTTTATTTATATTAGTAACATAACAATACAATATACATTTACTTTGTTTTTAAATCTTAGTCAATTTAGATTTACAATAAAAAGAAAAATGTGATAAAATTTTACTTGAAATTAAAAGTTAGATATTGATTTAAATTGAAATTAATTTATGAAAGATTGGTTATGGAAAACATATTCTATAAGTTAGGAAACGATGAAAGAATATTAAAAAAAACTATGACTGCCAAAGATGGAGTATCGCTTAGATGCATATAAAATGGATGATAATCTATCTCTAATGATATATTTGAAATTAAAATTTGGACAAGAAGCTAGAAATCATTGTGAAAATGAGAGCCCCACCTTATCACCAAAAAAGTCAAGGACTTTCAAGTTTTTTGAAGTAAGTATACACCCTCTTAGATCATAACACGCAAGACATAAAACAAGGAACTTCATACAAGGAATAATAATTCATATTATTTAGTTTTGCATCAATATTTATAGAACAAGTATCATCTAAATAAATTAATCAATAAGTTAGTCATCATAATTTTACATAACCAAAAAGAGAATGGTAAGATGTGTGACTTTCACTAGTGCATTTACCAAAGAACAAAAAAACAAGAATAACCAAACCATTTTGATTCTTCAAAGTGGAAAAAATCAAATGGCTTTATTATAATTGTCAACTCAAAGGAATGTGATTTTATTTGATTAAACACTATACATACATCAAACTCAAAATAAATTGCTTAATCATAGTTTTTTTTTTAAAGTAAAGAGTTATGACATGATGAGTCAACTTTCTAAAGATAGTTTAGTACTCAACAATCGATATCTAAAATATGATATATTATAATTATTATTTGAAAATGTCTTGAACATGATCTATATTAAATATCATCAACATGTGATTATCCAAAAATATGTTGGTCATGATCCTTCATATAAATATCATCAACACCTACAAATAAATTGAGTTAGTTATAAAATTAATTTCTAAACTAATGTTGGAATCGATTAAATTTGAATACATGATTTTCTTACCATCTCCACTTTGCATTGTCTCTTTTATGGTTATTGCTTGGTTAAGATCAAGACAAAATGGTAACACATGGTCTTGGTTGTTGTATTGATCATTTAAATCTGCAACAAAATTCACATCTAAAGACTCAAAACTTATGCATCAAAGGCACAAAATTTATGAAAATAGATTTACCATTTATAGCTTGCATTGCATTCATTGTTGTTGCCTTGGGTGAGATATTTTCTTGAGCTTTTCATTTACCATCTAACACTGCAACATGATTGCATATTTAATACATTGAATCATATAAAATCAATATACAAACAAAATAATCAAAATTTATTTATTTTTATTTTGTAGTTTCATCACAATTTCTAGTTTGGATTTCATTTTCATGACAAAAACTCGCTCTAACTTCATCACTTTCATCAACAAATGGAGTAACATCATCCATAATTGAATAAAACTAATTTACTTAGTTTTGAAGAAACATAATAATCATTAAAAAAAATACCATATGTAACTTGTAACCATTTGGTTCAAATCAATGGAGAAAGGTAATTGACATTGTCTACTACTTTCTTGATCATTCAAGCCTACAAAATGACATAGGTTTATCACACACACACACACATAAATGTATATCTATATATACATATACATGTGTGCATATATATATATACATATACATGTATATATACATATACATATATATACACATATATTTATGTACATGTATATGTGTCTGTGTCTGTGTGTTGTATTCTTATGCCTAATCGATTGATGGTCTTCTTTTTCTTTTTCTTTCTAGATCTTATAGAGGGGAATTGGAAATTTGCTTGGTCCTTAGCTCTTTCATTTGAGTTTTGAGTTATGTCATTAAGCTTTTGATGAGTAAAATGAAGTTTACACATTTTACTTGGATTAAACCATGGTAATATTAGTCTGATAGATATTTTATCTAAGCTAGGGATTGATTTGAATTTGGAAGATGAAGAAAACTTACATGCATGTCTTTTTTTAAATCTCCCAACACACTGACTAAACATGATTTTATCATCTTCGTTAGTTGGTAAATTTTGAAGCAATGAAGTTATGTAGTCAACTGAATCTATAAAGTCATTGTTGGCAGTATTAGATGATTTTCAACCATTTTTTATAGAAATAAAAATAACTAAGTTGAAAAGCATTTTAAAAATTCTAATGCTTCATTATAAAATGATGGTTTTGAAAATCATCATTACTTTGAGCTTCAACAATGACAACTCCAAGAACATCTTGATCTTTGGATGTATAAAATCATCTATAATTGAAATAATAATTAGTTAATTTTAGAAATTAAAAAAAATACTTAATACTTGATTATAAGGATATATTAACATTACCAATGACACCCTTTTCATGAAAGCAACTCCCTCTCACTTCATCACTTTCATCAACCAATGTTGCAACATCACCTGTAATTTAATAAAATTAATTTACTCAACTGAATCTAGAAAATCATTATTAGAAGTATTACATGATTTCAAAGCATCTATACGATAAATAACAATGACTAAGTTAAAAGAAACAATTAAAAAATTATAATTCTTTAATCAAAATGATTGTTTTGAAAATTACCAATACTTTGAGCTTTGGCAATGACAACCCCAAGCACATCTTGATCCTTTGGATGTATGCAACCATCTATAATTGAAATAATGATTAGTTAATTATAAAAAAATATAAAACTATTTAATACTTAATTGTAAGAACATTAACATTACCAATGGCACGAATTTCATGATAAGAACTCCTTCTAAATCCATCATTTTCATCAACCAATGTGGTAACATCATCTATACAATTTAATTTAATTAATTTAGTTAGTTAAAAAAAAATTATAATCATTAAAAATAACTATTAAACTTAAAGAATAAATGGAACTTATCACCAACTTGATCTTGTTGGTTTATTTTGTTTCTCTTTAAGAGATCTAAAACTTTCATCACATGTTTGCATGTGTTTCATCTTTTTGCCCACTAACAATCACAAACATGTAAATCTAATCCAAATTTCCTAACGAGGTACCATTTTGTTGGATCAGTTTGGCTTCCTACCTTATATGTACTAGGAAGAAGATCATAGGGATAGCAATCTGTATCAACTATTACTTTTGATCTCTCTAAAGAAGTTATATAATATCTTTCCTTTTTGAAGTTAGTCAAGAATCTAGATAACTTTAGATATCTTTTATTTTTATAGTATGGATCTACCCTATGGAGAAGCATATGAATTAGCCAATCCATTCTCCTTGTGCATTTCTTAGAATGATCACTTAAATAATGACTCTTTTATATGAAAATGGTATGAATCTATAGCTGGATTAGTTTCTTGGCTTGCATGGGAGAAACTTTAGGAATTTCTTGCCCACTCCTCTACACAAAAAAGTGATGGTTAAACTTAAACTATAAAAAAATTAAAAGATATAAATGCATATAAACATAATGATATTTTGATTCACTTACCAATGCATCTCTCATTTTGACACCAAGTTTTTTTAAAATGCTCAATAAATTGCTTCTCTTCTTTAAATTCCTTTATGATTTTTTTTATCAAATGAGTGACAATTTCTACGTTGTCACTCATTGCATACATTATTTCACCCAATCTATCAAATATTTTTGTTCCAAAATCTTTGTTATTTGCAAGCCTAGATTATAAAAATTATGTCAAGATATGATGTTTAAGCATATGATATTTCCTATACTTTAATTGAATCATGACTTACCTATACACATTGTTCAACCATGCTCCACGTACATGCCAAATACATAAAAGTAGTCAACAATCAAATCTTGATCTACAAGTTACATTATAAAACTTAGTAATTAAAAGTGCATTCTAAACAATTAGAATGTTAAATGAAAAAATAATTCTTGTTGGAAATTAGGAAATATATATATTTTTGAAAATGAAATAGAAAACCATTACACTCTTGCAAATATAAAGTAAGTTTAATAAAACCTGATTGCTCCAATCTCAGCACTAGCATCATCTATCATGAATGCATTGACAATCCAATATTCTTTACATGCTTTCCTTATTTTGTAAACCTCTATTAGCCATTCATATATATCTTCAATTTTATATTTTGAGGATATGGCCAATGCAACAGGTACATCACCTTCTTGTTCATCAAATACAAGCAATGTATATAACTCATAATGCACATAAATAAATTAGTGATGCATTATTATTATTTTTGAATAAATTAGACTGAAAATTGAATCAAGATCCACAAATAAAATTAGCATTGTTATACTTTCACCATATTTATTTGTTGAGAATGTAGAATCCATTGCAATGATTGAGTCATGTGAATGTTTCACTGTCATTTCTCATATCCATGGTGTCTGAATGCCTATAATAAATGGAATTTTTTCTGCATTGTTTGGTGTTTTATAGTAGAATAAGTTCTCTTTCTCCTCCACATGCCACAAACATACACTTTTTGCATCATCCTCATTTTTTTTTGAATGTAGTGAGGACACACTTTTCCATGCATTCAACACATCCTTTCTCAACAAAAACATGTCTCTCTTATTCATCAATTTTTTCAAACAAAAATCTAACTAGTTTTGCTCACATATTATTGTTTCAATCCCCACACCCATAAGTAATAGGGATTCTATATATGATTTTTACTCGTTTGACAACCTTGGTGCAAGCTACTCCTTGGATCACCATATGGGTCATCCTTTCCATGACAAAATTTACCACTAACATCTTGATGGATATATTCATTATATTTAATAATAGAAACATCTTGTCTACCTTACATAACCCTAATGAGAAAGTGGGCTTGCAAACCCCTTTTTTGAACAAACTTGTGCACCCTTTTCTTTTTTACATTCTTGTTTTCATATGGATTTCTATCATCTTGAGGCCTAAAAGCACAATGATAACTATATATATATATATATATATATATATATATATTGATATTATTAAAAACAAGTGACATAATTAATTTATTAAATCTAGACTAACTTTGAATACATCTTTGTGGTGTGGTTAGATAATTCTTTCAAAATATGCTTAGTGTGTTTTTTTCGTATAAAAGTTGTTTATGTGCTATCTAATAAACCTTCACCTTTCACAAAGTGAGGGAATATTTCAAAACGGATAGTAGTACACAAGTCTATATGTTGGTTATTATCATTTCCAATAGGTGTCCATTCAAGTTCATAATGTGAGAAATGATTTCCTTGATTTGGGACATCTTGCATGTCTAGCTTGATAAGTGATTCCCATTGGTTCTTTCCACCCATCCTGAATAATATCAATATTCACATACTGATCTTCCTAGATTTTCTTGTGTAAATAATTTTTAGCATCAATGTTTCAGATCACACTCTATGATCCATCATTAGGATGAGAAAATGCAAGAATAGAATGGTAAAATATGATCTATCTTACCATTTTATTCTTGCATTCTCTCATCCTAATGATGGATCATAGAGTGTGATATGAAATGTTGATGCTAAAAATTATATACACAATCGAATCCAAAAATATTAGTATGTAAAAAATGGATTGTGGAAACCTGATAAAATTTAATATCAATATTGTTAGAGGGACTAGATATATTATTTAAATATATTAAAAAAAGGTTTAATAATGATTTCATTATATTTATTATTTAATATCCTCATAAATATATTTTTCTAATATCAAACTTTTATAAACACCATGCTCAAGCATATCATATTAGAAAATGTTTCATTCTAGTTATGGGCCCACTAGGTGAAGTTAATACATCTATCATACATACTTAAACAAAAAAAAAATTAGATTTTTCATATACTATAAAATAGAATGGTATATACTATAATGATTTCCTGAACATATCAATGCTTATGAAAAAATGTCAAGATCAAAGGATGACAACAAAAAGGATGGTGATCAAACCTACCTTGAGTTGAGTTAATAAATACTTAATTTAAAATAGATTTTCATGAAGATATTATGATTGTGATCTAACCTACGATATCAAAGCTAGCTTGAGTTGAGTTAATAAAGACTTAATTTAAAATAGATGTTCATGAAGATGTTATGATGGTGATCAAACCTACAATATAAAACCTATCTTGAGTTGAGTTAATGAAGACTTAATTTATAATAGATGTTTACAAATATGTTATGATGGTATAAGTTAATCTACAACATAGGATATCAATGTTTATGAATATTTGATCAAGGTAGGTATGAAGATTTAATCAAGGTAACTATGAATCTATAGGAAATGCAAACCCATCTAGAGTTAAGTGAAACCTAAGACTTTATTTATAATGAATGTATATGAAGATGGTGCGATGGTAAGTGAATCTTTAACCCAAGACATGTATGTGCTTGAAGATGTTATGTGACTATGAATACTATAATTTGGTTTTGTAAACTTAGGAGATAAATGTTTATAATGGTGTCAACCTAACTTGTAGATAGAAGAATAATTATCATTATATATTAATGGAATAAAATAAGAGACACAATTAAAAAACATATGGTTGAAAGGATAATGTCACCATTTTCCTTCAAGTAGAGAGGTTGTAATCTAACATGGCAAACACAAAAAAATAAAACTATAATAATTATTTAAGTAGGAGTGACTCCTAGCATAAACACAATAAATGTATATGCACATTAAATTCTAACTCTTTTAAAATAACACCTTTGTAAAATATACTAAAAAAATAACTAAATTATTGAGTGCTTCATCATTTTTTTATTCAAATGTATATGTATATATATAAACACACATATAAATAAACATATACATTAATCACAATTAGTATGTAAAAGTTAATATAATTTAATGCTTTAAATAAAAAATATCCAAGAGTGAACAAATTATTTCAGTTGATTGAAATAAATTATTTAAAGAATTTTAAGATATATAATTAATATCTAAATATTAAATTATAATTTTTTTTTATAAATTAAATTGATACTATCAATTTTCAACTTAGTGTAACTTAAAGATTGAAGAAGAAACCTACTTACTTGATCTAGGGCATCCAATATGGAGAAACAACTTTTCTTGAAGACAACTGACTTTCAAATGCCTACACATATTTAAAAATATAGTTGATAAGATATATGATTTATTATGCTTATATCTATGCACCTATCCCCACACATTTATTATTCTATCTAATCTTAACACTTCCATGTATGCACCATTTTTTCAAGCATAAGATCAATCTTCCAACTATTAACACAATCCACTTACAAAAATAAAATCCAACTTGGGCTTGACATTCTCTTATTTCAAGTGTTTGATTGAATTGTTTTTTTCTAAATCTCTTCAATTCTTATCAAATTTTTAATAAAAGTGAAAATCTAATGAAATGAAAAAAAAAATGAGTGCGATGACACTCAAATTATTTACAATTGTAGTTGTACTATATTACTTTAGTTGAGATTTTAATTATGTCCATTACTTAACTTCTAAATGATATCTAGATTTTAAGATTGTATTGTTCGTACTAATAAAATTATTCTTATTAAGACAATGAAAGACAAATTATCTTTCCAAATATTTTTAATAAGCTTTTGATTCAAAAAATCCAAAAATATAAATTTTTCAATTAAAAAAAAAACATCCCTCTAATTTTGTAGCAAGAAAACAATTATGATTATGATTTATTACTATTAAATTATCCCTAAATGCAATAGAAATTGATATGATAAGCATTCCACGTGACACCTAAAATAAGAGAATAAAGTTGTACAATATTCAATGAAAGTAAAAATTGATTATAAATATCTTTTTATGATTGTTTATTAAAATAAAAAGAGAGTTTTGAGTTTCTAAATAAAGTTTTTTATTCACAACATCTAGAAAAGATTTGTTTTCAAAATTAATATTTCATTTATTTTCTTTGAGAATATATATATATTTCCTGAAATTAATGTGTATTGTCTTTGTTTTCTTAAATAAAACTAATATTTATGTTAGTTATTGTCCCATATTCCAACTGGTATGTTATAAATATAATATCATTAATATTTTAAATTATATTCTATGATCTATTGCGATAAGATGACCTATTTTTCTATTATAAGATATATTTTAAAATGAACTTAAATAAAAAATTTCATGATTCTCAGATTGAGGACAAATAAATAAATTTGAGTATTGTTCAAGCTTAATAGACTTGCTACATGTCTTACTAAAATTTAAAACAATAAAAATTTGATATGGGTTCACTAGTATGAAGAGTGGGAAATATTGCCTACTCATTCAAAAATGATATTTATAGCAAATAAAATAAGTCTTTGAAACAAAAACATTTATCTATCTATCACTTACATCAACACTATTCTTAAAGTATTTGAACTACATGTACATAGACAACAAAATCTCTAAAATAAAATTTGGTAAGAATAGGCATATAAATCTATTCTCTAATATTGAGAGACTAAGAAAATAGCCTAAACAAAAAAAAAGGATGATAAAAAGATCAATATAATTAAAATATTCATTGAACAATTACCTGGAGACAGCCTGATACCACCGCTCAAGAATATTTTTGTTGTTTCATAGCTTGTTCCTACTATTCTTTGAAGAGGGTGTTGTCATCCATGGCCACAACCATTAACCAACACCCAAAGAAGAACTTGGTGTTGGCATGAATCAACAAGAAAAGTGCAAAGCTTGACCAAAAATAATAACCAACTATGTATTCATAAAGGCCAGTCGCTACAAATAGGTACTAATAAAAATAAATTGCAGAATAGAGAAGATAGAATAGTCTCCAATGGTGTATGGTACTTTGATTGATAGTGGACAATAAGCTTTTGGAATCATTGGTACAAGAGATAATTGACTTATGACACCCCTTACATGATTGACAAGAACCATAGTGGATGTCAATGAGGGAAAAAAAAATAGGTTTGGAAAGGCACTGGCTAGCCAAGTAAAAATATTCTACTATTTAGCTAGTGCCAATGTTTTTGGTATCAACATAAGTGAATTACATGACTGACAAGAACCGTAGTGGATGTTGTTGAGGGGAAATGAAATAGGTTTGGAAAGGCACTAGCTAGCCGGGTAAAAAATTTGACTATTTAGTTGGTGCCAATGTTTTTGGTATCAACATAAGTGAATTACATACACTTTTTCCCATGGTTAGTGGTTAACATAGATTGATATAATTTTGCATGTACAACCATCTATAGTTACCTCTAGCTGCCCATTCTAACCATACTCATTAATAATCCATCAAACCATGATCTAGAATTTTTTATACATTTATTATACATGTGGCTATAAATAGAATGGCTGGGCCTGATGTTTTTAGTGCTCATTTTGAGAGAAAATTTATGTGTTTCATATTCCAGTGGCATTTTTAATATTTTCATGGTATCAGAACCATGAATGTGAGACTTTGTAAGAGAATTTGTGGACAATGAATGAAGATTGTAATTGCAGGTTTGAAGAATATTATTTTTGTGAAGGTTTTCCCCTTTACAAAGCAAGATTGAAGGTTAATGCTAGTTTGAGGAGAACAAGGAAGTGTTTATAGAAAGTTGTCCTAAGGAGGAGTTGTTAGAAATCTGTAAGCTACTATAATACTAAAGGTAAGTTTATCTCATTTTAAATGCAGTGAAGGAATATAATACAATTATTGTGGTGCAGTTGAAGTGTTCCTTCTTTATCATTTGAGAAAAGCTTGTATATAAAGGACAAAGTATATTTTAAAAAAAAATTGAGATATGAAATGTGTGAGGCAATTTGATGAGAAGGCATGTTGTCTTATATGGTGATTTGAATTTTCTTTTTGGTGTCATTTTTATAGTTAAAATATCTAATAGATCTTTATATTTGATTAAGAAGTGATAGTCTATTTGGAATATATAAATTGTGTGTGTGCCTCAAGGTGTGTGGGGATATTGAAGATTTATTGTGAAGAGATTGATAAGAATAGAAAGTGGTAACCTTGTGTGGAAAATAAAAGTTTGATAAAGTTTTTTTAAGTCTTTGTTTCATTGGTTCATAAGAAAGCCAATATCAAGGCATGGTCTTTGCTAGAGGCTTGATGCTTATGTGATTGTGTGCATGTGTTGGTATTTGATTGGAATTTAGTTATGGCTACGAGTGAGATGTCTAGTCTTGTGGTTAGTGAAAAATTGGATGGTTTAAATTATGCTAATTGGAAATGTGAAATAGAGTTAATTTTATAAATGAAAGACTTATGAGAAGTAGTCACAGATGAAGAGCCTATATATCAAAGTGAACATGATAAATATAATAAAAAGGATATGAAAGCTTATGCACAAATTTTAAGGAAAATTATTCCAGGGATTAGGCCACACGTTCAACGTTTAAAAACAACAAAGAAAATATGGGAAACTTTGAAAACAATATATGAAAGAACTAGAAAGCTAAAACCAATGGATATTAAGAGGCAATTAACAGATTTGAAAATGAAAGTAGGAGATAACATGAATGATCATATTGCTAAATTGAAAAATTTGAGAAATCAAGTTACAATAATGAAGGTTGAGTATGAAGATGGTCAAATCATAGAGTTTTTAATTAAAATTCTTCCAAAGGAGTATAATAATTTCATTCGTACTTTAGAATTAATTGAAAAAATTTGAAAATATAAAACTGGAATAATTATATGGTGCTTTGTTAAATGAAGAAGAAAGGCTTAAAAAGTTTACAAATGAGTATAACAAGAGTCAAGCTTTTGTAGCTAGAGGAAAATACCAAAATTACAATCAAGGATCATCATATCAAAATCAAAGAAGTAATCAAGGGAATCAATATAGAACTAATCAAAGGCAATGGACTCAACAAACAAATAATAAAAATAAGAAAAAATATCAAAGGCCACAAAACGAATAGAGAAATTACAATAATAATTTTAAGGGAGGAAGTACATTCAGATGTTACAAGTGTGGAAAAGAAGGGCATAAAAGTGATCAATATTTTAAGAGATGGCTAAGGAGATTTAATCAAAGAAGGCAATCAAATTTTGTTCAAGAATATTGTGATCATCATATAATGATAACTTGTTTGGCTAATCAAGGTGATTTTAGTAATGCATGGTATATTGATTCAGGAGCTAGCAAACATATGACACACAACAAAAATATCTTTAGTTCTTTAGAAGCAACAAAAGGTGCAAAAATATTACTTGGTGATGATAGTTCACTTGACATAGAAGGAATAGGCATACTTTC
Organism: Cupressus sempervirens; assembly: GCA_028749045.1. Classification (NCBI taxonomy): domain Eukaryota; kingdom Viridiplantae; phylum Streptophyta; class Pinopsida; order Cupressales; family Cupressaceae; genus Cupressus; species Cupressus sempervirens. Next base: position 327,528,274 of record CM053789.1, read on the forward strand.
AATGAAAGGAAATGATTGAAATTTTTTGGAAATAACTAATGTGAATTTTGAATCTAGGTTGGCCAAAAATCTTCTTTCAGTGAGTCAAATAACACAACATGGTTATAAGGTGGAGTTTTATTCAGATAAATGTTTAATCAACAATATTAATGATGGATACAAAATAGTGGCTACGGGAATTTAAAATGATGAAATATACAAATTTCTAGCAAGTGTTGATAAGAAGGCTTATGCTACTACAAGATCATCTTTAAGTCAGTTATGTCACCAAAGATATAGTCATTTAAATTATCAAAGTTTGGATATGCTTTCAAAGATGAATATGGTTGATGGATTACCTTGGATAAAATTAAATACAAATGTGTGTGAAGGATGCATGGTTGGTAAACAATATAGAGACACTTTTGAGAGGTCTATATGGAGAGTACAGAAAAGTATAGAAGTTATCCATGGTGATTTGTGTGGTCCTATGAATCCAACATCAAAGGGAGGAGCTAGGTATATCCTAAAATTTATCGATAAATTTTCAAAGAGAGTTTGGGTTTATTTCTTGAAACAAAAAGATGAAGTATTTAACAAATTCAAAATGTTTAAAGCTCTTTTGGAAAATAAAAGTGGGAATAAGATCAAGTGAATAAGAACTAATAATGGTGAAGAATATGTAAACAAAAGGTTGAAATCATTTTTTGAGTATCATGGGATTAAAAGAGAGATGACTATTAGATATACACCTCAACAAAATGGCATTGCTGAAAGGAAGAATAGGACTTTAGTAGAAATGGCACATTGTATGATACAATCTAAGAATCCTCCTTTGTTTCTATGGACTGAAGTAGTTAATACCACATCTTGTATTTTGAATAGATCTCCCACAAGTTATTTGCAAAATATTACTCTTGAAGAAGCTTGGAGATGTCAGACCTTGGACTTCTGCACTATTTTTTGTGCCTATAGGTTGTTCAATCTTTAGATGGGATAGCCATATTCCAATAGAAGTATGCTCTTGATATGCTTCAGAGTTTTTTCATGCTTGATTGCAAGCCTAACCCCACACCTTTTCAGTCAGGTGTTGTTTTATCTATCACTTTCTCTACTCCTACAATGGATTCCACTCTATATAGATAGCTTGTGGGTAGTTTTTTGTACCTGACACACACACGTCCTAATATTTCTTTTGCAGTTGGTCTTGTCTCTCAATTCTCCCATGATCCACATGAGATTCATTGGTAAGCTTCCAAACGTATCTTGAGGTATATTAGAGGTACAACATGTTATGACATTCACTACACATCAGGGGATCCTCACATTGTTGGTTTCACAAATTTAGATGGGACTAGAAATATTGATGATCACAAGTCTACTTCTTGTTTTGTATTATATCTTGGTTCTGGTCCTATCACATGGTCTTGCAAGAAGTCACATGCTCATGCATTATCATAAATAGAGGAAGAATATAGTTTAGTTGTATTGGCTATTCAAGAGGTTTTGTGGCTTTGACAGTTGATCATAGAGTTTGGATTTTCTCTTGATAGTCCCACCTTTCTTTGGTGTGACAATCATAGTGCTATACACATTTTCTGTAACCCAGTTGAGCATCAATAGACCAAGCACATTGAGCTTCACATGCACTTCATCAGACATCTCATTCAGGATGGTGCCTTGAGCTTGTAGTACATTCCTATTGCTGAGCAGGTTGCAGACATCTTCACTAAACCTTTTGCATCCTCATGGTATCTTTAGCTATGTTCTATGCTTAGAGTGAAGGAAGTTGTCCTTGTGGGGCCTAGTGATGAGTCCTTCGTTCCTTCTTTTTCATGGTATCCGAGCCAGATCTACTATAGCTTTTTCAATATTTGGAGAAAAGACGAAAGAGGGTTTGACAAAATAGATCTGACATTTTCCAAGCATTTTTCTTTGATTTTTGGAGGCGTGGCAATGACGATTCAAAAAAAAAAATTAGAGAGGTGATTGTTAAATAACAATATCTCCATCATACAAAATCCTTTTTCCAAGCAATTTTTTTAGTTTTGGGGTAGAATTGTGTGATCTAGACATTGGTGTAAGTTGTTTGTGATCTCTGGTCCTGAATTTCTCTAAAAATTGCAAATCCCAATTTTTGCAACTTCAAAGGCTTCATTCGAGCTCATATGGACACATATTTCAATGCTATTTCTTAAAAAAGTGCATGATTTATTGTCTACCTTCTAGATCTGGTATCAATTTGGAGTAATATTGAGTGGAAATAGTACTTTCAGCATTTGGTCATTTTTTGGCTACAAAAAATAGGTATTTGTGATTCATATTTGAAGCTTTTTTTCTCTTCTCTCATTTACGCATTCCTTCTAGCAATTGGGGTTTGGTTTTTTGCATTGTGGGGGATGTTTTATCATATTGTTTCTATTATTTACTTATGTAAACTAGAAATACATTAAAAAAAAATTCAACACCTTCTAAAACAATGGTTAAGACCTCTTCTTGTGTAGAACTTCTGACCCCTCATAATTCTCACACATGGAAGACCTTGATGACATGGCTTCTCTGGTCAAAAGTGTTGTGCTCTTGTTTAGATGTAGTGTAGCCTATATTTCAAAGTCAATATTAGACTTTGTAGCACAGGAACAAGATGGATGACGCAATAGTATTGATTTCTTTACAGGTCTCCGATAGTCTACAATTTCATCTTGATGGGTAAAACACCCCTCTAGCTTTGTGGACCAAGCTTGAAGGCTTGTTTGGTACAATGAATGAGTTCAAGGCACTTCAAATTGAAGCAAAGCTTACCTCTCTTGTACCAGATTACTTTCCTTCCATTGAGGACTTCTTAATGAATTTCAATCAACAGATATCCTTATTACAATGTTGTGGAAAGATGAAGACTGACATTGAGTGTATCTACCTAATTCTTTCTAATCTTCATGGAAACTTTCAAATTTTTTCTTCTACCTTCTATTCCAACAAATATTCTTTGGGTAATAGATTTTCCATGCCATCCTTTGAGGTTTATTGTGATTGTTTGACTTGAGAGAAAGCTAAGCTCTCTCAATTGGATTCTCTCACAAGCTCTTAGACTCATGAATTGGTAGCTTGACCATCTTTAGGGACGAAGGAGAAGACTCAAATTTCTCATTCTATAGAGTCTTAGATTGATTCTAGTACTCACAGTTCATCAAGGCCAACTCCTCATAAAGGGGGTAAATCAAAATAAAAAATACCGAAGTGTTCTTATTGTAATAAGCCTAATCATGATGAGTCACATTGCTATGAGAAGAAGTTAGATGGCTATGCCAAATAGGTTTAAGATTTGATAGCTCTCCTTCAGAAGAGCAACATTGATATTGATTCTACTTCTCATAGACCTTCTTCATCATCATCATTTTAGTTAAATGGTAAAGATATAGGAAAGAGTCGTGTACTATGTGCAACTACTATTCCTCATTAGTCTAGATGGTTAGTGGATTCAGGTGCTTCACACCATGCGGCATCCTCTCAAGATTTGTTCTCTTCTTTTTAGGCTTCTTCTACTCCATATATTTTGATGGGGAAAAATATTGTTACAACTGTAAGTGGGAAAGGTTCTATTGAAATTGATGATGGTAAATTTCACGATGTACTTTGTGTTCCATTTTTGTCCTCTAACCTTCTCTCTATTTATCAGATTACACACAGTGGGACAAGGAAGACAGTTGTGTTTGCACAAGATTCAATGTACATCAGAGATAGTGTGACATATAATATTGTTACTATAGGGACTATTAATCATGCTTCCTACCTATATTCCTTGTCACATTTTGGTCCACCATCTCCACTATTTTCACAAGAGTCCATTGAGGTGAATTTAGTTCACTTGAACTTATGTATTGTTCCTGAGATTGGTGTTGTGACTTCTACACCTCTGCCTCCTGTTCATATTTCATCTCTTGCATAGGATTACTCTTCAACATTGCCTACTATTGTAGCTCTAGTCATCGAGCCATCTACTACAGTTGTTGAGGATATATCAAAGGATACACATCTCTTAAATGATAGATTCAATATGTCTATTATCTCACCTCCATTGGAGATTCCATGTTAGGTTTCTCATGCTTTCTCTTTTGAGCATTGGCTAGGACTTCTAGTTGCACCTTACATACATGGGTTTTATGATCCTTGTCGACTAACTTTATTTCCTTCAGATTGGAGCCACATTATTATTATTGATAGATAAATGACCTAAGTCTTGATACATCATAAAGTACATCAATACATCTGGATATCAACTTTTAGTCCCTAGAACTTTATATTTTTTCATCTTCCTTCTAGGTCATTCCTTATCCTTTCTTATTTTGTCTTTGATCAATATCTATATATAATCTAACCACTACATCTTGCACTTATGTTAAGGATAAAGCTCTAAAAATTTACAAAACATGAGTACAAAAAGGGCATAGAAATGAAATGTAAAGTGATACACACATTTTCTTAAACAAAAATTAAATATACATCTAAATCGTCAGAAATTTTAGAAGAGGGAACATACCTTAAGGAATGTGATTACCATTTTTTTACACTAGAGGGTATTTTATTAGCTTAGTTACATAAAAATACATCAACAATAAAATTATGTTTCTCTATAAGTATAAAATTGGGGAAAGAGGCTCCCTGTCATTCTAAATGTCCATTGAGTCCAAACTAGATGGTTATAAAACCTTTAAATTAACCTCAAATTCATTTTCTCAAGCTCCAAAACCATCTTCCACAACAAATCTATCTATCCAATCATACTATCTTGGGATACAAGATGTAGGAAGTGAGTAAAACCTAAAGAAAGACCCATGAATCTTCCCTAGGATAATGAGATGTAAAATGTGGTTGAAATTCTAAAAATTCTAAACTATCCTTAATTCAAATGGAGTCCCTATATAAAAATTATGACTTTGTATGTATGACCTTCTTCTATACCTATATTAACTAAATCATCCACTCTTTGATTACCCTTTGGTATATATGATTAATCATGATCTTGTCAAATATTTGACATAGTGAGAGGACTCTAGATAAAATTGAGTCCAATATCCAATTAATGAGGGATCCTTTCCTTATAACATTTATTACAATTTCAGGTTATCCTTCAATCTCTATGTTCTTGCACCCAAGAGTTTTATGTAGTTCTAGTCCTTCAACTAAAGTCGTTAATTCTACCCAATTATTAGTTTCTATTCCTATATATCTTGATAACTTTTCTATCTCCATGAATTCTACACTATGGATACTATTTAACCAATGCCTACTCTTCCTAGATTCCCTCTTGAAGGTCCATAAAATTGAGTTTAAACTATCCCACTGTGGGTGGTTTCTATTGGCACAACTTTCATTTACTTTTTGAAGTTCCCCCTGCTCCTATAAAGGGGAGTAATTTTATACCTATTCATTTGCCTCTCATTTTCGCATCCTAATGATAAATTATAGCCTCCTTTTGTTTATTCAAAACTTGCTTGTTGGTAAGTTCAGTGACATAGGTCTCCATTTTAATTAGAAGTGGTTCTACATTCATCTTCTTATCTTGAAAAAATATTCAATTGCATTCCTTCCACTATTCCCATAAGAATATGGAAGATGCATATATCCATAAAGAGCTATAAATAGTATCATTTCTAACAAGGGGCCTAGCCTGTAGTATGTATGTTATAGTTCTTCTAAATGATGATACCCACCCCAATTGTGAACAGAGCCATTTCCAAAATTGATTCAAATAAGGGAATTTCAGACAAGGTGGTCAATAGGTTCTTCCTCATTTTTTTCATAAAGGAAATATACTTGTGCCTTGGTATCCCATTTTCTCAAATCTTTCTAAGGTAATGACCTTCCTACTTAAAAATAACTAGGTGAAAATATTTCCTTCGGCAGACAAAATTTATACCAAAATGATGTTGTGGGGTGGGAGTCCTTTGTGCTCATCTAGGGAGACTTGATAAATTTATACCCTAGCTTTGAGTTGTATTCCCCACTCTTTCTTCCATCCCACATCAATTTTTCCTTTCCAAAATTGAAAGTTACTTTCCTATTTGATAAGGTTCATTTTAGATCTCATAGTTCTTTAGGTAGGAGGTTCATTTCCTTAAAATCCTTCAATTTCTAACATTTTCCTCCATCCTCGAAGGTAACATAATCTATAACTCTTTTTTCCCATCTAGCTTAAAGTGTTAACCTTTATTGGGTTAATTTACCATCCCTTTCCAAAGAACCACACCCTATTGAAGAGTCTTTCTAGAAGAGAGTTTTTCCCCCCTCCCCAAGTTCCATGTTAGTCTATCCTACATGGATGATCTACAATCCATCATAAAGTTCAAAATTCTTGATCCTCTAGGCATTGATTTCTCCCTGCGTATGTTGATTTGATCAGTATTGCTTAGATATTTATTTATTAGGATCTTTGGCCACATGAGGAATTCTCCATACTATTCTAGCTCATAAAGCTTTACCTTGAATTTGTATGTTCCTTGATTTTAACACCTCCCCTATCTTTTGGTTTGCATGCCTTGTCCCAATCTAACAAGAAATTTTTATTCCCTTGTTCCTAGCCAAAAGAAAGTCTAAGGAGTCTATTGATCTTGTCCCTATTTTTTCTAAGGAGACCAATAAAAGATAATTGATAAATAGGTTGTGTTGAAAGGGCATATTGTATCATTATTTTTGTACCCAAAGAAAAGAGTCATTTTCCTGTTGAAGAATCCATTTTTCTTTTGATCTTTATCTTATTTGATCCCATAATTTTTTTGAACATGCCCCTTTGTCTAAAGGGACATAGAGGTATTTACAAGGTAAAATTCCTCTTTTGAAATTCAAAATTTGGAATTGTTTTTGTTCAATATTAGGATGGGTATTAAAGAAGAAGATTTCTAACTTCTCATGATTATTCCATTGACCTAATGCACTAATGTATTGAATCAAAATTGTTTATATGATTTTACCTCCTCTATGGTAATTTTTCTATTAAGCATAGTTTCATAAAAAACCTATTGGTGGGTTGTCTAATTTAAGTCACTAGTGATTTTTATTCCTCTAATAGTCTTCCCATACCTGACATTGTTTATTGATCTTCCTAATGCTTCTACCAATAAGATGAAAAGAAAAGTGGGTATTAGATCCCCTATTTAAGTCCCTTTCTTATTCTAAAAATCCTTTGGGTATTCCATTTACCAATATTGATAACTTAGGGGAGGATATATGCATTGACAGATCACCATTTCCCATTAGTTTGTAAATCCAAAGGCTTTAAGGTATTTCCTCAAAAAACCTGAAGCCACTCTGGTATATGCCTTTCTAATATCTAGCTTAATTAACATAATAGGATCTTTATTGTTTTGAACAATATGTATTGACTCTTTGGAAATAATTACTTTATCAAAGATAGATCTTCCCTATACAAACCTTATTTTTTCCCTGCTAATCAATTTTGGGAGGATTTTATGGATTCTCATTGTCATAGTCTTAGTAAATAATTTATAGAGAGTATTGCAAATAGTTATGAGACAATAATAATTAAAGATCTCTAATTTATCCTTTTTTAGGATAAGGGAGATAAAGGTATCATTCACCTCCTTGAGGATTTTTTACAAATTTCATATACCTTTTAAAGCCTTAGTTACCTCCATCCCTATGAAGTTCCAACATTTTTTAAAGAAACATGCTAAAAATCCATCCGACCCTAGAGATTTATCTATATTCATTTTTTTGAGGCTTGCACTTACTTCCTTAAAGGTAATTTTTCCCAACAATATATTTTTTCTTTGGATATAAGCTTTGAGATGTTCTTAATGATGATTTCTTGCTACCCTAGGTTCTAATTTCCATTATTATTGATGATCTCTTCAAAATAATTTATTGCTTCTTTTTTAATATCTTTTGTGTGCTCAAATATTACTCCTCCTTATTTTGAATGGAGGTAATTCTATTAGCTATTCTATGTTGTTTTGTACTATTGTAAAAGAATTTTGTGTTTCTATCCCATGCATCTAGCAAGTTTCTCTTGATTTTTGTCTCCAAAATAGTTCCTCTTTGGTTAAGATATCTTCATAATCCCTCATTAGGAACTTCACTCTTTCATATAAGGTTAAATTTGTCCCTTTCTTGATAACCTCCTTGTTTAAATTCTCCAATTCTTCTTCCAATAACTTCATTTGGGAGCTTCTTAATAAGCTACAACTCCAAATTCCATGATCTTCTAAAGATGTTATAGTCGGAGACCTCATGTCACATATGAAATTTAAATCTCTTGAGGATCCCCTAGCTATAGATCCCGATATCTCCCTAAATCCTAGCTTATTTTGTAATCCCTCTAGATCATTCCTATCTTGCTTCATTTCTTGTAATAAAATGAATTCTACTTTTATATTCTATATGCAACATTTTAAGACCCGCTCCTTGTTAGGGGCATTTAAACCACTAAGATTCTAAGTTAGGACATTCATGGTGACTTTGAAAAGATCTTCCCTTCCCTACATTTAAGATATCAGTTAATTTGGATTAACCATAAGAACATCCATCCCTCATTCTCAATTCCTAAAGGGTTTTTCTTACCCTCTTTTTATTTGTCTTTGCACAATTAGGGTTATTCTTATTGGGTTAAGTCATGGTTTTCCCCATCTATTCTTGATTATTTAGTTCTCTATCTTCTAGTTCTACTAGTAGCTATTCCGCTTCCACTTTATCCATTAGATCGTAAACTTTAAAAATTTCCTTGATCAATAATTCATTTTTGTCTTAGTAGTTCTTCCTCATCACAAATTGATTCCAAAAATTCATTCATTAGTTCATTAACTAAAAACTCACATAAATGCCTAAAAATCATCCTAACCTCTTCCTCCACCCTAGCTTGGCTATTGCATTCCTCATTCAAAGGGATTGATGGAAACAATGTTTTCTCTTGGATATCTATGTCATTATCTAGGTGATCCCCTCCCTTGTAATCCTTTTCCTCCCTCCTTTGACTTGTTTCATTTTTTTAATCTTCCTTCTTCCTCATTAAGTATTATTGCTATGTCTTTCTGAGGCTTGTCTAGTTTGGATTCCCTTCCACCTACTTCTATGGTTTCTACCCTCGAGTTTTCACTAAGGCATTTCTTGGAACTTTCCTTGCCCTTTTTTTGTCTACAAATATCTCTAACTCTGTCATGTCCCCTATTCAAATAATTAAAAAAAATAAACTTTGTTAAGGCAGGCAGGCTCCAAAAAGGTGAAATTTCGGAAAAAGGGGTTAATCTTTGGAAACCAATGGACTAATAAATAAAAATTATTATTAAATTATATTTTATTAACCCCTCTTGGACGTGAGTTAGGGTTATGCCCTCTTTAAAAGGGGTTTGGAGGCATTTTGGGCTGATTCTACATCTTGATTCTTGCTAATTTTCTTGTTGTTCTTTAGAGGCTGCCAAACCTGTGGAGAAGGAGACCCAAGAATGGGAGTTTGTAGGTTTCCAGGAAGGCTAAGGACGGGAGTTTGAATCCATTCCATGTGCATGCTCATACAGAGTTTGCCCTTGTGCTGAATAGTGCCGATTTGGGTGTTTTCGGGGTTGTTTTTGGTTTGAATTTGGGTTTTCAGTTGAGTGTTTCATATCAGTTTGGTTTGCTATTGTATTTCAGACTTTATGATGTTAAAATAGAGCTGAATATATGTATTGGGTCGTGATTAAACTTCTGATATAATTTATGAGTGTTTTGTGGTGTTTTCGGGCATTTTTGTGTTAATTTCGGGAGCCCGATTGAGCATAGTTTTGCTCTACATTTGTGATCTGTTGTGTAAGGGCTATACAAATCTGGAAATTTCATTTTTTAGGCTATTATGCTGCTGAAATTTCTATAAAAATGTCCATTTTCAGATTTATTAATAATTTGTGAAGGTGTGAAGTTTTTGGCACTAATTTGGACATACCCGATTTGGGTTTTATTGGAGAATTGGCAGATCTTTGTAATATTGGTTGTTTGATTTTAAAGTTCTGATTTGAGGCTGGAAATATCATAAAAAATCAGTAAAGGGACATTACAGTGGTATCAGAGCCATGATCTTGCCAGCCTGAGGGTTTGTAGAAGTTGCATGTCAGTTTTAACAACTACCCAGATCTTGCATGTCAAGTTTTGATAACTACCCAGATCTTGCATGTCATATTTTATGATTGCATGCAACTAAGTGAAAGAGAAAAAAGATATTTGCAGCGAGAAAAGAATAAAGAAATTTTGATCAAACCCCCAGTTGAAAGCAAAAGTACAAAATCCAAGGAAGAAAAAAGTATGGTTGATCCAGATGAGATGGCAAAGAAATTCTTCCAAGACATCCAAAATACTCAGAAGCAAACAGTGGATGGTTTGGCGGAAACTAAAGAGGCTTTGCGAATATTGACAGAAAAATTACAAGGAATTGCATCTATTAATGAGAAAGGGAGCACTTCAGAGGAGCCAAGAAATGGGAGATCCACACCATCTAAATCAACCAAATCTATTTTCTTGCCTGCAGATGAGCCACCAGTACCAAATCCAGCCATTAATCCAGTGGAAGAGGTTACAGGTAATTTGATTACATTAAGAGCTACTTACAATGGCTTAGATGATGACTTTCGTAGTTCAGTTCCTTTTAGAGAATATGTGGATATGAGTAACGCTTTGATGCCCAAGAAAGAGAATAGGAGGGAGCATGACACAAGTGGAAGAGAGCTCAAAAATAAAATAAGCAAGTTTACAGCGCCTACTTTTGATGGAACAAATAAAATTTCAGCTAGAGCATGGCTACAAAAATTACAAACTTTCTTCACACTTAACCCCATGAAAGAGAGTGATGCTATTCAATTTGCAAGTCTACACTTGGAAGATGCAGCCTATGATTGGTGGTATCATGGAATGACTACTCAAGGTCACGATTAGGTAACTACATTTGAAGATTTCAGTCAAAGGGTGATAGATAGATTTGACCTCAAGGATGATGAAGAGTACTTTAAAGAATTGTCAAAGTTGAAGCAAACCAAATCAGTTAATGAGTATATAGAAGAATTTCAAAAAGTGGCTGTTATGGTACCTGATATGAGTGAAAAGAGGATCGTTTATCTTTTTCTTGATGGTTTAGAAGATTCTGTTAAGGGTTTGGTTAAGGCTTTCTCACCCTCAACCTTACAGGAAGCTATCAAAAGAAGCTTGCAACTTGAAACTTGCGTGCCTATGAAATCAATCACTAATCAAAAACCCCCAAATCTTTGGCAACATAAGGGAAATTTTCAGAAAAAGACTTTCCCAACACTACCACCAAAAGATGTGACAAATGTGGCAAAAAAGAAGGTAGATGAAGAGACTAGGAGTGAATTACGAAGGAAAAAGCTTTGTTTTACTTGTAGAGAACCATGGGTTCCAGGACACAGATGTTTGGGGAAAGGTCAAGTGCACTATATTGAAGTTGCTTCAGAATCTGATTCAGATGAGCATGAGGAATTTCATGATACTAAGGAGGAGGTAGAAGAAGAGAAAGTAAAAGAAATCAGCAAGGATGGCACTTTAGCAGCATTATCAGGAGTCCCAAGATACCATCCCTTCTGAATTCGAGGGGTACTAGCAGGGCAAAGGTTGACTGTTCTTTTTGATAGTGGGGCAACTCACAATTTTATTGATGAGGGATTTGTCATGAAAAGAGGGCTTAAAGCAGAAGATTTTGAGGGATTCAATGTTACTGTAGCTGATGGATTCACTATGCCTTGCACACGGGTGGTGAAACAACTCAAGATGACCTTAGGAGATTATGAGTTATGTGATGACTTCTATGTGGTTGGTATTGGGGAGACAGATCTTGTATTGGGTGTTCAATGGTTGCACTCTATCGGAGGCTATTACATGAACCATAAAACTATGGAGTTTAAATTTCATTCCAATGGGAAAGAAGTCATATTGAGAGGGTTATCAAATGGAGCACCTAAGGCGGTCTCTGCAAAGAGGATGGAGAGGACTTTTCGAAGAGGACAAGTAACATGGGCAGCAGGAGTCATAATCCAACCAACAAGCTCTCCCAAGAATCAAGGTAATTTCCATTTTGAAATTCAAAATATTCTTGATAAGCATAGTATAGTTTTCAATGACTTGCCTCCAGGATTACCACCAGATAGAGGTTTTGAGCATGTTATAGAGTTAGAACAGGGTGCCAAACCAGTTATAACAACCCCATACCGCCATCCAAGAGGTTATAAGGAAGAAATTGAAAAAACTATTAAAGAACTCTTGGACATGGGATTTGCATCATCTATGGTACTTGTCAAGAAAAAGGATGGTACAATGAGAATGTGTATAGACTACAGGGCTCTAAACAAGAAGACCATAAAAAATAGGTATCCCATACCACGCATAGATGAACTCATTGATGAGTTACATGGTGTTGTATACTTCTCAAAAATTGACTTAAGATCAGGCTACCATCAAATCCGAATGAGGAGTGAAGATGTGGAAAAGACTGCTTTCAGATGTCACTATGGGCACTTTGAATTTCTTGTTATGCCATTTGGACTCACTAATGCACCAGCAACATTCCAATCTTGTATGAATAAGGTATTCAGTCAGCATCTTCGAAAATTTGTTTTGGTATTTTTTGATGATATCTTGATATACAGTAAAACATGGGAAGAGCATCTAAAGCACATAGACACTATTTTGGGAATCTTGGAGCAGCAATCCTTCTATGCTAAGCTATCTAAATGTGAGTTTGGTTTGACAGAGATCCTATATTTGGGACATATTATAAGCTCTAAAGGAGTACAGGTTGATCAACAAAAAATCCAGGCAATTTTGGATTGGCCTCCACCCACTAATCTTACACAGTTGAGAGGTTTCTTCGGGTTGTGTAGCTACTATAGGAGATTTGCCAAGGGATTTTCTCAGCTTGCTGCCCCCTTGACTGATTTGACAAAGAAAGGAGATTTTTTTTGGACAGAAGAGGCACAAAAAACATTTGATAAGCTTAAGGAGGTAATGAGTTCATGCCCTGTGCTTGCAATTCTAGATTTCTCTTTACCTTTTGTTGTTGAATGTGATGCTTCGGGAGAAGGTATAGGGGCTGTCCTAACTCAAAGGGGACATCCAATAGCATTTGAGAGTCAAAAATTAAATCAATCAGAGAAAGGGTACTCCATCTATGATAAGGAAATGTTGGCAATCATGCATGCACTTCATAAGTTTAGACAATATTTGGTATGTGGGAGATTCATTGTAAAGACAGACCATAATAGCCTCAGGTTCTTCTTGAACCAAAAGGATTTGAATGATTGTCAAAAAAAATGGGTAAGCAAATTGCAAGCTTATGATTTTGATATTGAATACATGAAAGGAAAGAATAATGTGGTTGCTGATGCTCTCTCAAGAAAGCCCACTTTGTGTTCCTTATCATCTATCTCTGCTGATTGAAAAGTCTCCATAATTTTAGAGTATGCTAAAGATTCATTTGCCACCAAGATTTTGGATAAGTTAGTGGATGATAACAGGTACAAGGTTGTTGATGAATTGATTTATTACAAGAACAGGATCTTCTTAGTACCAGGGTCAAAAACTAAGGAGAGGATATTGAGGGCCTTTCATGACACACCTTTGGCTGGTCACCAGGGATACTTCAAGACATACAGGCAAATTCTAGAGCGGTTTTCATGGAAGGGTATGAAGGAGGATTTCCTTAAACACATTAAGGAATGTATGGTATGCCAACAAAGCAAGAGTAAGCAAAATTTTCCTGCAGGGTTGTTGCAGCCACTTCCTATTCCTGAACAAAAATGGGAAAGTATTTCCATGGATTTCATCACTGGGTTGCCCAAGGTTCAAGGTAAGGATTGCATATATGTGGTGGTAGATAGACTAACTAAGTATGCACATTTCTTTCCTATCACATCTGATTTCAAGGCATCACCAGTGGTCGAATTGTTCTTCAAGGAAATTTTTAGATTACATGGTTTGCCTAGAAACATTGTTAGTGACTGGGACAGTAGATTCCTCAGCTCTTTTTGGAAGGAGCTCTTTCATTTGGCAGGAACTGAACTCACTCCCAGTACTAGCTATCACCCTCAAACAGATGGACAAACAGAGATAGTTAATAAATGGATAGAAGGATATTTGAGGAACTATGTTTCAAATCAACAACATGCTTGGGTGAAATGGTTACACCTAGGGGAGTATTGTTACAATACATCTCATCACATGTCTATTGGTATGCCTCCTTTTCGTGCTCTTTATGGTTACGATGCCCTTTCCTTTGTTGATCTAATACTTTCCGATAGCAGAGTACCCGCAGCAAGTGATTTCATCAAGCAAAGCCAAGACATAATAAGGTCCCTCAAGGATAATCTACAACATGCACAAAACCAACAAAAGATATATGCTGACAGGAAAAGGATTGAAAGATCTTTTGAGGTGGGAGATTTGGTATTTGTTAGGTTGCAGCCATATAAGCAAAGCACCTTGAAGAGAAGTGGGGCAGAGAAACTCAAGCCAAGGTTCTATGGGCCTTATAAAATCATCAAGAAGGTAGGAGAGGTAGCTTATGAATTGGAGCTCCCACCAAACAGCAAAATACATAATATTTTTCATGTATCTTGCTTAAAGAAGGTTCTAGGCCAGCAAACCATAGTATCTACAGAATTACCACCTCTTGATGATGAAGGGAAATTAGTTTTGATACCAGAAGAGATTTTGGATACAAGAGAGAAAAGGTTGAGAAATAGGAGCATCATAGAGCATTTGGTCAAATGGAAAGGATTACCACTAGAGGATGCAACTTGGGAAGGAGAACATATTCTTGAGAATTTCAACCTTCATTTCTTGAGGACAAGCAATATTTGGGAGGGGAGGACTTGTCATGTCCCCTATTCAAATAATTAAAAAAAATAAACTTTGTTAAGGCAGGCAGGCTCCAAAAAGGTAAAATTTCAGAAAAAGGGGTTAATCTTTGGAAACCAATGGACTAATAAATAAAAATTATTATTAAATTATATTTTATTAACCCCTCTTGGACGTGAGTTAGGGTTATGCCCTCTTTAAAAGGGGTTTGGAGGCATTTTGGGCTGATTCTACATCTTGATTCTTGCTAATTTTCTTGTTGTTCTTCAGAGGCTGCCAAACCTGTGGAGAAGGAGACCCAAGAACGGGAGTTTTCAGGTTTCCAGGAAGGCTAAGGATGGGATTTTGAAGCCATTCCATGTGCATGCTCATACAGAGTTTGCCCTTGTGCTGAATAGTGCCGATTTGGGTGTTTTCGGGGTTGTTTTTGGTTTGAATTTGGGTTTTCAGTTGAGTGTTTCATATCAGTTTGGTTTGCTGTTGTATTTCAAACTTTATGATGTTAAAATAGAGCTGAATATATGTATTGGGTCGTGATTAAACTTCTGATATAATTTATGAGTGTTTTGTGGTGTTTTCGGGCATTTTTGTGTTAATTTCGGGAGCCCGATTGAGCATAGTTTTGCTCTACATTTGTGATCTGTTGTGTAAGGGCTATAAAAATCTGGAAATGTCATTTTGTAGGCTGTTATGCTGCTGAAATTTCTGTAAAAATGTCCATTTTCAGATTTATTAATAATTTGTGAAGTTGTGAAGTTTTTGGCACTAATTTGGACATACCCGATTTGGGTTTTATTGGAGAATTGGCAGATCTTTGTAATATTGGTTGTTTGATTTTAAATTTTTGATTTGAGGCTGGAAATATCATAAAAAATCAGTAAAGGGACATTACAAACTCTAGTTGGGATAAAAGGGGGAAATTCATAATGAATCTTTAAGCCTCCCCTCAATGATCTATAGAGTTAAAAATTCCCACTATAACCAAGGGGAGTGAGGGTACAAATTCTCATATTTCCCCCTCTTCCAAATCATCCCCTATAGGGGAATCCACAATATAAAAGCCTCCCCTTTTATTTTTAAGGATAATCTGCATGCCCAGAGGAGGATAAGGAAAATAAGGGCTCTGACTCGAGATCAGAGAAGCTTATACATGGTCCTCTATGAAAGATCATTCTATGAATCTCAATTCTATTATTATTGACTTTCCTTTAATGCAGATGTTTAAAAAGACTTAGGTTTTAAATGTTTGCATCCATGTTGACTATGATAATTGGATTGGAGAACCTCAATTCAATTTCTATGAAACCTATAAATTTCCTTAACTTGTTGCCTATCAATTTAATAGTCTATTTTATTAGTAGTTAAATAGGGAGATTAGACAAAATAGCAACATGATCTATTATGAAGGAGCATGAGTTATTTGGGTTCAAAAATTGGCTTCTAGTAAAGGAATCTAAAAAATTTTCCTTTGAAAACTAAGGGCATTTTTTTTAAAAAAAATTTGCCTTTGAATATATGGAAGAATAAGAGAAATCTAAGGATAAACTAGTTGAGACAGTTGTGACAGGAACAAAGATAACTTCTAGTAAGAAGTCCTAGAAACCAAAAGTTGAAACATTGAATGTTCAAATTATTAATAATAATTTTTTTGTACTGTTAAATAAGTTTTACCATTTGTATAGCAACATGGATAGAATGTTTTCAGAAAATTTTGTGGTTAGATATATGATTTTGCAAAATAAGAAATTTGAAGATATTGACAAGACTATACCACAATACCTATATAATAGATCAAATAATAGAAGGAAAAGAATGGTAAATGAAGATAGATTAATCAAAGAAAATTAGATAAGAAAACTCTATAAGGTTAACAATGATGAAGACATGAAAAGAATATTGAAGGGTATTGAACCCTTGTTAAGAAACAAAAAAATAACAATTCTATTGATGGGTGGCTACTATGAAGAGGTGAATAAAGAAACTAAATTTGGCCATTATCAAATTTATGACCTCTACACCTACTATTACAAAACAAAGTAAGGACTTAGGGGGAGAAACCCCTATGCTAGAAGAAAAGAATGTACCAGCCAAGTCCACAACAACTGAAGAGAAGGCTACTGAGAATTTACCAATAGATACAT
This sequence comes from Cupressus sempervirens, assembly GCA_028749045.1. NCBI lineage: Eukaryota > Viridiplantae > Streptophyta > Pinopsida > Cupressales > Cupressaceae > Cupressus > Cupressus sempervirens. The sequence goes on from CM053789.1 coordinate 327,545,238, forward strand.
AAGTTGCAAAGTCAACGATAGAGACTATGATGATTAATCATCTTTGCAGATTACAATTGGTACTATTATCATGCAATTAGGAAATACACATATAATGATTAATGGTAAGAAGATCCTTTTAGAGGTTATGGTAAAAACATTTTCAAAAATATAACTAGCTACACTAGCTAAGAAGAGGAGGAAGATGAAGAAGAACAAAAAAAGAAAGAAGAAGAGGAGAAAAGAAAGAGTGAGGGAGAAGATAAAAGAAACAAAAAAGAGGAGAAAAAGGAGGAGGAAGAGGAGACAAGAAAGAAGTAAGTAGAGGAAGAGAACAGTAGATGAGGAAAAGAAGAAGAGAAAATAAAGAAGGAAGTAGAAAGGAAGAGAAGAGAAGAAGAAAGAAGAAGAGGAAAGGAAAATGGAGGAAGATGAAGAGAAAAAGAAAAAGGAAGAAGAGGAAAAGAAAAAGAAATATGTACAAATCATCATTCAAACCTCAACTCAAATATGTTACAATAGAATATGACAAAGTGGAGTTCCAACATGAGGTTGATATTCTGTTGAGTGCACCTAAGAAGGAAAAATCATTTATGATAAAAATGCTATCTATTGCATTAGATGATGATGATGATGATCTGAAAAGACTTATATCATCACTAAGAAAATTGTTGGAGAAGAACACAAAAGTCAAAAATCTTTAGAAGACCTCGGAAGAGGTTCTCGAGAAAGTATAGAAAGCAGTCATGACTAAGGTAACAAAGCAAGACCCACATTTGAAGGCAAAGGAATTAGAAAAATTCTTTGATGTGGAATTCACTAATCTATCAGAAATTACATCAGTGTAAGCTCAAATCAACCATGATGCACAATTATTTTCTATATTATGCAGTAATGTGAGAAATGATTTGCAAACTCTTGACATCAGCATCAAAGAGTTAAGAAGATGTCTAGAGGAAGGGAGAAAGTTTTATGGATAATGCACCATGTCATAAAAATATCTTAATGATATAAATGATGTAATCAATTCAAAGGTAAATGAACTTCAAGCACTGACATCTACATTATCGCAACTAGAAACTAGTGTAGAAGATCTTGACGAAACAATATCAAAAATTCATGATGACATCAAAATCATTGAGCTTAGAAAAGAAATATTAATAAAATAGTTCTCACTACTTAGAGAAAACCTAACAATGGAGGTCAGTAATGTGTAGAAGAAGCTGGAAGAATGTCTTGCAGCCAAGGTATTTTATGAGAAATTTGCATATATAGACTTGAACATAGTTGAAGTGGGCCTCGTATGGACTATGTGCAATACTAAGCATAATAGAGGCAACAAGAGATACACAATAGAAGGATTTTGAGTAGTTGAAGATAAATTTTGCAAATTGTCTATCTAGAATCTCAAATTCAGTTTGAGAAAAGGTAACAAATTTTGACTTGTATATAAAATTTGACACCTTTTTCATTAATGCCAAAGGGGGAGTCATATAGAAAAATTGTATAAAGTATAATGTAAGTTTTATAGTTCTTTAGAATAACTGAGAGGGGGGGTGAATCAATTATTCAAGGTCCAATGCCACTTTTTCCACAAATCTTTAATAGCACATAACTGAAAGTATCATGCATGTAATTTGAACATTTAGACAACTATGAAAAGTAAACGTGCATCACACCATAACACTAAGAATTTGATAACCTAGAAACCCTCTAGGAATAAGAAGGTAAAACTGGAGAGGGGGTGATACCCACAAAATAACTGTGCAATTTGATTTCAACCACTTCTGATGGTCTGCATTGTTAAAGGTCTACCTTGTTAAAGGCTACAACACATTATTAAATGTGACATTGTTAGAGGATTTCACCATACTGTTAGGAATGGGCCTAGTTAAAGGACTTTGGAACATTCACTTGGAATGTTACCCTGTTAAAGGATTTACAACATGGCTATCAAACCAACCTAAGTCCATAGGATTTAGACTAACTGTTACAATTGCTAGAGAGTAACAATAATGACTATTGATCTTATAAAACTTATAACATATCTTGCAGATTATAGATCATGCTTCAATTCAATCCTTTGCTTGGCTTTAATCACTACGACTCTTGACAGCTTGTCTGCCTTCCAAAATTAGTCTCCTTGAGTCTTCTTTCTCATTGTACCAATGCAATCATCCTTGTGGTCATCTATCAAAACAGATTTTCTGTGCTTTCTTTTCCCTTAGCACCTTCTTCAGCACTTCATGCTTTCATGCTTGACCAACACACCACTATTTGCTTCGTGATCTTATGACTCCTTAAATAGAAATCTGAAATACCTTTCCTGCTCGATTCTCCCTTTCCAACTTTAAGGTTACAAAAAATTAGGTAAGATAAAATGTATCTATCCCATATTTTGCTCTTATCTAGAAACTTTGTCTAGAATCCAATTGTATTTTCCAAAAATGGTTTACATAGTGTTCTATGCCACCAGCTCATCATTCTTATCTTCTATTTGGTTCACAAAATTCTAGATAACTACCATGTTGGCTCAGATCTGGCGAATCTTTGATTTTCAAAATAATGCAGCACCTCAGCACTATTGGTTTACTAATGCTCGACACCCTCTGTATTACTTGATTCTATATTCTGTTCGGTATCTAATCTTCATTTGGTACTTGAAGATCACTCGGCACTTAATATTTACTCGGCACTTGAAGATCACTCGACACTTGATATTTACTCGGCACTTGATATTTACTCGGCACTTTATAGATCACTCGGCACTTGATATTTACTTAGCACTTTGAAGATCACTCGGCACTTGATATTTACTCAACACTTGATATTTACTTGGCACTTTCTTATGAACTTAGTTAGGCTATACAAATGACTTAGCTAAACCTTACATCTTTGATATGTCTTGGTGTGTCTATCCTCTGTGTCTTAGAGTATGTCATCAATACACTATTTGATATGTCTTGGTGCATCTATCTTCTATGTCTTAGAGTATGTGATCAGTACACTATTTCGTCAATGGCTTAGCTGATCCTTATACTTCATTACAACATCATAACTTCAACCTTTGTCTAGGTACTCTAGTTACATCTTATTGATTGCCACCTCCTTGTCAATCAACCAACTTATAGTATTTGGATCACTAAAGAAATTGTCATTCCTGCAAGTAGCAAGTTTGACATCAATTAAAAAAAAATGATTGAAAATATTATTTACCAATTCCATTACTCTTCATTACTTCTCAATCATTTCCAACAATCTCCCTCTTTGGCATTGATGGCAAACCAAACTGATCACTTGATCAACTTAGTTACCACCAAAATCATATCGTTTCCTGCTACATTCAGCTTCCTTCTTGACTGCTGCATCCTTTAGTACTAATCTCATATATCTCCATATCTTTACCTTTCAGTTTCTCATAAATCTCCCTCTTTCATATATATCTCCCTCATGAGTATCTCCTTCTTACTTTGTATTGATCAATTTTCTACATATATCTCCCTCTTTGACATAAATGCCAAAGATGTAGCATCTTTAACATGAAAAATATAAGCTTTGCATCTCATGTTTTCTCCCTCTGTCACCATGCTTATGACTGATTTGGAGTTTCTTGTTTATGCTATCATCCTCTACATCATCCTTTTGATATTTCAATGATTTTCTCCAGTTGATGCAGGGCAGCTTCTTTGCTTTTAAACTGCTTGAGTTAGGGGGATTACCCCCAACTTACCTCTTAGATATTCATAAGCATCCTTGGGAAATGGTTTGGTGAAGATATTTGTAGTTTGTTCCTTTGTGTGAATGTACTCCATCTTCACTTGTTTGTCTTCTACCAGTTCTGTGACATAGTGATACTTGATTGCAATATGCTTGGTTTTTCCATGCATTACTGGATTCATAGATATGTTTATAGCACTTGTATTATCACAATACAATATCACAAGTTTGGTTACCTCTTCTTTCATTCCTTTCAATAGATGTGTGAGCCACACAATGTTTGTGCAATTGACTGTTGCTGCCACATATTCTAATTCTGCAGTGGACTAAGATGTGTATGTTTGCTTCTTGCTAGTCCAAGTAACTAGTCTTTTACCTAAAAATAATGCTCCTCCACTTGTGCTTTTTCTGTCATCGATGTTGCCTCCCCAATTTGCCTCTGTGTATACATTGAGCTCAAAATTTTCATTCTTTTCATAATATAGGCCAAAATCATCAGTTCCTTTGAGATACCTCAATATTCTTTTTACTGCTATGAGATGATTTTCTTTAGGATTAGCAGAGAATCTAGCCACTATTCCAACTGCTAATGCTATGTCTGGTCTGCTATGTACAACATATTGTAGTTTTCCAATCATGGATCTGTACATTTTTTGATTAACTTCAGTTGATACATCATTTTTGGATAGCTTATGTTCTATTCCCATTGGTGTGTTGATTGGTTTGGAGTCTTCTAATCCAATTTTTTTAAGTATCTCTTTGATGTACTTTAATTGTGTCATAAATATAGCATGTTTTAGTTGATGTGCTTGCAAACCAACAAAAAATTTGATCTCTCCAAACATAGACATCTCAAACTGATGTTTCATTTTGTCTGCAAAACTTTTGCAAAGCACTTCCTTTCCTCCAAATACTATGCCATCCACAAAGATTTTAGATACAATAATATCCTTACCTTCTTCTGATTTGATGTACATTTTGTTGTTATCATCAGTTCTTTCAAATCCTATTTGCACTAGATACTTGCGAAGTCTCTCATACCATGCTCTAAGTGCTTGTTTTAGACCATAGAGTGCTTTATGTAGTTTACAAACCATATGCCTATTATTTTCATCAACAAATACCTCTAGTTGTTCAATATAGACTTCCTCTTCCAATATACCATTCAGAAAAAGCAGACTTTACATCCATCTGATAGACTTTAAAACCTTTATATGCAGCATATGCAAGTAAAGTTCTTACTCCTTCCATTCTTGCAACAGGGGAAAATGTTTCCCCATAGTCTAATCCTTCTTCTTGAGCATAACCCTTACATACTAGTCTGGCTTTGTTTCTAGTAATCTCTCCATTCTCATATAGCTTGTTTCTGAATACCCACTTGGTGCTAATCACATTCTTGTCAACTGGTCTAGGAACTAAACTCCAGGTTTTGTTCTTCTTTATTTGATCAATCTCTTCTTCCATAGCTTTATACTAGTCACCATCTTGTAATGCATCATACACTATCTTAGGTTCAAATTTGCTTAACAAACATGATTCATTTCTTAGTCTATTCCTTGTCATTGGTCTTGCATCTTTGCCACCAATTATCTATTCAACAGGGTGATGCCTCTTCACATATTTGGACAATCTTGGTTCTGTCCTTGTTTCAATAGTTGATCTTTCACATTTAGGATCACTATGCACTTTTTTGTCAGGTAGTTCTACATCTCTGTCATGTGCACTGACTTCAAAGTTAGAATGAGCATTTCCTTCATTCTGCAACTCGACTTCTGAATGCAGCTCGATATTCACTGGTTGTGACTCAGCTGAGACTGAAACTTGCTATTGAATTCCAATTTGATTGATAGTATCCTCGTCAATAGGCATTCCTTCATAAGAATATAGAAAGGTTCTGTAGTCATCCATTTTCTTTGATTTTTCAACTTGGACATTTGCATGTTCATCAAAGTTTACATTTGCACTTTCCACAATTTTGTCAGTGTTAGCATTTAAACACTTGTATGCTTTACTTCTTGTGGAGTAACCAAGGAATATGCCTTCATCATTTTTGCATCAAATTTTCCATTTCTAGCATCTTTAAGGATAAAGCATTTGCAACTAAATACTTTGAAATGCTTTACATTGGTTGAGTGACCATACCATAATTCAAAAGGTGTTGCATTAGTACCTTTCTTGACTTGTACTCAGTTTAGTGTATGAACAGCCACACTTACAGCTTCTCTCCAATATTTTAGAGCAACAATCTTTTCCATCATTAATGTTCTGGCACAGTCAATCACAGATCGATTTCTTCTCTCAGAAATTCCATTCTATGGGGGTGTTCTAGGAGCTGATGTTTGTCTCTTGATTCCTTTGTCTTTGCAAAATATCTCAAATTTGTTTGATGTGAATTCAGCACCTCTATCTGATCTCAGGCATTTCAAACTCTTTCCTATTTCTTTTTCAACTCTAGCTACATACCACTTAGACATTTGAAATGCATCAGATTTTTTTTTTAAGAACATAACAGTCATCATCTTGGAATAATCATCAACAAACAACATTATATATTAATCTCTTTTGTAGCTTTGTACTTCTATTGGACCACATAAGTCAGTATGGACTAACTCAAGTACTTCTTTAGATGTATAGTTTTTACTCTTGAAACATGACTTGGTCATCTTTCCTAGCTGACATTGTTTGCACATGATATTGTCAAGTTTCTTCAGTTTAGGTAAATCTTTGACTTTCTTCATTTTACTGATATTGACCAGATTATCAAAGTTGACATGACATAGCCTTCTATGCCATAACCACACATCATCAAATTTTGCAACAAGACAAGAAGTATTTTCTAGATTAAGATAAAACAAATTACTTCTTGTTTGATCTCCTTTTCCTATTAATCTACCATCAGTATCATAGATTTTTGTAGTTTTATTTCCAAATTCTACTTTGCACCCTACATTGCCTAACTGTGAGACACTTAGCAAATTGTAGTTTAGTCCTTCAACATAATATGCATTATCACATGAAATTTTCTCTATAAGCTTAATGGAACCTTTTTCTTTGATTTGACATGGAGCATCATTACCAAATCTAACACTCTTTCCATCATACTAAGTAAAGTTAACAAACTTACTTTTGTCTCATGTATGTGATGTGAGCATCCGTTGTCTATAATCCATCTTCCATTCTTGTTCATATATGTTACTAGTGTTGTAGGCTCTTCTTCATCAGATTGGTCCTTCATGGCCATGTAGACAACTTCATCATCATTATCATCAGAATCTTCTTGAACAATATAGCACTTCTTGCCTTTGTCTTTGTAACCTCTCTTGTCATCTTCTTTTCTATTTTTGTACTTGTTATCTTCCTTGTATTCTTGTTTTGGTGTACACCTTGCAGAAATATGTCTTACTTCATTGCAATTGAAACAAATGATAGGTAGCTTACCTTTGAATTTTCCTTTGCCTCTGTGGAATCTTCTAGCTAGCAATGCTTCCAATTGTTCCACATCTTCCTCATCAGTGCTACTGTCACTGGATACATATTTGATCTTTCTTCCCTTGTTCGATTTCACCTGTTTAGCATCTTTTAGTGATAGCTTGACCTTGAAAGAAGATTCAACATTCTTAGGTCTGTAATTGTCAAAGTTAGATAAATCAAATGCAGTGAGTCTACCCACTATACCTTCAAAACTTAGATTGTTTCCTGGCACACATCTTAGCTCTTGTATATCTGATACTCTAATAGCATAGATAGGGAGTAAGGTTCTCAAAAACTTACTATTAATAGTATCATCATCTAATTGACCACTTAAATAGCTTATTGCATTTACCACTTCCTTTATTCTAGCGGCATACTGAACAACATTCTCACCTTCTTCCATTTTCATATCATCGAACTTTCCTCTAAGGCTTTCTCTTTTTTCTCTTTGGACATTCTGATCTCCTCCATAAATGTTTGATAGGGCTTTCCACATCTTGAATGATGTGTCACATCCTTTGATATCATTGATTTCAGCATAGTTGAGTGTAGAAGCAATTTCCAGCATTGTCTGATTGTGTTCCTGTTTGTTTTTCAAATCTTCTGCACTAAGAGTACCACTTGGATCAACATGTTCAGTAATAATTGAATTTTGGGCATAATCTCTGATGGATCCAAGATGTAGCTTCATCAAGCTTTGCCATGCAACAAAGTTGTCTTTGTTGAGCTTGGGAACTTCTCTCTTAGGCATTTTGATATTTTCTGCTTCTAGTCCCTTTAAACTAAGTCAGAAAAAATGCTCTGATACCAATTGTTATAATTCTTTAGAATAATTGAGAGGGGGGAGTGAATTAGTTATTCAAGGTCCAATGCCACTTTCTCCACAAATCTTTAATAGAACATAATTGAAACTATCATGTATGTAATTTGAACATTTAGACAACTATGAAAAGTAAACATGCATCACACCATAACACTAAGAATTTGATAACCCAGAAACCCTCCAAGAATAAGAAGGTAAAACTAGAGTGGTGGTGATACCCACAAAATAACTATGCAATTTGATTTCAACCATTTCTGATGGTCTTCCTTGTTAAAGGCCTGCCTTGTTAAAGGCTACAAGACATTGTTAAATGTGACCTTGTCAGAGGATTTCACCACACAATTTGGAATGGGCCTAGTTAAAGGATTTTGGAACATTCACTTGGAATGTCACCCTGTTAAAGGATTTACAACATGGCTATCAAACCAACCTAAGTCCATAGGATTTAGACTAACTGTTACAATTGCTAGAGAGTAACAATAATGACTATTGATCTGATACAGTTTACAACATATCTTGCAGATTACAGATCATACTTCAGTTCAATCCTTTGCTTGGCTTTAATCACTACAGCTCTTGACAGCTTGTCTTCCTTCCAAGCTTTGTCTCCTTGAGTCTTCTTGCTCATTATACCAATGTAATCATCCTTGTGGTCATCTATCGAAATAGAGTTTCTATGATTTCTTTCTCCTTAGCACCTTCTTCAGCACTTCATGCTTTCATGCTTGACCAACACACCACTATTTGGTTCATGACCTTATGACTCCTTAAATAGAAATCTGAAATACCTTTCTTGCTTGATTCTCCCTTTCCAACTTTAGGGTTGCAACAGATTAGGTAAGATACAATGTATCTATCCCATATTTTGCTCTTATCTAGAAACTTCATCTAGAATCCAATTGTATTTGCCAAAAATGGTTTACATAGTGTTCTGTTCCACCAGCTCATCATTCTTATCTTCTATCTGGTTCATAGAATTCTAGATAACTACCATGTTGGCTGAGATCTGGCGAATCTTCAATTCTCAAAATAATGCAGCACCTTGGCACTATTGGTTTACTGATGCTCGACACCCTCTGTATTACTCGGCTCCTATATTCTGCTCAGCATCTGATCTTTGCTCAGTACTTGAAGATCACTTGATATTTACTTGACACTTGAAGATCACTCGGCACTTGATATTTACTCAGCACTTTGACGATCACTTAACACCTGATATTTACTCAGTGCTTTGAAGATCACTCAATACTTGATATTTACTCGGCACTTGATATTTACTTGAACCTTTCTTATGAACTTAGTTAGGCTATACAAATGACTTAGCTAAACCTTACATCTTTGATATTTCTTGGTGTGTCGATCCTATGTGTCTTAGAGTATGTCATCAATACACTATTTGATATGTCTTGGTGTATCTATCCTCTGTGTCTTAAAGTATGTCATCAATACACTATCTCATCAATGGCTTAGTTGATCCTTATACTTCATTACAACATCATAACTTCAACCTTTTTCTAGGTACTCTAGTTACATCTTATTGATTGCCACCTCCTTGTCAATCAACCAACTTATAGTATTTGGATCACTAAAGCAATTGTCATTCCTACAAGTAGCAAGTTTGACATCAATGACCAAACAATTATTGAAAATATTCTTTACCAATTTCATTACTCTTTATTGCTTTTCAATCATTTCCAATAGTAAGGGGGAGTAATAGAATAGTTGAATAAGAATATGATGTATATACAAAGGGGAGCAATACTTATGTCAAGCATTATAATACAATATATAAGGAAAGATGGTTATAAATGTAATGATCAACAAATTTTGAAGTTCTTGTAAATTTTCTAAAGGCTGAGTTTTGTAAAAGCTTTTGATCAACATTTTGGGTCTTAGCCAATTTTTCCATATGTTGGCATCAATTCCAAAGGGGGAGATTGTTGAAAATTTGGCCAAGGAGGATAAGTTGGAATAGTGTTAGAGTTGTCATTTATGGAAACATATAGTTTTTGTAAAGAAGATACTATGTATAGATGAAGATTCTATAGCTAGACATGGAAAATTGTTTAAGTAGAAGTTAGTTATCCCAAAAAATTGAGATAGTTTTGATGTGTACAATTAGTAGACACATTATTGGCATGTGTGCAATTGGGTATAGATAGTAAATAGTGTCAAGATGACATATGTCAGAGTGCAAGATAGTATAGATAGTACACAGTGTCAGGATGACATATGTCAAAGTGCAAGACAGTATAGATAGTACAAAAGGAGTTATGACAATTTTACCAATTGCGATGTTATATAGGGAGAACAAACCATAACAATAAATGGGTAATTATGGGTTAAGGAATTATTTTATTTACAAAATAATTACTTAACAAATTAGGGATGACATCCTACATGTTAACCCTAAGAGAGCAAGAATTAATTTTTTATTTTTCCAAGTGTGTGAAAGCTTGAAGGTTGACTAGATAGTTTTGTAAATTGTAAAGGTATAAATGAAGTATGAGGTAGACTTTAGTTGAGCTTCTTTGACTCTAGTTGTTTGGCACTAAGTTTTGTTAAATTTCTAATACTGTCTAGTGTCTATTGTTTGTACCATGGGTCAGCACCTTCTTGCTTCTTTTTATATTAAAAAATATATGAAATTATATTGTAATATATAATAATATACTATGTTGTACACTACTACATTTAACATCATTTTTCGACCAAAAATTTTGACCATCCACTAAATAAATTTAGGGTGGTCGAAATGTAAAGGCAAAAATTTCATTTTTTTACATATAAGACCCGTGTTGGTCAAAATTTTGACCAACACAGGGCTTATACATCCGCAAAGTTCAAAAAACATTTTCCCAATTACGTTTTTCGCGCCCGATTTCAGTTGACATTTTTGGAGCATTTTCGCATGGTTATCTCTGCATTTTTCACATGGTTTTCTCTAAGCCCAGTTTTTTTTCAGGTTTTCTCCACCCACTTGATTAATGACGCCTGCTAGCCCTAGGAATAATATGAAAGGGAGCCCTACAATTGCATCAATATAGGGGGGGGGGGAATAGTAGTTTGAAACTCTCGATATTATCTTTCTTTCATTCTTCCTGATGTGCTCGACTTCAAAAGTTGTTCCGTTCACGACCTCCAATCACACCTGCATCTTCGGTGGTCGAGGAGAGTGATTTCTCTTCGAGCATATTTCCATAGGTAGATGTGTATTTTTTTGTAGGTTTTTATGATAATATTGAAGATGGAAGTGAATACTATTACTATCATTATTATTTTTTATGCCAAAGTTCAGCCATTATTGTGTAATATAAATCGGAGAGTCTCCACTCAAGTGTTTTTTCTTAGTGATGTTTTGATGATAAGTGTTAAAAATATTCTAGTTGCAAAAAGAATATAATGTACTTGTTGTTTCATTTTATTGAAAGTGTGTAGATGCAGATTTATCATTTGGAATGTTGGTCTATTGTAACAACTGTTATACTTTTTGTTATAGTAATAAAAGAAAAGAAAGGAAATGTATATGCAGAAGCTATAGTTGTAAAAGCTTAGAAGAAATAATAATGACAAATTTTTTGTTTTATAAATATAGTTGTGTTGGTATCATATTTTTCTTGTATTTTTGTTTTAATAATACATAATTATATTGTATCATTTAGACAATAGTTTCATATTCAAAAAAAGAACAAAAAGAAAAAAAATTGAGTGTGTTTCTCTCTTCAACTCTAGAACATTCAACTTAAACATCAACACATAAAGATAATAATTTGAAATCTGGTGTGTTTAGTGCTTGGAGTTGTACCCTCAATACCTAGGCCATGTGGGCTATAAAACATGATATTCATGTGATTCTATGTTAGATGATGATGATGATAATGAATAATCACCATCTACTACTAGCTCATGTAGTGATAAAAGGTCTTCAATGCACCTCTAACTACAAATATGCCATGGAAAACTTGTGATGGAGATGACTCAAACTAATAGACTATCATGGAAATTTTTTGATGAAGATGACACCTACAAATACTAGACTATCTTCAAAAACTTATGATGAAGATGACACCTAAATTTACTAGACTATAATTGAATTGATGTACTTTGGATCCTTCACCGAAAGTCTTTGTCATTTTGTTAAAAGATTATTTATCTTCTAGTTCAACCAAAAGAATCTCTCTCCTATATTTCAACATTACATTTAATTGTTGCATTGCAATTAGGTCTTCCTACAAGGGTTTCCATTTGGATGAATAACAAACTTGTTGGTGTTTTAAAACTACTAAGCAACAAAATGCTTAATACCAAGATGACAATACTCACACAGTCTAAAGACTAGCCAATTCTTATTATCAATTGTATGTGCACACCATTTGGGCCAAACTTCTACAAAACCAAGGGTGGTTTTCTACTCTTTTGGCTCTACAAAACTAGGGTGGGTATACCCAGGGATGATACAAGACTGGGAAAACTGTATGAGAATTATCTTAGTTTCATTCTTATTCTCATCTCAAATTCTCCAATACATGTACAATTCTTGATACTTTAATAAACACATCCCATATAACAGATATGGCCAAAAATATTCTATAGGTCTGCAGATGTTCTTAGCAATAATGGCTAACTAAAGCTAATACATTCCATGCAAACAAGTAGAGGCCAACTTTGAAGATCTACAGGAAATAAAAGTAAAGTTGATTATAATTCTACATTTTGACAATCATGTGTGACATATTTCTCTTTCAGCTGGATTAAATTTGATCAGTGCCTAATCCATTAGGGTTCAGAGTCTAGTACAAATCTCTAGATCTAATTTGTTGCCTTACAACAAATTTTATCAGCAATTCTTATCAAAAATCATCATTCAAAATCATTTCCACTACTGTAGCAACCTTATCAAATTCATCAAAGCTTTTACTTAATCCATTGAATTAACAACCATGATAAAAAGATACACAACCTAATTGAACTATATTCAATTGCACAAGCCTTTACTTATACAACATCAAGATAAGCAAGTAATCAAAAGGAGACAAAGTTCAGAAAGAACTGATATGGGGACACTTCATAATTTGTATTCATTTTCCTTGAAAATTGTATACAATTTACAATAGACTCAGAATGACCTTCAGAAAGAAACACAGATCATTCTACATTCATGTATTCTCAAGATCCAACAGAGAAAATACATCACAAATTTTTGCTCAAAAATGGTGGACCAAAAACAAACAGGTGTCTTTTACAAGGAATATCTACATACACCTATCACAAAATGACAAAACTATGGTTAAGAGAAGATATCAAAATCAAATCATTCCTTTCGATGAGTCAACTTCTGTTACATGTTTTAATGTTGCTGAGTTGGCTATTGATCTGATTCATCTTCATATGTAACTGCTAAATTAGACAACGATGAAGCTTGTTCTGACAAGGGCACATTAACCTCCACCTACAGGATTCCACCACCTTCATTTTGCATGGTAAGGACAACTTCTACCTTTTCCTTTTCTTTAATTGTATTGGCATCTTGTGGTCTTGGTTCTGCAACTGAAAGTGATAGGTTTTTCTTGTCTTCTTCTTCTGATTGGGTTTGATTAGTGATGGTATCAATGATTTGGACTTCCTCACCCTACACTTCATCACTGTCAATTTCATCTACATCAAACTGTTCACTAGAAGGCATTTCTGCCATCCACCTATCAAATAATGTGTCATCTGGCCAATTGAATTGCAAAATATCCTTTTGTTTCTTTATTATATAATCAGCCTCATTATCAATATCAAAAAATTCTTGTTTTAAAGAATCAAAAAATATTTTGGCTTTCACCATTTCTTCTATTGTGGTGGCCCACCGTGCATGCCCTGTTTCTTTTATGACTTGATTCATTCTTAAACAGAATAAATCATCAAGTTCCTTTGCCCATTCCTCTTTGCTTTTCAAATAATTTTTCTTATCTAGGGCATGAGGAAATAAATTGAATTTTTGGCTCTTATATTTGTCTAAGTAGCCTATTATTATCTTCTATAAATGTATCCTTTTGCTATCAAAATCAGCAAGATCAGAAACAATGTCAAAGGTTTTATCAATCTAATCACGAGAATTATTTATAACAGATAGACACAATAAGGTTATTGCTTTCTCCCTTCTCACCCATTTGTTCACAATAGGCTTTAGAGCCTCATCATCTACTTATAACTCCTCCCAGATGTTAATCACCTTGGCCAATTGATCATGGATTAGTGGCCATTCAACCTTGTCTCCTAGATATGTAAGAGTTGTTCTTAGTTTATCTTCATATTTAGATTCCAACTCTACATGTAAGGCCCACAGTTTACTCTTTTCTTCTCCAAAATCCTCAACAGTGTAATACTGTGGCCCTTGGGGTGTGTTTGGTATTTCAATGAGGGGGGTAGATTTGAAAGGTTCAACAGGGGCAAGGGTATGTTATTTTAGGCCTGGTGGATTTTCCCAGTAGCTTGTTCTCAAGCTCAACTTTCCTTTTTAAATCTTTATTGTAGGCATCCACAACTGCCTCATATTTACTTTGTAATTCAAACGTTTCCTTTTCCTCCCTTTTATCAGTAGCTAAGGAAAACTGAGAATAATCCACATTCATGTGGGCTGCCTGTACGTGTGAGGTATTAGCAACTCTCCTCACAATAATATTCACTATCAGTCCTGAACCATCAGGCTGTGCTGATACAATCCTGGATCCTTTTCTTAATGACCACATAACAAGAGTAGCCTGATCATCACTAAAAGTAGTTCCTACAAATTCCTTTTAATTTGGGTCTTGTAACTCCAGTCTATTAGAAACAGAGTTGAAAATCAATGCATCTGCAATATCCCAATTAGGCAACAATAGTATGTTAGAAGTTTTTACCATTTGCCTTCCCTCCTCAGGGGTAATGTTCTGGAATTCTTGCATCATTTTCTCCTTTATTTGGTTTTGGATGGAGGCTTCATCCATTTCTAGATGCTCTATTTTCATGTTCTTACATCTTTCCTCAAAATTGTGGATGTTTGCCCTCCAAGAAAATTGATGGAAATCCCTAGACCTTACAAAACTGTCATCTTACAAAAATTGCTAGCTGGCTTGTTCCAAAATAGGGTCCAATTCCCTTCCCTTAAAATTAGCTACAGTCAACTCAAGGCTTGGCACAGGAGGTTCCTGGGGGTTCCCTTCATCAATCTCTGCTTGAGTAACAAAAACTCCCTCTTGTGATCCAATTTGTTCAATTTTCTCAATAGTGAGCTGCTCCTCCCTAGTTCTCAAAGGGGTCTATGAAGGTGAATACTCCTCAACATGAGAATCCTCCTCTCTTATTATTTTCCTCCTCTTAGGGGAGGGCTCAGTAGGCCTCTCTTCCAAAACCCTACTAGTGGACTCAATTATTGGTTTGCCTTTGTCCACTGTATTCTTTTTATTTTGAACAATAGTATATCCCCGCCTTTTTTGGATAGTTAATTGACCTGCCCTTATATTGGGAGTAAAACCCAATCTTCCCATTACTTCCCTGGCCTTATCCGGGTAGAACCTAATAAAGAATTGCTTCTTTTCATTCATTGCCTCTATTATTTTAGGAAAATTATTCATAAGTTTTCTCATCTTATCTACATTTGTAACTGCATTGTCCAAAGGACTATAATCTGGATCAAAACAATGAATGAAATCCAAAATTTTAGAAAAGACTTTCCACTTTTCTTTCCTAGTCTCTTGCTCCTGCAAGGAGTACTCATTCCTTATTAAGTCTTTAGGAAAATAAAATTCATGCTCAATTTTACCAAGCTTAATTCTCTGCCTCAGAGCCAAATGATAAAATCCTTCAGAATCACAAAAATGAGGATAGGAAGTGGCCATCTTATAAGGATTCAAAATCTTGTGTAGAGAAAGCCAACCTCCTTTTGTGATTACAAAATGATGAGCCACTGTGCAAGTAGGAAAAATTGACCCCTTTTGTCTTTTCAATAGAAGGGCTTCCTCCACTCCTCCCAGCTGCCACAATATCTTAGCAACTCCTACCTTCAAAGGCACTTGATAGGGTAGTACATGAGGGCTTCCTTTAAAACCATATATTCTAAATACAGTAGAAATAGAATATGGAATGACATCTCCCCAGTTATGTGAAACTTTCAAACCACTTGGGTTGTCCATTGGCCTAATGAGATTCATTAATGCTTTGGGGATTCTGGGATTGTCCCTTAATAGGAGGCATCTCAGCTTTGAAGCAAAATACCTAGAAAACATGACAAATATGGCATTCTCTGCATCCCAAGTCATATCTACACTCCACAATTGAACTTGTAATGCTTCCCCACTCTCTTCTCTGTCTAATTCCATTTCTTTACTAGAATATGTTACTCCCTTGAATAAGAACATGTGCATTAACAGAGAATAATGGCCAAAAGTTTTTTCCACCTTACCCTTAGCAATTCCAATCAGTCCAATGTGAATCTCCTTAGCTAAGTAAGAAGCAAAATCAAAAATTATATCCACACCAAAAGAGGAAATCTGAGTAATCATATACATAAAATCCACAGGCATGAACTCTTCTTCATCTCTCCCAAAAACTTTACACAAGGACCTATATATTTCTATAGCCCTAGAATTGAAGTATGCCCTTTTGAAAGGCTCCCTGGACAATGTTGTTATTGCTGGCAGTGTTCCAATTCTACCTATGTGTGCGCTCAGTGCTCCTTGCCTAACTACATCTCTCTTAGACATATACTCATTTTCTAACCCTTTCAAATCAATGGGCACATGATAATCAGTGACAGGCCCTAAACTGAAAGCTTCCCTAATCTCCTTTGCATTGATTGTAATCAAGGTTTCACCATCAGTTCTCCTCACTACCCTAAGGGCTTGGTCATAATTCTTAGCTACAGCTTCCAAAAGATCATAATCCATGAAAACACTAGGAACCACCATTTTCCCTAGACCAAAATTCCAGATGTTGGCATGTGGGGCAAAAAGGTTCCTCTCTGAAAACCATTTTTTGAATAAAACAAGACCAGTCTGTGAAGTTGTTGCATCCCTAACCTAGTTTCCTTTGTCATACAACCCATCTGCTATTTTCAGCCTAGGGTTTAATGAAGTTATCCTCTTAACTTCTATAGTTTCAATAGTGGAAGAAGGGAGCAATTCAAGCAAATCATTGTGGATATTCCTATCCAAATAGTTCTCTTGACCAGAAAACGCTTTCTGTTTTGGATCCATTTTAATTAACTCTCGAAGGAATTGAAGCAGCGGGAGGATTATAATGCAAGTACTTTGAATTTCGCTCTAGTTCTTCTCAGTGTTACTGCAATCTTTTTGCAAACAAACTACTTCACAATCTTACCGAATCCAACACGGTCTTCTCAACAACTGTTTCTACTTAGAAATGCTTTGAATCTTTGTTTGAGTATGATGGAATTAAGAAAATCTTCTGTGATATACTCTATTTTTATTCACACATGAAGCTTTCATCTCTCATAAATGTATAGGGTGGCATCACCTTCTATATTCAAATTTACACCATGGATTTATGAAAAATCCTACAATCCAGGGATGCAAGCAAAGACGACTCATGTTCCTCTTGACAAGCTGGCAGTCAACCCAATGAAAATATTCCATGTGTACCTTTCCTTCATTGTTGGCATCTCTGAAATGGACCCACATAACTTTGAGGACACGTGTCACTTAGGCGCTATCTCACTATACATAAAGAGTGAGCACCTTGCCATAGCGAGATAGCGCCCATCATTGATCCTAATTTGATCATGCGGATGACATTTGATGCATTGCTCAAAAGAAATATGGTAGGCCCCTTGTCACCATGTCTCTATTCGTAACATTCGTGCAACTCGCAATAGCGAGATAGCGACGATCATGGATCTGAGATAGATCTGATGATCAGTCTTTCATATATTTTTTGAATAGGGTGTGGGTCCAATCATTGATGATGTGATGAAATCTTGGCTATATTACCTACTTCTTGGGGCCCATATTTTTTTATTACTCAGTCGGGCGCTATGTCGCTAACGGCGAGAAGAACAAGTTCCCAATAGCGACATAGCAAATCTCGGTGTCTTTTCTTTTCCTGGCATATATGTGTAGCCCATTAGATGCCAGTGTGTTCCAAATCTTTATAATTGATATCCGATGGAGTACTTTCTGGGACCCACTTACTCTGAAAAGTTGCCGCAATACTACTTTTTGTTTGGGCACTATGTCACTAATGACGAGAGACACCAATTCTTCGATAGTGACATAGCGATTTCTGGTGACTCATCAAAATTTCGGGTCAGAAAGATAAAGGTGAGTGAAGTCATAACTACCCTCGTTAATGCATTTGATACATAATAAAACAGCACGTGCACCACGCAGCCTGAAAAAATTTACGATCATCGAAAAATTTAAAAGTGACTGTCGGCCATTATTTTTGGTGAAGGCATCATGTCACTAATGACGAAGTGCCCAATTTCTCTGATAGCGACAAAGCGACTAATCGAAAAAGCTAAGATTTTTTTTGACACCTTTTGTACCTCAATGTTGTAATTCCTTTTCAAGTTCTGACATGTCTATTGTAAACGTGATGAAATATCTCTGAAACAATACAATCTTCAGTCACCATATTTCCACTTGACAGTACTGCTTTTCAACTTAGCTGTGGTCGTTATGTCACTAAGGGTAAAATACTTGTATCTTTTCATAGCGATATAGCGATTGCGGTAGATCTTTTAGGGATCGGGCGGTCAGAAACACAAAAGAAAAGATGTGACTTAGGGCGTGAAAAGTTTGAAAAGGATGGGAATCTTCACATATTTTTAGTTTTGCGCCCGAAAAATTTAAAAGAAAACAAGACCTAGGGTTTCAAAAAAAATTTGCTTCAAAGACCTACAAAATATGACTTGGCTAGAAACCCTATTCACCATAGGTGGATCCCAATCTGAATTCTTCTATACCTTGGACAAAGGAATTTGATTATGCAAAAATTCAAACCAACAAAACTATCATGGAAAAATTGTGATGAAGATGCAACCTGCAACTATTAGACTATCATAGAAAAATTGTGATGAAGATGACATTAAAAACTATTGGACTATCATGTGTACAAGTCACAAAATGATTCCAACATATGAAATTAAGTGTACTACATAGGATAGTGATGACTGAATTTCCATGCCCTCCAAATTTGGTGGTTGTAACATTTATACCAATTTCATTTGTAGGATACACACTCTTTAAATACTCCAGGAAATTCCTGAGTGCAGATGTTTCGATTCCTTAGTGTCAAAACTTGAATATATTTCATGCTTATCATTTCCTCTAGCAATTCTTATGTAAAAAATCATTAAAATAATTGTTCCTTTTGACAGCATCAAAGAGTGTATATATACAATATTTTTGAAGTTGTTTTGTGCTAAATGAACCTTTTGTGATCAAGTCTTGTAAATATCTTGGTTGGTAAACTGCAAATTTCTTACTGGCTTTGTACTAGTACCCAAGATTAACATTGATGACATTAGTAGAATTCCAAGTTTTGCTCTTGTATTCCTATTAATTGTACTTGATTGTCGAATATGTTAAAGAAGAAACAAATGCCAGTTAATTTACAAACTGTAACTGACCTGAATTGCTTGATATATTTTTTAAATGTTGAGATGCATATATTAAGAATTTTTTGTTGCTGCAGGCCAAGCCACAGCTGATAGATAGGTCAAAGCTTCCAACTATTGTGGATCCTATGATTAAAGAGTTGCTGAACTTGAAATATCTTTAGCAAGTAAGTTGCATGCAAAATATTTCTTTTGAAGGGAATTGACATTATTTTTAAAAATACATTCAGTTTATACAATTTTACTCATGTTTTGGTGGATAAAAACTTGACGTTCTTCCACATTTCTTGCCCATTTTATTGCATATCTAAAATAAGACATAGTCTTGCCATTTTCCAATAGCTAAATTTCTTTAACTATGATTGGAATTTGGCATAAAATGTATTTTTTAGGTTAGATTGTCAGCTAGTTCTGGTTGATCGCCATTTGAAAATTAGAGGTGCTAATCCTTTCATTGAAGATAAAATTTATAGTGCACTGCATATCATAACACTTACCCAAAAAAGTTGAGCCAAACATTTGATTATCTAGATTGAAAGTCATTGTCCACTTCATAATCTTAGCAAGAAGAACACCATAAGTGCTTGTGAAACAAGTATTTACAATGAAGCAAGAAGGAAAGAAAAATGAAAAAATGTGTTGAGTCGAGAGATAGACATTGGAAAGAAAGCCATTGATTATAAAAATTATTAAGATCAAGTTTAAAAATAATATTTTAATTGACAACCACAAAGCAAGATTAGTAGCTAAAGAGCAACAAATTTTCCTTGTACATTCGTGCACTATCTCCATGATTCCATGTTTGGTCCTTAGCCTCTTTGCAATAACCACACGATCAATGATTGCCAAATAGTGCCAACATACTATAGGGAAAGGCCCTTTCTAGATCATATTTCAATGCAACAATTTATCAAACGGTGGTGCTTTCAAGGGACACTAATCATATTCAATCGTGTGACTTTGGCTCATTGCTTCAAATTTGTTAGAGGATATAGAAACTTACTGACTATAAATAATAGGTATGTTCTTAGAAAAAAAACCCATACTCATTGTAAACAGAAGATATGGACTTAATGCATATTTCATGAGTTGTGGTTCATAAAAACCCATACTCATCAGCTTGAATTGTTTGTTTAATACCCAATGCATTAAGGTGACACTTACAATTTGAATTCATAACAACCATTTCTCATCAACTTAAATTGTTTGTTTAGTACCCATTGCATTGACGTGACACTTACAAGGTTGAAGTATTGCAACTTCCTAGAAGGTCTACCTACTCAATTCCATGATGGTCCAACTTTCCTTGATCCTTGGGAGAATGATGCAGGAGCATCAAGGTCAAGGTTGAAGGCATGAGAAGACATTAAGGTCTCAAGATAACCAACATGACCATGTTAGAATAGTTGATGTAATAAGACCCTATGAAGGTCCTTTTTGATATGTTTGTAATCATTTTAGTTACATTTGAAAACATTAATTAACAAAAACCATATGTGCAGATATAAACATTAATCACAACATGTCCAATTTATTTGTAGGTATATTTTCCTATGAATAAAGGCCATGCCTAACAATATGAATCTAGAATAAAATAATGAGACAATGGCTGCATTGTGGGGTCAATTTCAAAGAAAACCTAATAAATGTTATTGTCCTTGCAAAAAGTGTAAGGGTTTAAAGAATCAAAGAATTCTAATCACAACAACCCAGAGCCATTGTAGGCAATATGGTCATGTTGAAGGGGGCCACGATTTTTGTCCATTGCTGAATGTGGATTTCCTACTGGAGGAACATGGAGGTGTGAATATCCAAGTTGAGGATAACGCTCCCATGGAAGAAGATGATAATGTGCCAGAGGAAATGATTGAAGAAGATGGTATTGGGGCAAGTGATGAAGAGGCTCACAATGATGGTACTAGCGAATTTGATAATAATGATGAAGATGGTCTTGATATACCTTTACTTGAGAAGGCACACAAGCCCTTATACCCAGGCTCCCAAATAACTCTACTGTCGATTATCGTGTTGTTGGTGAACTTAAAGGTTATGAATAGCATATCCAATGTAGCAATGTCACATATGCTAAGGTATCTCATTTTTGTCATCTTCAAGGTTAGCATACAATTACTATTCATTATATTAACAATGCATATTTTTTGTTGTAAGTTGATTAGTGAGTTTTTGTTACCACCATCAAACATTTTGCCTCATTTGTACCGAGAATTATCTAACATTATGGATCAGATTGGAATGAAGTATCAGACAATACATGCATGTCCCAATGATCACATTCTATATCATAAAAAACATGAATTTGCAACAAAATGTCCTGATTGTCATGTTAGTAGATATCAGTCAGATCAAATAACAAAAAAAGTGCCTCACAAGGTTCTTCGGTACATTCCCATTATTCCACGTCTAGAATGGTTATTCAGGTGTGCTAGCTTGGCACAATTTATGGATTACCATGCATGCAATAGAAGTCAGGATGACATTATGCAAATGCTTGCCGATGGTTCTGCATTTAAAGAGATAGAAGAAACATTGTCACACTTTAAAGAAGAACCTCATAATCTGAAACTTTCATTGGCGGCGGATGGTGTCAATTCATATGGAGATATGAGATCTGTTTACTCAGTATGGCCTATTTTTGTTATTAACAATAACATTCCTCCTTGGATATCCATAAAGAGGGAGCACATAATGTTGTCAATGATTGTGCCAGGTATTTTTTTTTTATAGTTATCTAAATTAATTTATAAATAGTGCATGAAAATGGTTATAATAATTACGTAATGTTTATGTTCATTCAATTGCTAGGTAAATACCAAGTTAAAGATATGAACTTTTATATTGAGCCCTTAATTGACGAGTTGTTGAAGTTATGGAATGGCATCACTATGTATGACATCTCTAGACCAATAGGACATCGACAATTTCAATTCCATGCAATGCTTGTATGGACAATACATGATGCCCCTGGGCTAACTCATTTTTGCGGTATGTTATATTGTTAAGATCACATATTTTTGGTCTGTTATAGTGCTTACACATTACTATCAAATACTTAAGTTGCGCATGATAATTGTACATGATCCAATTATACATGATCTTTTAGGTCTTCAAACAAAGGGAAAATTTGCATGTCCTGTTTGTGGTCCGAAGATGAAATGTCATCATTCGAAAATTTTAGGAAAGCAAGTGTTTGATGAGTTTAGACACTTTCTCCACAATAATCATAGGTGTCGAATTGTCGAAAAACATCTTTTCAATGGGAAAGAAGAGACATCATCAAGGCCATGAAGAATGACACCTCATTTATGGAAGTTGGAATACGATCGACTAAATCATCGAGGTAATGTCCAATTTGTCATCCAAAGTTTACAATTTGTATTTTGATATTGTCTTATATTTACTAATGTTGTAACTGATGCTCATGAAGATTGTCAAGTCATCAATGACCAACTTCCTAGAGGAATGAAAAGTTATCCTACTCAATTTAGTAGGTTACCATACTACAAGGATCTCCCAATCGTGCATTTGTTTGATGCTATGCATATTGGAAAGAATGTAACAGAGACACTATGAAAAATGTTGGATGGAAGGCGTGATAGAGAAAAAATTGCTAAAATTTGTACTGACATTCATGAATCTAATCATGCACTAAAAGTTTTCATTGAATTAAATAGGAATGGAGATCGCATAAATACAAGTGCCCTTCCTTGGTTATTAATGAAGCAACAAAGTGATGCATTAAAAGAAGTCATAAAAAAAAAATTCCAATAGGATTTGCTACAAATATAAGCACTCTTCTATTAAAAAAAGGTGATTTTGGGCCAGGGTTGAAGACACATGATTGGCATACCTTCCTCAAGGTAAGTCATGTTTTCTATTTACAGTATATTTGTAAGATTGAATGTAGTACCAGTTGCATTATTTAATAATATATTGAAATGATCATTTTTTAATGATTGCAGTTCGTCCTACCTCTATCCCTTCCACAATAGTTTGACAATAGTATTAAAAAATTTATATATGATCTTAGAAAATACATGAGGTTAGAAAAGTTTTTTTTCTTAGATTTGTAGCTTTTTATCTGAAATCTATTGTATAATTTTATTTGAAATCTCCTCTATGTGTTTCTGCGTGTTGAATCTCATTTAGGTGGTTATCATCTAAAGAAATTGATAAAAAAGATATAAAATATTGGAAGAGAAAAATTCCACAGCTTATGTGTGAAATGTAAAAGTATTTACCTCCAACATTTTTCAATGCTCAAGAACACTACCTCATACATCAAGTTGAGGAGATTGAATTGTGTGGACCTGTACAAGCTAGATCAATGTGGATGGTTGAGAGGCATTTGAAATTTATGAAGGGCTTGGTTCGAAAAAGAGCACGTCCTGAGGGTTCTATGATAGAGGGATGTATGATATACTAGACCATGGTGTATATCAGTGAATATCTTCCAAAGTTTGCAGCAGGCATCCATCTAGATCGCATTTGGGATCCCAACTGTAATGACAAATTCAAAGGGGAGTACCTGATGAGGAAAGGTAGATTGAGGAGGGTGAGAGGTAATTATAAGTTTTTTTTGTAATTTAACAATTCTTATCCATCATCAATATATATATATAAGTTGTTTCTCACTGGTGTAATTGTCTTCTTTATAGTTGGTCGTGAGTGGGATGCACTACACTTGTATATTGCAAACAATCTTGATTGGATGACAGTGTGGACTAAACAGTCTCAAGAAAATGGTCGCTCATTAACATGGGATGGTGTTGCATCATTGGTTAAAGAAGCTCATCGTAATGGAGATCCCAATGTTATGCCAATGGTACTTGATCTAATATATGACTTAAGAGATACAAAGGTATGCATAAGATTACTAATCATGAGACATAAGTTTAATATCAACTCACAAATCAATGAGAAGATTCTTGACATGTTTGAATAATTGCAGGTCAAATAGCACAAAGCTATGTACTACCATGGCTATAAATTCCGCACAAAAAAGTTAGATGAAACAAAGAAAACGTGTGATTCTGGGATAAGTGTTGTCTTTGCGGTCACCAATATTTCATCTAGAACTGAGATACATCCTCAACAATCTAAAAATCGATACTATGGCATTTTGGATGATATACTTGAGTGCAACTTTAATTCATTCAAAATAGTTCTATTTGTCGTCAAATGGTTTAGGTTATGAGTAAATCAAAATGATCCTGATAGGAATGTTATTGAACACGATAGTGGATTTTCTATGATTAATACAAGGTCATTTGAGCCAATCGGAGATGAGCCCTATGTTCTTCCAAGTCAATGCAAGCAAGTGTTTTAGTTTGGTGTTCCAGACAAACTAGGTTAGTCATTTTTTGTTAGACATGACCCAAGAGGAAGGCCGATAAAGTATAATGTGATCGAAGAAGAAGATATTGAAGAAGCACAAGAGGAAGTAAATGATTATCAGGAACAACAGTTACCCAGTGATGAAGAAGAAGAAGATGGTGATGATTTTGGTCATGCTAACGATAATGGTGATAATGATGATGATGATGCTGATGACGATCATGATCATAGTGATGAAGATGGTGATGATCATGGCGATGATGGTCATGATGATGATAGTGATCAAGTGGATGATGATGGTGATGAAGATGGTGGTGGTGATGACAACGATCAAAGTGACGAGTACGATGATGGTGATGATGATGATAATGATGATGATGATGACATGGATGACGATCATGATGATCAATGAAATCTTCAGGTACGATCAATGTCAAATATGATGGGGTCTTGTATGACCAAATATTTCTTTCCAAACCATATGTGCACATATAAACATTAAGTAGGACATGTCAAATATTGTTTTAGATATAAACATTAGTTATGCTAAATTTTTAACTTAAGAAAAATGATTTACATATACAATCTACTTTATTATTAATACTTTTTTTGGTAAGTCTATTACTTTAATTTCGTTGCTGATTTCTAAGACTTACTAATTTTTTTCACAGGGCGATATGGATGCACCATGTCAAACACCTTCAATAGAGGTAAACATTAATTATTGTAAATTTTAATGTTAATATAGAAACAAATGTCCTATTATTATATTCTTTTCTTTATGCCTTTGGAGTTATTTTGATGAAAGCATACGAATATTTGATGTCACAACTAATAGGAAAAAGCTACAATGATTGTTGATCAAATGCAATCTGAAATATGGGCATCATATCTACATGACATTGGCCTTAGTACTAACCCTGTATTCATCACCCAAAAAATTACACAAAGATACACTGATGAACTTGTTCAAATTATCATCAAGGGTGATAGAAGTGAGGAGAAAGAGGCACTGAGAATAGAATTGGACTGTAGAATCCAATCTTTGAAAGTAAGCAGTAATTCGACTAAAGTAGTAATAGAAGTTCAATAGATATTAATATTTTATAGTATCTTATGGATCATGATCTCTGATTTTATGTGTTCTTTTATAGACATATGTGCCAGTTGTGACATCACATGCTAAACATGGTCAGGGTTGTTTCACAGTACCTTCGTGTAAGTAACACTTTGTTTGTTTTGATCAACATTATAACACTTACCTTTTTTTTGTCGACATTTCTCGCTAGTATCCCATTTTGCAAATGTCTTTGCTAACAATATTCTATTCTTCAGCTCATGATGAAGTGCGGACTCCTCCTTCGGTTGGCGATCCACTATTGTCTGCTGCATTGTCGGCAACAAGGACCATGCAAACATTATCATCTATGCCTAGTAGAGCTGGTAAAACCTTGTTTTGCTATATTTTGTAATGTGCTATATTTTGTAATGTCTTTCTACAAGTTGATGAACAATCAAGTAGCACATTAGTGCTTAAATAATGTCTACAGAAGCTTGCATACACACAAAC